>CM040818.1:16176840-16216840 GCA_022828995.1 Vimba vimba
ACGATTTACCATGTTTCTAAGATGATTTATTACGATTTACCACATTCCAGCATGATTTACTATGATTAACATGTTGTTAGAATGATGCTAGCAGGATTAGCATGTTGTTAGCATGATTAGCATGTTGGTTGGATGATGCTAACATGATTAGCATGTTGCTAGCATGCTTTTAACAAGATGCTAGCATGATTAGCATGTTGCTAGCATGCTTTTAACAAGATGCTAGCATGATTAGCATTTTGCTAGCATGTTTTTAGCTAGATACTAACATAATTAGCATGTTGTTAGCATTATGTTAGCTTGATTAGCATGTTGCTAGCATGATGCTAGCTTGATTAGCATGTTGATAGCATAATGGTAGCATGATTAGCATGTTGCTAGCATGATGCTAGCTTGATTAGCATGATGCTAGCATTATGCTAGCTTGATTAGCATGTTGTTAGCATGATGGTAGCTTTATTAGCATGTTGATAGCATAATGCTAGCATGATTAGCATGTTGCTAGCATGATGCTAGCTTGATTAGCATGTTGCTAGCATGATTAGCATGTTGCTAGCATGATGCTAGCTTGATTAGCATGTTGCTAGCATGATGCTAGCTTGATTAGCATGTTGCTAGCATGATGCTAGCTTGATTAGCATGTTGATAGCATGATGCTAGCTTGATTAGCATGTTGCTAGCATGATGCTAGCTTGATTAGCATGTTGCTAGCATGATGCTAGCTTGATTAGCATGTTGATAGCATGATGCTAGCTTGATTAGCATGTTGCTAGCATGATGCTAGCTTGATTAGCATGTTGCCAGCTTGTTTTTAGCAAGATGCTGTTGCCAGGTGGTTGCTAGGTTGTTCTGGGTGGTTGTTATGGTGTTGCTAGGCAGTTGCTAAGGTGTTCTGGGTGGTTGCTAGGCAGTTGCTAGGGTATTCTTGGTGGTTGCTAGGCAGTTGCTAGGGTATTCTTGGTGGTTGCTAGGGCGTTGCTAGGTGGTTGCTAGGGTGTTCTGGGTGGTTGCTATGGTGTTGCTAGGCAGTTGCTATGGTATTCTGGGTGGATGCTAGGGCATTGCTAGGCAGTTGCTAGGGTGTTCTGGGTGGTTGCTAGGCAGTTGCTAGGTGTTCTAGGTGGTTGCTAGGCAGTTGCTAGGGTGTTCTGGGTGCTTGCTAGAGTTTTTTGTGGTTACTAGAGCATTTCTAGACGTTGCTAGGGTGTTCAGGGTGGTTGCTAAGGTGTTTTTGTTAGTTGCTATGGTGTTACTAGGTGGTTGGTAGTTGTCAAATATGGTTACTATGGAGTTTTTATAGAGTTCTTAAAATCTTTAAGAACGAGTGCCTTCTGTACGGCACTCGGCCTGCGGCCTCGTGCCTATGGCCGAATAGGCACAAGCATGGAGCGATATCGCAAGGCCACGAGAGTAAAATTGCTTTAAAAAATATAAAAAAAAAAAAAAAAATTTTTTTTTTGGTTTAGGGTGGTTGCTAGGGAGCTCTTAGTGGTTGCTAGGGTGCTGAAACTGGTTGCTAGGGTGTGGCTATGAAGATTTTAGGCCATAACTTATTTGCTGCTTGATAATATAAATCCTCTGAGGGAGAGAGAGAGGGAGAGACGCAGGGGTGTCAGGCCCTTTGGAGTGGTGTGTGTGTGAAAACGTCGGTTGGGATTCAAATATTTTTAGAACTCCCAATGTAAAGTCAATGGGGACTTTTTTGGCCGCTTTTTCGTCCGCTGTGCGAACATCGTACACCCGATCGCTTAGAAAAGTCATAGCACACCTCTCCTAAATGAGCCGGTCGATTTGACACCTCACTCAGGGGTCTGTGACAAACGGTGCGGGGCGAGTTACGCGCCAAACTTTGTCCAGAATAATAATAAAAAGAACTAGAATGTACATTTCCTGAAGAAAATGTGAAGTGGTGCTTGCAGTGGCAAAATTCGCCACTGGGCAGATGCTAACACAATTGACATGTTGTGATACCATGATATACCACATTTTAGCATTATTTACCACGATTTACCATGTTTCTAAGATGATTTATTACGATTTAACATATTCCAGCATGATTTACATGTTGTTAGAATGATGCTAGCAGGATTAGCATGTTGTTAGCATGATTAGCATGTTGGTTGGATGATGCTAGCATGATTAGCATGTTGCTAGCATTCTTTTAACAAGATGCTAGCATGATTAGCATGTTGCTAGCATGCTTTTAACAAGATGCTAGCATGATTAGCATGTTGCTAGCATGTTTTTAGCTAGATGCTAACATGATTAGCATGTTGCTATCATTATGCTAGCTTGATTAGCATGTTGCTAGCATGGTTAGCATGTTGCTAGCATGATGCTAGCTTGATTAGCATGTTGATAGCATAATGCTAGCATGATTAGCATGTTGCCAGCATGATGCTAGCTTTATTAGCATGATGCTAGCATTATGCTAGCTTGATTAGCATGTTGTTAGCATTATGTTAGCTTTATTAGCATGTTGGTAGCATAATGCTAGCATGATTAGCATGATGCTAGCTTGATTAGCATGTTGCTAGCATGATTAGCATGTTGCTAGCATGATGCTAGCTTGATTAGCATGTTGCCAGCATGTTTTTAGCAAGATGCTGTTGCCAGGTGGTTGCTAGGGTGTTCTGGGTGGTTGCTATGGTGTTGCTAGGCAGTTGCTAAGGTGTTCTGGGTGGTTGCTAGGCAGCTGCTAGGGTATTCTTGGTGGTTGCTAAGGCGTTGCTAGGTGGTTGCTAGGGTGTTCTGGGTGGTTGCTATGGTGTTGCTAGGCAGTTGCTATGGTATTCTGGGTGGATACTAGGGCATTGCTAGGCAGTTGCTAGGGTGTTCTGGTTGGTTGCTAGGCAGTTGCTAGGTGTTCTAGGTGGTTGCTAGGCAGTTGCTAGGGTGTTCTGGGTGCTTGCTAGAGTTTTTTGTGGTTACTAGAGCATTTCTAGACGTTGCTAGGGTGTTCAGGGTGGTTGCTAAGGTGTTTTTGTTAGTTGCTATGGTGTTACTAGGTGGTTGGTAGTTGTCAAATATGGTTACTATGGAGTTTTTATAGAGTTTTTAAAATCTTTAATAACGAGTGCCTTCTGTACGGCACTCGGCCTGCGGCCTCGTGCCTATGGCCGAATAGGCACAAGCATGGAGCAATATCGCAAGGCCACAAGAGTAAAATTGCTTTAAAAAATATAAAAAAAATTAAAAAATGTTTTTTTTTGGTTTAGGGTGGTTGCTAGGGAGCTCTTAGTGGTTGCTAGGGTGCTGAAACTGGTTGCTAGGGTGTGGCTATGAAGATTTTAGGCCATAACTTATTGGCTGCTTGATAATATAAATCCTCTGAGGGAGAGAGAGAGGGAGAGATGCAGGGGTGTCAGGCCCTTTGGAGTGGTGTGTGTGTGAAAACGTCGGTTGGGATTCAAATATTTTTAGAACTCCCAATGTAAAGTCAATGGGACTTTTTTGGCCGCTTTTTCGTCCGCTGTGCGAACATCGTACACCCGATCGCTTAGAAAAGTCATAGCACACCTCTCCTCAATGAGCCGGTCGATTTGACACCTCATTCATGGGTCTGTGACAAACGGTGCGGGGCGAGTTACGCGCCAAACTTTGTCCAGAATAATAATAATAATAAAAATAAGAATAATAAGTATGAGCAATAACAATAGTGATGCTTTCAAAAAAGCACCACTAATAATAACTAGAATGTACATTTCCTGAAGAAAATGTGAAGTGGTGCTTGCAGTGGCAAAATTCGCCACTGGGCAGATGCTAACACAATTGACATGTTGTGATACCATGATATACCACATTTTAACATTATTTACCACGATTTACCATGTTTCTAAGATGATTTATTACGATTTAACACATTCCAGCATGATTTACTATGATTAACATGTTGTTAGAATGATGCTAGCAGGATTAGCATGTTGTTAGCATGATTAGCATGTTGGTTGGATGATGCTAGCATGATTAGCATTTTGCTAGCATGCTTTTAACAAGATGCTAACATGATTAGCATTTTGCTAAAATGTTTTTAGCTAGATGCTAACATGATTAGCATGTTGCTAGCATTATTCTAGCTTTATTAGCATGTTGCTAGCATGTTGCTAGCATGATTAGCATGTTGCTAGTATGATGCTAGCTTGATTAGCATGTTGCTAGCATAATGCTAGCATGATTAGCATAATGCTAGCATGATTAGCATGTTGCTAGCATGATGCTAGCTTGATTAGTATTTTGCTAGCATGATGCTAGTATGATTAGCATGTTGCTAGCATGTTTTTAGCAAGATGCTGTTTCCAGGTGGTTGCTAGGGTGTTGTGGGTGGTTGCTATGGTGTTGCTAGGCAGTTGCTAAGGTTGCTAGGCAGTTGCTAGGGTATTCTTGGTGGTTGCTAGGCAGTTGCTAGGGTATTCTTGGTGGTTGCTAGGGCGTTGCTAGATGGTTGCTAGGGTGTTCTGGGTGGTTGCTATGGTGTTGTTAGGCAGTTGCTATGGTATTCTGGGTGGATGCTAGGGCATTACTAGGCAGTTGCTAGGGTGTTCTGGGTGGTTGCTAGGCAGTTGTTAGGTGTTCTGGGTGGTTGCTAGGCAGTTGCTAGGTGTTCTGGGTGGTTGCTAGGCAGTTGCTAGGGTGTTCTGGGTGGTTGCTAGAGTTTTTTGGTGGTTACTAGAGCATTTCTAGACGTTGCTAGGGTGTTCAGGGTGGTTGCTAAGATATTTTTGTTAGTTGCTATGGTGTTACTAGGTGGTTGGTAGTTGTCAAATATGGTTACTATGGAGTTTTTATAGAGTTCTTAAAATCTTTAATAACGAGTGCCTTCAGTACGGCACTCGGCCTGCGGCCTCGTGCCTATGGCCGAATAGGCACAAGCATGGAGCGATATCGCAAGGCCACGAGAGTAAAATTGCTTTAAAAAATAAAAAAAAATTAAAAAAATGTTTTTTTTTGGTTTAGGGTGGTTGCTAGGGAGCTCTTAGTGGTTGCTAGGGTGCTGTAACTGGTTGCTAGGGTGTGGCTATCAAGATTTTAGGCCATTACTTATTGGCTGCTTGATAATATAAATCCTCTGAGGGAGAGAGAGAGGGAGAGACGCAGGGGTGTCAGGCCCTTTGGAGTGGTGTGTGTGTGAAAACGTCGGTTGGGATTCAAATATTTTTAGAACTCCCAATGTAAAGTCAATGGGACTTTTTTGGCCGCTTTTTCGTCCGCTGTGCGAACATCGTACACCCGATCGCTTAGAAAAGTCATACCACACCTCTCCTCAATGAGCCGGTCGATTTGACACCTCACTCAGGGGTCTGAGACAAACGGTGCGGGGCGAGTTACTCGCCAAACTTTGTCCAGAATAATAAGAATAATAATAACTAGAATGTACATTTCCTGAAGAAAATGTGAAGTGGTGCTTGCAGTGGCAAAACTCGCCACTGGGCAGATGCTAACACAATTGACATGTTGTGATACCATGATATACCACATTTTAGCATTATTTACCACGATTTACCATGTTTCTAAGATGATTTATTACGATTTAACACATTCCAGCATGATTTACTATGATTAACATGTTGTTAGAATGATGCTAGCAGGATTAGCATGTTGTTAACATGATTAGCATGTTGGTTGGATGATGCTAGCATGATTAGCATGTTGCTACCATGCTTTTAACAAGATGCTAGCATGATTAGCATGTTGCTAGCATGTTTTTAGCTAGATGCTAACATGATTAGCATGTTGCCAGCATGATTAGCATGTTGCTAGCATGATGCTAGCTTGATACGCATTATGCTAGCTTGATTAGCATGTTGCTAGCATGATTAGCATGTTGTTAGCATGGTACTAGCTTGATTAGCATGTTGCTAGCATAATGCTAGCATGATTAGCATGATGCTAACATTATGCTAGCTTGATTAGCATGTTGTTAGCATGATGCTAGCTTTATTAGCATGTTGGTAGCATAATGCTAGCATGATTAGCATGTTGCTAGCATGATGCTAGCTTGATTAGCATGTTGCCAGCATGTTTTTAGCAAGATGCTGTTGCCAGGTGGTTGCTAGGGTGTTCTGGGTGGTTGCTATGGTGTTGCTAGGCAGTTGCTAAGGTGTTCTGGGTGGTTGCTAGGCAGTTGCTAGGGTATTCTTGGTGGTTGCTAGGCAGTTGCTAGGGTATTCTTGGTGGTTGCTAGGGCGTTGCTAGGTGGTTGCTAGGGTGTTCTGGGTGGTTGCTATGGTGTTGCTAGGCAGTTGCTATGGTATTCTGGGTGGATACTAGGGCATTGCTAGGCAGTTGCTAGGGTGTTATGGGTGGTTGCTAGGTGTTCTGGGTGGTTGCTAGGCAGTTGCTGGTGTTCTAGGTGGTTGCTAGGCAGTTGCTAGGGTGTTCTGGGTGCTTACTAGAGTTTTTTGTGGTTACTAGAGCATTTCTAGACGTTGCTAGGGTGTTCAGGGTGGTTGCTAAGGTGTTTTTGTTAGTTGCTATGGTGTTACTAGGTGGTTGGTAGTTGTCAAATATGGTTACTATGGAGTTTTTATAGAGTTCTTAAAATCTTTAATAACGAGTGCCTTCAGTACGGCACGAGGCCTGCGGCCTCGTGCCTATGGCCGAATAGGCACAAGCATGGAGCGATATCGCAAGGCCACGAGAGAAAAATTGCTTTAAAAAATAAAAAAAATGTAAAAAAAAAATATTTTTTGGTTTAGGGTGGTTGCTAGGGAGCTCTTAGTGGTTGCTAGGGTGCTGAAACTGGTTGCTAGGGTGTGGCTATGAAGATTTTAGGCCATTACTTATTGGCTGCTTGATAATATAAATCCTCTGAGGGAGAGAGAGAGGGAGAGACGCAGGGGTGTCAGGCCCTTTGGAGTGGTGTGTGTGTGAAAACGTCGGTTGGGATTCAAATATTTTTAGAACTCCCAATGTAAAGTCAATGGGACTTTTTTGGCCGCTTTTTCGTCCGCTGTGCGAACATCGTACACCCGATCGCTTAGAAAAGTCATAGCACACCTCTCCTCAATGAGCCGCTCGATTTGACACCTCACTCAGGGGTCTGTGACAAACGGTGCGGGGCGCATTACGCGCCAAACTTTGTCCGGAATAATAAGAAAAATAATAATAATAAGTATGAGCAATAACAATAGTGATGCTTTTAAAAAAGCACCACTAACTAGAATGTACATTTCCTGAAGAAAATGTGAAGTGGTGCTTGCAGTGGAAAACTCGCCACTGGGCAGATGCTAACACAATTAACATGTTGTGATACCATGATATACCACGTTTTAGCATTATTTACCACGATTTAATATATTTCTAAGATGATTTACTACGATTTACCACATTCCAGAATGATTTACTATGATTAACATGTTGTTTGAATGATGCTAGCATGAATAGCATGTTGTTAACATGATTAGCATGATGCTAGCATGATTAGCATATTGCTAGCATGCTTTTAACAAGATGTTAGCATGATTAGCATTTTGCTAGCATGTTTTTAGCTAGATGCTAACAGGATTAGCATGTTGCTAGCATTATGCTAGCTTGAATAACATGTTGCTAGCTTGATTAGCATGTTGGTAGCATGATGCTAGCATGATTAACATGATGCTAGCTTGATTAGCATTATGTTAACATAATGCTAGCTTGATTAGCATGTTGATAGCATGATGCTAACATGATTAGCATTTTGCTAGCATGCTTTTAACAAGATGTTAGCATGATTAGCATTTTGCTGGCATGTTTTTAGCTAGATGCTAACATGATTAGCATGTTGCTAGCATTATGCTAGCTTGATTAGCATGTTGCTAGCATGATGCTAGCTTGATTAGCATGTTGGTAGCATGATGCTAGCATGATTAGCATGTTGTTAGCATGCTGCTAACATGATTAGCATGTTGCTAGCATGATGCTAGCTTGATTAGCATGTTGGTAGTATAATGCTAGCATGATTAGCATGTTGCTAGCATGTTGCTAGCATGATTAGCTTGTTGCTAGCATGATGCTAGCTTGATTAGCATGTTGCTAGCATGATGCTAGCTTGATTAGCATGTTGCTAGCATGATGCTAGCATGATTAACATGTTGCTAGCATGTTTTTAGCAAGATGCTGTTGCCAGGTGTTTGCTAGGGTGTTCTCGGTGGTTGCTATGGTGTTGCTAGGCAGTTGCTATGGTATTCTGGGTGGATGCTAGGGCGTTGCTAGGCAGTTGCTAGGGTGTTCTAGGTGGTTGCTAGGTGTTCTGGGTGGTTGCTAGGCAGTTGCTAGGGTGTTCTGGGTGGTTACTAGGCGGTTTCTGGGTGTTCTGGGTGGTTGCTAGGCAGTTGCTAGGGTGTTCTGGGTGGTTGCTAGAGTTTTTTGGTGGTTACTAGAGCATTTCTAGACGTTGCTAGGGTGTTCTGGGTGGTTGCTAGGCAGTTGCTAGGGTGTTCTAGGTGGTTGCTAGGTGTTCTGGGTGGTTGCTAGGCAGTTGCTAGGGTGTTCTGGGTGGTTGCTAGAGTTTTTTGGTGGTTACTAGAGCATTTCTAGACGTTGCTAGGGTGTTCTGGGTGGTTGCTAGGCAGTTGCTAGGGTGTTTTGGGTGGTTGCGAGTGCCTTCAGTACGGTACTCGGCCTGCGGCCTCGTGCCTATGGCCGAATAGGCACAAGCATGGAGCGATATCGCAAGGCCACGAGAGTAAAATTGCTTTAAAAAATATAAAAAAAATAAAAAAATGTTTTTTTTTGGTTTAGGGTGGTTGCTAGGGAGCTCTTAGTGGTTGCTAGGGTGCTGTAACTGGTTGCTATGGTGTGGCTATGAAGATTTTAGGCCATTACTTATTGGCTGCTTGATAATATAAATCCTCTGAGGGAGAGAGAGAGGGAGAGACGCAGGGGTGTCATGCCCTTTGGAGTGGTGTGTGTGTGAAAACGTCGGTTGGGATTCAAATATTTTTAGAACTCCCAATGTAAAGTCAATGGGGACTTTTTTGGCCGCTTTTTCGTCCGCTGTGCGAACATCGTACACCCGATCGCTTAGAAAAGTCATAGCACACCTCTCCTCAATGAGCCGCTCGATTTGATGCCTCACTCAGGGGTCTGTGACAAACGGTGCGGGGCGAGTTTCGCGCCAAACTTTTGTGTGGAAGAATAATAAAAATTATAAAAAGAATAATAAGTATGAGCAATAACAATAGTGATGCTTTCAAAAAAGCACCACTAACTAGAATGTACATTTCCTGAAGAAAATGTGAAGTGGTGCTTTCAGTGGCAAAATTCGCCACTGGGCAGATGCTAACACAATTACCATGTTGTGATACCATGATATACCACGCTTTAGCATTATTTACCACGATTTACCATGATTCTAAGATGATTTACTACGATTTACCACATTCCAGCATGATTTACTATGATTAACATGTTGTTAGAATGATGCTAGCATGATTAGCATGTTGTTAGCATGATTAGCATGTTGGTAGGACAATGCTAGCATGATTAGCATGTTGCTAGCATGCTTTTAACAAGATGCTAGCATGATTAGCATTTTGCTAGCATGTTTTTAGCTAGATACTAACATGATAAGCATGTTGTTAGCATTATGCTAGCTTGATTAGCATGTTGCTAGCATGATTAGCATGTTGGTTGGATGATGCTAGCATGATTAGCATTTTGCTAGCATGCTTTTAACAAGATGCTAGCATGATTAGCATTTTGCTAGCATGTTTTTAGCTAGATGCTAACATGATTAGCATGTTGCTAGCATTAAGCTAGCTTGATTAGCATGTTGCTAACATGATGCTAGCTAGATTAACATGTTGGTAGCTTGATGCTAACATGCTTTTAACAAGATGCTAGCATGATTAGCATTTTGCTAGCATGTTTTTAGCTAGATGTTAACATGATTAGCATGTTGTTAGCAATATGCTAGCTTGATTAGCATGTTGCTAGCATGATGCTAGCTTGATTAGCATGTTGCTAGCATGATGCTAGCCTGGTTAACATGTTGGTAGCATAATGCTAGCATGATTAGCATGTTGCTAGCATGATGCTAGCATGATTAGCATGTTGCTAGCATGTTTTTAGCAAGATGCTGTTGCCAGGTGGTTGCTAGGGTGTTCTGGGTGGTTGCTATGGTGTTGCTAGGCAGTTGCTAAGGTATTCTGGGTGGTTGCTAGGCAGTTGCTAGGGTATTCTTGGTGGTTGCTAGGCAGTTGCTAGGGTATTCTTGGTGGTTGCTAGGGCGTTGCTAGGTGGTTGCTAGGGTGTTCTGCGTGGTTGCTATGGTGTTGCTAGGCAGTTGCTATGGTATTCTGGGTGGATGCTAGGGCGTTGCTAGAGTGTTCTGGGTGGTTGCTAGGCATTTGCTAGGGTGTTCTGGGTGGTTGCGAGTGCCTTATGTACGGCACTCGGCCTGCGGCCTCGTGCCTGTGGCCGAATAGGCACAAGCATGCAGCAATTTCACAAGGCCACGAGTGTAATATTGCTTTAATTTTTAAAAAAAAGCAGTTGCTAGGGTGTTCTGGGTGGTTGCGAGTGCCTTCAGTACGGCACTCGGCCTGCGGCCTCGTGCCTATGGCCGTATAGGGTGTTCTGGCTGGTTCAGTACGGCACTCGGCCTTCTGCCTCGTGCTTATGGCCGAATAGGCACAAGCATGGAGTGATTTCGCAAGGCCACGAGTGTAATATTGCTTTAAAAAATATAAAAAAAAAATAATAATGTTTTTTTTTGGTTTAGGGTGGTTGCTAGGGAGCTCTTAGTGGTTGCTAGGGTGCTGTAACTGGTTGCTATGGTGTGGCTATGAAGATTTTAGGCCATTACTTATTGGCTGCTTGATAATATAAATCCTCTGAGGGAGAGAGAGAGGGAGAGACGCAGGGGTGTCAGGCCCTTTGGAGTCTGTGTGTGTGAAAACGTCGGTTGGGATTCAAATATTTTTAGAACTCCCAATGTAAAGTCAATGGGACTTTTTTGGCCGCTTTTTCGTCCGCTGTGCGAACATCGTACACCCGATCGCTTAGAAAAGTCATAGCACACCTCTCCTCAATGAGCCGCTCGATTTGACTAGATGCTAACATGATTAGCATGTTGTTAGCATTATGCTATCTTGATTAGCATTATGCTAGCATTATGCTAGCATGATTAGCATGTTGCTAGCATTATGCTAACATGATTAGCATGTTGCTAGCATGATGCTAGCTTGATTAGCATGTTGGTAGCATAATGCTAGCATGATGCTAACATGATTAGCATGTTGCTAGCATGATGCTAGCTTGATTAGCATTTTGCTAGCATGATGCTAGCTTGATTAGCATGTTGCTAGCATGATGCTGGCATGATTACCATGTTGCTAGCATGTTTTTAGCAAGATGCTGTTGCCAGGTGGTTGCTAGGGTGTTCTGGGTGGTTGCTATGGTGTTGCTAGGCAGTTGCTAGGGTATCCTTGGTGGTTGCTAGGCAGTTGCTAGGGTATTCTTGGTGGTTTCTAGGGTGTTCTGGGTGGTTGCTATGGTGTTGCTAGGCAGTTGCTATGGTGTTCTGGGTGGATGCTAGGGCGTTGCTAGGCAGTTGCTAGGGTGTTCTAGGTGGTTGCTAGGTGTTCTGGGTGGTTGCTAGGAAGTTGCTAGGGTGTTCTGGGTGGTTACTAGGCGGTTACTAGGTGTTCTGGGTGGTTGCTAGGCAGTTGCTAGGGTGTTCTGGGTGGTTGCTAGAGTTTTTTGGTGGTTACTAGAGCATTTCTAGACGTTGCTAGGGTGTTCTGGGTGGTTGCTAGGCAGTTGCTAGGGTGTTCTGGGTGGTTGCTAGAGTTTTTTGGTGGTTACTAGAGCATTTCTAGACATTGCTAGGGTGTTCTGGGTGGTTGCTAGGCAGTTGCTAGGGTGTTTTGGGTGGTTGCGAGTGCCTTCAGTACGGCACTCGGCCTGCGGCCTCGTGCCTATGGCCGAATAGGCACAAGCATGGAGCTATATCGCAAGGCCACGAGAGTAAAATTGCTTTAAAAAATAAAAAAAATGTTTTTTTTTGGTTTAGGGTGGTTGCTACCCAGATAGCAAGGTGACATTGATTAAATGTCGAAATTCCATCAGAATCATCATTTTGGTTGAGGTTGAAAATTCAATGCTAAATAATATTGGATCAATGTTGAAAAATCAATGCTAAAGTAATATTGGAACAATGTTGAAAATTCAATGTTAAAATAATATTGAATCAATATTGATAATTCAATGTTTTTCAGTGTTGAAAAGACAAACATTGAATCAATGTTGATTTTTGGTCAGCTTAAATGTCTCCACTGGTTGCCTAGAGACAATCCTAACATTGGTTGCCAACTGCCAATCAGATCGAAGCGTGGATAACAGTCAACAGAATTCAAATGCGGCTAACAGATTTCGAGCGCGAGACAGACAGACGAAGCATTCGGGCAATGACAGAGTGATTTTTAGAGGTAAGTTAATCTTAAATCTCTAATCTTTCATTTCTCATTTTTATTTATCTATATTTCTTACAACTTATTTGCTTTTCCTGGGTGAGTCGGAATGAACTGCTATGTTAAATTTATTAATAACATGAAAACAAACCAACGGCCGGGATTTTCCCTAATAATATATTGAATTTCAATTTGTCTTTTACCAAACGTCATCGTGGGTAAAACCAACAGTGGGTAAATTGTTAATTTTCATTCTTGGGCGAACTTACCCTTAAGTCAAAAAAAGGCGCAAAGATCGCGGGAGTTCTTGGGCACGCAAATGGGAGACGATGGGCACGACGGCTAATATAATTTTTGTATTCCAATAATAGCTAGCTATTTATTTATTTTTATCCATGATGATATAGCGTTTCCACGACTTCCAAAAATGGGTAAAAATATAGAAATAACAGCTATAATAGGGTCTATACTAAAATTCATTAAATAGTCTTGATTTTGAATTCAGTGTGTTTTTCAAAATTTCAAGTTTCACTTAATTTTCACTAATTGTGTTTTGTTTTGTTTTGTTTAGATGCCTTACAACAGCAGGCAAAAGCAGAGGAAAAAGGAGGCCTCAGAGCCTCAGAGTTTATTTTTTTCTGTTTCAGTACAAAGATGGCTCTGTTACGCCCCTGAACGGCTTGGAGGTATTGCTCATGGTGGAAACCCCTGAGTTCATTAGAATTATGGTACGGTATTCTACCCAAGTAACGTTAGAGGTAAGTGTGCATTTGCATTTTAGAGCAGCCCCTTCTCTGCCTACGTTTTAATTGTTTTAAAACCTACCTATTTTATTTAGTATATTGATTATTTTCTTTGGTTGGTGTTATTAATTTATATCTGAGTTCTGATTTCTGTTCTGGTTCTTTTGTTTTATGGTTACTGTTGCTCTTACTTTTGTTTTATTTTATAATGCATGTTATATCTTTTTTTATATATATATACAATGAGGAAAATAAGTATTTGAACACCCTGCTATTTTGCAAGTTCTCCCACTTAGAAATCATGGAGGGGTCTGAAATTGTCATCGTAGGTGCATGTCCACTGTGAGAGACATAATCTAAAAAAAAAAATCCAGAAATCACAATGTATGATTTTTTTAACTATTTATTTGTATGATACAGCTGCAAATAAGTATTTGAACACCTGAGAAAATCAATGTTAATATTTGGTACAGTAGCCTTTGTTTGCAATTACAGAGGTCAAACGTTTCCTGTAGTTTTTCACCAGGTTTGCACACACTGCAGGAGGGATTTTGGCCCACTCCTCCACACAGATCTTCTCTAGATCAGTCAGGTTTCTGGGCTGTCGCTGAGAAACACGGAGTTTGAGCTCCCTCCAAAGATTCTCTATTGGGTTTAGGTCTGGAGACTGGCTAGGCCACGCCAGAACCTTGATATGCTTCTGACAGAGCCACTCCTTGGTTATCCTGGCTGTGTGCTTCGGGTCATTGTCATGTTGGAAGACCCAGCCTCGACCCATCTTCAATGCTCTAACTGAGGGAAGGAGGTTGTTCCCCAAAATCTCGCAATACATGGCCCCGGTCATCCTCTCCTTAATACAGTGCAGTCGCCCTGTCCCATGTGCAGAAAAACACCCCCAAAGCATGATGCTACCACCCCCATGCTTCACAGTAGGGATGGTGTTCTTGGGATGGTACTCATCATTCTTCTTCCTCCAAACACGTTTAGTGGAATTATGACCAAAAAGTTCTATTTTGGTCTCATCTGACCACATGACTTTCTCCCATGACTCCTCTGGATCATCCAAATGGTCATTGGCAAACTTAAGACAGGCCTTGACATGTGCTGGTTTAAGCAGGGGAACCTTCTGTGTCATGCATGATTTCAAACCATGACGTCTTAGTGTATTACCAACAGTAACCTTGGAAACGGTGGTCCCAGCTCTTTTCAGGTCATTGACCAGCTCCTCCCGTGTAGTTCTGGGCTGATTTCTCACCTTTCTTAGGATCATTGAGACCCCACGAGGTGAGATCTTGCATGGAGCCCCAGTCCGAGGGAGATTGACAGTCATGTTTAGCTTCTTCCATTTTCTAATGATTGCTCCAACAGTGGACCTTTTTTCACCAAGCTGCTTGGCAATTTCTCCGTAGCCCTTTCCAGCCTTGTGGAGGTGTACAATTTTGTCTCTAGTGTCTTTGGACAGCTCTTTGGTCTTGGCCATGTTAGTAGTTGGATTCTTACTGATTGTATGGGGTGGACAGGTGTCTTTATGCAGCTAATGACCTCAAACAGGTGCATCTAATTTAGGATAATAAATGGAGTGGAGGTGGACATTTTAAAGGCAGACTAACAGGTCTTTGAGGGTCAGAATTCTAGCTGATAGACAGGTGTTCAAATACTTATTTGCAGCTGTATCATACAAATAAATAGTTAAAAAATCATATATTGTGATTTCTGGATTTTTTTTTTTAGATTATGTCTCTCACAGTGGACATGCACCTACGATGACAATTTCAGACCCCTCCATGATTTCCAGGTGGGAGAACTTGCAAAATAGCAGGGTGTTCAAATACTTATTTTCCTCACTGTATATCATGCATGCTATATTGTTTAATGTTGTTCTTCTGTAAAGTACTTTGGTCTGTTCTAAATGTGCTACATAAATAAAATTGAACTTGAAATATTTATCAGAGTAATGTTTCATTCTTTCTTATCGTAGTAACTTACTGCGCTGTTTTTGTCTTTGTCACCACAAAATGCCATTTCTTTTCTGAATGTGAAATTTCATGTTCAGTTTTGGGGGCATAAATAAATACATTTGCTTGTAAACTGAAGGATGTAGTTTACTTTGAATGACATTTAGATTAAAAAACATATTTAATTGCAACCCTACTGTTACTCCGTAACACCTAGTTACATGTCTCTGTCTGAAAGGAGTCATTTAAAAATGCACAGTACAAGCATGATAAACTAGCATAGAATCTTGCTGTACATGAAGCAAGATTGATTTTATATTGTTTCTATGTTGATTCAATGTTAAATAAGTGATTTAATTATGGTTGAAATAATATTGATTTTATGACCATATTGATTGATTTTTCATCGTTGATATAACATTATTTCAGGGTGCAAACCTGATGAAAAATCAATGTTAAATTTGAACATTGATTCAATGATCTTTTGGTTAATGCATTAACATTGATTCAATGTAGATTCAATGTTGGTCTGCTATCTGGGTAGGGAGCTCTTAGTGGTTGCTAGGGTGCTGTAACTGGTTGCTAGGGTGTGGCTATGAAGATTTTAGGCCATTACTTATTGGCTGCTTGATAATATAAATCCTCTGAGGGAGAGAGAGAGGGAGAGACGCAGGGGTGTCAGGCCCTTTGGAGTCTGTGTGTGTGAAAACGGCAGTTGGGATTCAAATATTTTTAGAACTCCCAATGCAAAGTCAATGGGGACTTTTTTGGCCGCTTTTTCGTCCGCTGTGCGAACATCGTACACCCGATCGCTTAGAAAAGTCATAGCACACCTCTCCTCAATGAGCCGGTCGATTTGACACTTCACTCAGGGGTCTGTGACGAACGGTGCGGGGCGAGTTTCGCGACAAACTTTGTCCAGAATAATAATAATAATAATAATAATAATAAGTATGAGCAATAACAATAGTGATGCTTTTAAAAAAGCACCACTAATAATAATAAGTATGAGCAATAACAATAGTGATGCTTTCAAAAAAGCACCACTAACTAGAATGTACATTTCCTGAAGAAAATGTGAAGTGGTGCTTGCAGTGGCAAAACTCGCCACTGGGCAGATGCTAACACAATTAACATGTTGTGATACCATGATATACCACGTTTTAGCATTATTTACCACGATTTACCATGTTTCTAAGATGATTTACTACGATTTACCACATTCCAGCATGATTTACTATGATTAACATGTTGTTAGAATGATGCTAGCAGGATTAGCATGTTGCTAGCATGATTAGCATGTTGGTTGGATGATGCTAGCATGATTAGCATGTTGCTAGCATGCTTTTAACAAGATGCTAGCATGATTAGCATTTTGCTAGCATGTTTTTAGCTAGATGCTAACATGATTAGCATGTTGCTAGCATTATGCTAGCTTGATTAGCATGTTGCTAGCATGATGCTAGCATGTTTTTAGCATGATGCTGTTGCCAGGTGGTTGCTAGGCTGTTCTGGGTGGTTGCTATGGTGTTGCTAGGTGGTTGCTAGGGTATTCTGGGTGGTTGCTATGGTGTTGCTTGGCGGTTGCTAGGGTATTCTTGGCGTTGCTAGGTGGTTGCTAGGGTGTTCTGGGTGGTTGCTATGGTGTTGCTAGGCAGTTGCTATGGTATTTTGGGTGGATGCTAGGCAGTTGCTCGGCAGTTGCTAGGGTGTTCTGGGTGGTTGCTAGGCAGTTGCTAGGTGTTCTGGGGGGTTGCTAGGCAGTTGCTAGGGTGTTCTGGGTGGTTACTAGAGCATTTCTAGACATTGCTAGGTGTTCTGGGTGGTTGCTAGGCAGTTGCTAGGGTGTTCTAGGTGGTTGCTAGGTGTTCTGGGTGGTTGCTAGGCAGTTGCTAGGGTGTTCAGGGTGGTTGCTAGAGTTTTTTGGTGGTTACTAGAGCATTTCTAGACGTTGCTAGGGTGTTCTGGGTGGTTGCTAGGCAGTTGCTAGGGTGTTTTGGGTGGTTGCGAGTGCCTTCAGTACGGCACTCGGCCTCCGGCCTCGTGCCTATGGCCGAATAGGGTGTTCTGGGTGGTTGCGAGTGCCTTCAGTACGGCACTCGGCCTGCGGCCTCGTGCCTATGGCCGAATAGGCACAAGCATGGAGCGATATCGCAAGGCCACGAGAGTAAAATTGCTTTAAAAAATATAAAAAAAATAAAAAAAATTGTTTTTTTGGTTTAGGGTGGTTGCTAGGGAGCTCTTAGTGGTTGCTAGGGTGCTAAAACTGGTTGCTATGGTGTGGCTATGAAGATTTTAGGCCATTACTTATTGGCTGCTTGATAATATAAATCCTCTGAGGGAGAGAGAGAGGGAGAGACGCAGGGGTGTCAGGCCCTTTGGAGTGGTGTGTGTGTGAAAACGTCGGTTGGGATTTGAATTTTTTTAGAATGCCCAATGTAAAGTCAATGGGGACTTTTTTGGCCGCTTTTTCGTCCGCTGTGCGAACATCGTACACCCGATCGCTTAGAAAAGTCATAGCACACCTCTCCTCAATGAGCCGCTCGATTTGACACCTCACTCAGGAGTCTGTGACAAACGGTGCGGGGCGCATTACGCGCCAAACTTTTGTCCGGAATAATAAGAATAAGAATAATAACTAGAATGTACATTTCCTGAAGAAAATGTGAAGTGGTGCTTGCAGTGGCAAAATTCGCCACTGGGCAGATGCTAACACAATTGACATGTTGTGATACCATTATTTACCACGATTTACCATGTTTCTAAGATGATTTATTACGATTTAACACATTCCAGCATGATTTACTATGATTAACATGTTGTTAGAATGATGCTAGCAAGATTAGCATGTTGTTAGCATGATTAGCATGTTGGTTGGATGATGCTAGCATGATTAGCATGTTGCTACCATGCTTTTAACAAGATGCTAGCATGATTAGCATGTTGCTAGCATGTTTTTAGCTAGATGCTAACATGATTAGCATGTTGCTAGCATTATTAGCATGTTGCTAGCATGATGCTAGCTTGATTAGCATGATACTAGCATTATGCTAGCTTGATTAGCATGATGCTAGCTTGATTAGCATGTTGCTAGCATAATGCTAGCATTATTAGCATGTTGCTAGCATGATGCTAGCTTGATTAGCATGATGCTAACATTATGATAGCTTGATTAGCATGTTGTTAACATGATGCTAGCTTTATTAGCATGTTGGTAGCATAATGCTAGCATGATTAGCATGTTGCTAGCATGATGCTAGCTTGATTAGCATGTTGCTAGCATGATGCTAGCTTGATTAGCATGTTGCCATTATGTTTTTAGCAAGATGCTGTTGCCAGGTGGTTGCTAGGGTGTTCTGGGTGGTTGCTATGGTGTTGCTAGGCAGTTGCTAAGGTGTTCTGGGTGGTTGCTAGGCAGTTGTTAGGGTATTCTTGGTGGTTGCTAGGCAGTTGCTAGGGTATTCTTGGTGGTTGCTAGGGCGTTGCTAGATGGTTGCTAGGGTGTTCTGGGTGGTTGCTATGGTGTTGCTAGGCAGTTGCTATGGTATTCTGGGTGGATACTAGGGCATTGCTAGGCAGTTGCTAGGGTGTTCTGGGTGGTTGCTAGGTGTTCTGGGTGGTTGCTAGGCAGTTGCTAGGTGTTCTAGGTGGTTGCTAGGCAGTTGCTAGGGTGTTCTGGGTGCTTGCTAGAGTTTTTTGTGGTTACTAGAGCATTTCTAGACATTGCTAGGGTGTTCAGGGTGGTTGCTAAGGTGTTTTTGTTAGTTGCTATGGTGTTACTAGGTGGTTGGTAGTTGTCAAATATGGTTACTATGGAGTTTTTATAGAGTTATTAAAATCTTTAATAACGAGTGCCTTCTGTACGGCACTCGGCCTGCGGCCTCGTGCCTATGGCCGAATAGGCACAAGCATGGAGCGATATCGCAAGGCCACGAGAGTAAAATTGCTTTAAAAAATATAAAAAAAATAAAAAAATGTTTTTTTTTGGTTTAGGGTGGTTGCTAGGGAGCTCTTAGTGGTTGCTAGGGTGCTGAAACTGGTTGCTAGGGTGTGGCTATGAAGATTTTAGGCCATAACTTATTGGCTGCTTGATAATATAAATCCTCTGAGGGAGAGAGAGAGGGAGAGACGCAGGGGTGTCAGGCCCTTTGGAGTGGTGTGTGTGTGAAAACGTCGGTTGGGATTTGAATTTTTTTAGAATGCCCAATGTAAAGTCAATGGGGACTTTTTTGGCCGCTTTTTCGTCCGCTGTGCGAACATCGTACACCCGATCGCTTAGAAAAGTCATAGCACACCTCTCCTCAATGAGCCGGTCAATTTGACACTTCACTCATGGGTCTGTGACAAACGGTGCGGGGCGCATTACGCGCCAAACTTTTGTCCGGAATAATAATAAAAAGAACTAGAATGTACATTTCCTGGAGAAAATGTGAAATGGTGCTTGCAGTGGCAAAACTCGCCACTCGGTTGCTAGAATGTGGTACATGATTGCATACGAGCCAACAAACATGTCTGTACAATGTTCTGGTGCTGAGATAAGGCTTATTCGTGTTGTTCAGGTGGTTGCTAGGGTGTTGCTAGGGTGTTCTGGGTGGTTGCTAGGCAGTTGCTAGGGTATTCTTGGTGGTTGCTAGGGCGTTGCTAGGGTGTTCTGAGTGGTTGCTATGGTGTTGCTAGGCGGTTGCTAGGGTATTCTAGGTGGTTGCTAGGTGGTTGCTAGGCAGTTGCTAGGGTATTCTGGGTGGTTGCTATGGTGTTGCTAGGTGGTTGCTAGGGTGTTTTGGGTGGTTGCTAGGGCGTTGCTAGGCAGTTGCTAGGGTGTTCTGGGTGGTTGCTATGGTGTTGCTAGGTGGTTGGTAGGGTATTTTGGGTGGTTGCTAGGCAGTTGCTAGGGTGTTCAGGGCGGTTGCTAAGGTGTTACTAAGTTGTTGGTAGTTGTCACAGATGATTACTATTGGAGTTCTTAGCATTTTCTTGGCATGATTTAGCACTTACCTAATCGCTATTAGCATGTAGCTATTCACAGCTAGCATGTGTAACATGTTGGAATTCCTCTTTGCTAGCATGAGTCAAAAGAGCCAACCCCCATCTCTATACGATGTTCTGATGCAGAGAAATAGGTCTTGCAAAATGGTTGCTCTTTTTGGTTGCTAGGGAGTGGCTTGGCAGCTGCCAATCATGAAACTCCATAGGCTGCTTGTTAGTGTGAATGATATAAACCAACTCCCATTCCTCTGTGACATTCAGAATGAAAGATATCCTCTATGGATTTTGGTTGCTAAGGTGCTCGACAATGGTTGCTATGGCGGGGCTAGCAAGTGTTGAGGTGTCTCATGAATGGCTGTGTGCTGCCCTGAGTCAAACTTGTCTTAACCCCATCTTTTTATGATGTTCTGATGCAGAGATATAGGTCTTGCAAAATGGTTGCTAGGGTGCTCTGTTTAGTTGCTATGGAGTGGCTTGGCAGCTGCCAATCATAAAACTCCAAAGGCTGCTTGTCAGTATGAATGATATAAACCAACTCCCATGCCTCTGTGGCATTCAGAATGGAAGATATCCCTCTTTGGATTTTGGTTGCTAAGGTGTTCGACAATGGTTGCTAGGGAGGGGCTAGGAAGTGTTGAGGTGATTCATGATTGGCTGTTTGCTGGCCCAAGTCAAATGAGACCACCCCCATGTTTCTATGACAATTCAGTCCAGAGATATCCCTTTGATATCTTTCAATGGAAGTCTATGGGACTTGTTGCTAAGGTGCTCTAAATGGTTGCTAGGGCGTGGCTTGATAGCTTTACAATGATCCTAAGAGACTGATTGGTCGTCTGAGTAAAATGAGCCCGCCCCCTTGTCTCTATGACACTGTGATGCAGAGCTATCTTCAATACAAAATCCCTATGCAATTTACCATAGTAGGAAAAGCATGTGTGTTTCACGGGGTGTTCCTTCCCCATAGTAAGTCAATGGGGCAACTTTGGGATGCTCCTGCCCCCCAGGGGTGCAACTTTTACCCCATTGTGAGGTATGTTCCTACAGAGCCTGTCAGCCTCTTCAAATGTGGCAAATTACATGTTTCTGCGAAATCCTCGCTCAGAGCTATGTGTGGTCAAAGTTTGTTGCAATGTTAAGTCAATGGGACTTTTTTGGCCGCTTTTTCGCCCCTGGGGCAAACACCGCACCCCCGATCGCTTATAAAAGTCATAGCACACCTCTCCTTAATGAGCCGGTCGATTTGACACCTCACTCAGGGGTCTGTGACAAACGGTGCGGGGCAAGTTACGCGCCAAACTTTTGTCCGGAATAATAAGAAGAAGAATAATAATAAGTATGCAAGAGAACACTAATGATGCCTTGCTTTCAGCAAGCACCATTAACTAGAATGTACATTTCCTGGAGAAAATGTGAAATGGTGCTTGCAGTGGCAAAACTCGCCACTCGGTTGCTAGAATGTGGTACATGATTGCATACGAGCCAACAAACATGTCTGTACAATGTTCTGGTGCTGAGATAAGGCTTATTCGTGTTGTTCAGGTGGTTGCTAGGGTGTTGCTAGGGTGTTCTGGGTGGTTGCTAGGCAGTTGCTAGGGTATTCTTGGTGGTTGCTAGGGCGTTGCTAGGGTGTTCTGAGTGGTTGCTATGGTGTTGCTAGGCGGTTGCTAGGGTATTCTAGGTGGTTGCTAGGTGGTTGCTAGGCAGTTGCTAGGGTATTCTGGGTGGTTGCTATGGTGTTGCTAGGTGGTTGCTAGGGTGTTTTGGGTGGTTGCTAGGGCGTTGCTAGGCAGTTGCTAGGGTGTTCTGGGTGGTTGCTATGGTGTTGCTAGGTGGTTGGTAGGGTATTTTGGGTGGTTGCTAGGCAGTTGCTAGGGTGTTCAGGGCGGTTGCTAAGGTGTTACTAAGTTGTTGGTAGTTGTCACAGATGATTACTATTGGAGTTCTTAGCATTTTCTTGGCATGATTTAGCACTTACCTAATCGCTATTAGCATGTAGCTATTCACAGCTAGCATGTGTAACATGTTGGAATTCCTCTTTGCTAGCATGAGTCAAAAGAGCCAACCCCCATCTCTATACGATGTTCTGATGCAGAGAAATAGGTCTTGCAAAATGGTTGCTCTTTTTGGTTGCTAGGGAGTGGCTTGGCAGCTGCCAATCATGAAACTCCATAGGCTGCTTGTTAGTGTGAATGATATAAACCAACTCCCATTCCTCTGTGACATTCAGAATGAAAGATATCCTCTATGGATTTTGGTTGCTAAGGTGCTCGACAATGGTTGCTATGGCGGGGCTAGCAAGTGTTGAGGTGTCTCATGAATGGCTGTGTGCTGCCCTGAGTCAAACTTGTCTTAACCCCATCTTTTTATGATGTTCTGATGCAGAGATATAGGTCTTGCAAAATGGTTGCTAGGGTGCTCTGTTTAGTTGCTATGGAGTGGCTTGGCAGCTGCCAATCATAAAACTCCAAAGGCTGCTTGTCAGTATGAATGATATAAACCAACTCCCATGCCTCTGTGGCATTCAGAATGGAAGATATCCCTCTTTGGATTTTGGTTGCTAAGGTGTTCGACAATGGTTGCTAGGGAGGGGCTAGGAAGTGTTGAGGTGATTCATGATTGGCTGTTTGCTGGCCCAAGTCAAATGAGACCACCCCCATGTTTCTATGACAATTCAGTCCAGAGATATCCCTTTGATATCTTTCAATGGAAGTCTATGGGACTTGTTGCTAAGGTGCTCTAAATGGTTGCTAGGGCGTGGCTTGATAGCTTTACAATGATCCTAAGAGACTGATTGGTCGTCTGAGTAAAATGAGCCCGCCCCCTTGTCTCTATGACACTGTGATGCAGAGCTATCTTCAATACAAAATCCCTATGCAATTTACCATAGTAGGAAAAGCATGTGTGTTTCACGGGGTGTTCCTTCCCCATAGTAAGTCAATGGGGCAACTTTGGGATGCTCCTGCCCCCCAGGGGTGCAACTTTTACCCCATTGTGAGGTATGTTCCTACAGAGCCTGTCAGCCTCTTCAAATGTGGCAAATTACATGTTTCTGCGAAATCCTCGCTCAGAGCTATGTGTGGTCAAAGTTTGTTGCAATGTTAAGTCAATGGGACTTTTTTGGCCGCTTTTTCGCCCCTGGGGCAAACACCGCACCCCCGATCGCTTATAAAAGTCATAGCACACCTCTCCTTAATGAGCCGGTCGATTTGACACCTCACTCAGGGGTCTGTGACAAACGGTGCGGGGCAAGTTACGCGCCAAACTTTTGTCCGGAATAATAAGAAGAAGAATAATAATAAGTATGCAAGAGAACACTAATGATGCCTTGCTTTCACCACATTTTAGCATTATTTACCACGATTTACCATGTTTCTAAGATGATTTATTACGATTTAACATATTCCAGCATGATTTACATGTTGTTAGAATGATGCTAGCAGGATTAGCATGTTGTTAGCATGATTAGCATGTTGGTTGGATGATGCTAGCATGATTAGCATGTTGCTAGCATGCTTTTAACAAGATGCTAGCATGATTAGCATGTTGCTAGCATGCTTTTAACAAGATGCTAGCATGATTAGCATGTTGCTAGCATGTTTTTAGCTAGATGCTAACATGATTAGCATGTTGGTTGGATGATGCTAGCATGATTAGCATGTTGCTAGCATGCTTTTAACAAGATGCTAGCATGATTAGCATGTTGCTAGCATGCTTTTAACAAGATGCTAGCATGATTAGCATGTTGTTAGCATGTTTTTAGCTAGATGCTAACATGATTAGCATGTTGCTAACATTATGCTAGCTTGATTAGCATGTTGCTAGCATGGTTAACATGTTGCTAGCATGATGCTAGCTTGATTAGCATGTTGCTAGCATAATGCTAGCATGATTAGCATGTTGCTAGCATGATGCTAGCTTTATTAGCATGATGCTAGCATTATGCTAGCTTGATTAGCATGTTGTTAGCATTATGTTAGCTTTATTAGCATGTTGGTAGCATAATGCTAGCATGATTAGCATGATGCTAGCTTGATTAGCATGTTGCTAGCATGATTAGCATGTTGCTAGCATGATGCTAGCTTGATTAGCATGTTGCCAGCATGTTTTTAGCAAGATGCTGTTGCCAGGTGGTTGCTAGGGTGTTCTGGGTGGTTGCTATGGTGTTGCTAGGCAGTTGCTAAGGTGTTCTGGGTGGTTGCTAGGCAGTTGCTAGGGTATTCTTGGTGGTTGCTGGGGCGTTGCTAGGTGGTTGCTAGGGTGTTCTGGGTGGTTGCTATGGTGTTGCTAGGCAGTTGCTATGGTATTCTGGGTGGATGCTAGGGCATTGCTAGGCAGTTGCTAGGGTGTTCTGGGTGGTTGCTAGGCAGTTGCTAGGTGTTCTAGGTGGTTGCTAGGCAGTTGCTAGGGTGTTCTGGGTGCTTGCTAGAGTTTTTTGTGGTTACTAGAGCATTTCTAGACGTTGCTAGGGTGTTCAGGGTGGTTGCTAAGGTGTTTTTGTTAGTTGCTATGGTGTTACTAGGTGGTTGGTAGTTGTCAAATATGGTTACTATGGAGTTTTTATAGAGTTCTTAAAATCTTTAATATCGAGTGCCTTCAGTACGGCACTCGGCCTGCGGCCTCGTGCCTATGGCCGAATAGGCACAAGCATGGAGCGATATCGCAAGGCCACGAGAGTAAAATTGCTTTAAAAAATATTAAAAAAATAAAAAAATGTTTTTTTTTGGTTTAGGGTGGTTGCTAGGGAGCTCTTAGTGGTTGCTAGGGTGCTGAAACTGGTTGCTAGGGTGTGGCTATGAAGATTTTAGGCCATAACTTATTGTCTGCTTGATAATATAAATCCTCTGAGGGAGAGAGAGAGGGAGAGATGCAGGGGTGTCAGGCCCTTTGGAGTCTGTGTGTGTGAAAACGTCGGTTGGGATTCAAATATTTTTAGAACTCCCAATGTAAAGTCAATGGGACTTTTTTGGCCGCTTTTTCGTCCGCTGTGCGAACATCGTACACCCGATCGCTTAGAAAAGTCATAGCACACCTCTCCTCAATGAGGCGGTCGATTTGACACCTCACTCAGGGGTCTGAGACAAACGATGCGGGGCGCATTACGCGCCAAACTTTGTCCAGAATAATAAGAAGAATAACTAGAATGTACATTTCCTGAAGAAAATGTGAAGTGGTGCTTGCAGTGGCAAAATTCGCCACTGGGCAGATGCTAACACAATTACCATGTTGTGATACCATGATATACCACGCTTTAGCATTATTTACCACGATTTACCATGATTCTAAGATGATTTACTACAATTTACCACATTCCAGCATGATTTACTATGATTAACATGTTGTTAGAATGATGCTAGCATGATTAGCATGTTGTTAGCATGATTAGCATGTTGGTTGGATGATGCTAGCATGATTAGCATGTTGCTAGCATGCTTTTAACAAGATGCTAGCATGATTAGCATTTTGATAGCATGTATTTAGCTAGATGCTAACATGATTAGCATGTTACTAGCATTATACTAGCTTGATTAGCATGTTGCTAGCATAATGCTAGTATGATTAGCATGTCTCTAGCATGATGCTAGCTTGATCAGCATGTTGCTAGCATAATGCTAACTTGATTAGCATGTTGCTAGCATGATTAGCATGTTGGTTGGATGATGCTAGCATGATTAGCATGTTGCTAGTATGCTTTTAACAAGATGCTAGCATGATTAGCATTTTGCTAACATGTTTTTAGCTATATGTTAACATGATTAGCATGTTACTAACATTATGCTAGCTTGATTAGCATGTTGCTAGCATAATGCTAGCATGATTAGCATGTCTCTAGCATGATGCTAGCTTGATTAGCATGTTGCTAGCATGATGCTAGCATGATTAGCATGTTGTTAGCATGTTTTTAGCAAGATGCTGTTGCCAGGTGGTTGCTAGGGTGTTCTGGGTGGTTGCTATGGTGTTGCTAGGCAGTTGCTAAGGTGTTCTGGGTGGTTGCTAGGCAGTTGCTAGGGTATTCTTGGTGGTTGCTAGGGCGTTGCTAGGTGGTTGCTAGGGTGTTCTGGGTGGTTGCTATGGTGTTGCTAGGCAGTTGCTATGGTATTCTGGGTGGATGCTAGGGCGTTGCTAGAGTGTTCTGGGTGGTTGCTAGGCAGTTGCTAGGTGTTCTGGGTTGTTGCTAGACAGTTGCTAGGGTGTTCTGGGTGGTTGCGAGTGCCTTATGTACGGCACTCGGCCTGCGGCCTCGTGCCTATGGCCGAATAGGCCCAAGCATGGAGCAATTTCGCAAGGCCACGAGTGTAATATTGCTGTAATTTTTTTTAAAAAAGCAGTTGCTAGGGTGTTCTGGGTGGTTGCAAGTGCCTTCAGTACAGCACTCGGCCTGCGGCCTCGTGCCTATGGCCGAATAGGGTGTTCTGGGTGGTTCAGTACGAAAACTCACCACTCGGTTGCTAAAGTGCGTTTAGCTAGTTTTTAGCAAGATTATAACAAAATGATCATCATGCTAGCATTATAAGCATGTGACTAACATAATACTAGCATGTTGCTAGCATGATGCTAATATGATTAGCATGTTGCTAGCATCATGCTAGCATGTTTTTAGCAAAAGCTAACGTGAATGTAGCTAGCATGATTAGCATATTGTTAGCATGATGCTAGCATTTTTCAACAAGATGCTAACATGAATAGCATGTTTGCTAGCATGTTTGTATCAAGAAGCTAGCATGATTAGCATGTAGCTAGTATCATGCTAGCATTATTAGCATGTTGCTAGCATCATGCTAGCATTATTAGCATCATGCTAGCATCATCTTAGCATGATTAGCATGTAGCTAGCATGATGCTAGCTTGTTTTACCACGTTGCTAGCATGGTTTACCATGATTTACCATAGTTTACCATGATTTACCACAATTTACCATAGTTTACCACATTTACTATAGTATACCATGATTTACCATGTTCAAGTATGATTTACTATGATTCTAGCATGATTTGCCATAGTTTACCATGATTTACCACGATTTACTATAGTTTACCATGATTTACTATAGTATACCATGATTTACCATGTTCAAGTATGATTTACTGATTCTAGCATGATTTACCATAGTTTACCATGATTTACCATAGTTTACCATGATTTACCACGATTTACCATAGTTTACCATGATTTACTATAGTATACCATGATATACCATGTTCAAGTATGATTTACTGATTCTAGCATGATTTATCATAGTTTACCATGATTTACCATAGTTTACCATGATTTACTATAGTTTAACATGATTTACTATAGTATACCATGATTTACCATGTTCAAGTATGATTTACTATGATTCTAGCATGATTTACCATAGTTTACCATGATTTACCACGATTTACCATAATTTACTATGATTTACTATAGTATACCATGATTTACCATGTTTTAGTATGATTTACTATGATTCTAGGATGATTTACCATAGTTTACCATGATTTAGTCAAAAGAGCCAAGTCCCATCTCTATACTATGTTTTGATGCAGAGATATACGTTTTTCTAAACGGTTGCTAGGGTACTCTTTTTGGTTGTTATGGAGTTGCTTGACAGCTGCCAATGATGAAACTGCAAAGGCTTCTTGACACTTTGAATGATATAAACCAACTCCCATGCCTCTGTGACATTCAGAATGGAAGATATCCCTCTTTGGATTTTGGTTGCTAAGGTGCTCGACAATGGTTGCTATGGAGGGGCTAGGAAGTGTTGAGGTGATTCATGATTGGCCGTTTGCTGCCCCGAGTCAAATGAGACCACCCTCGTGTTTGTATGACAATTCAGTCTGGAGATATCCCTTTGATCTATTTCAATGGAAGTCTATGGGACTTGTTGCTAAGGTTCTCTAAATGGTTGCTAGGGCGTGGCTTGATAGCTTCACAATGATCCTGAGAGACTGATTGGTCATCTGAGTAAAATGAGCCCTCCCCCTTGTCTCTATGACACTGTGATCCAGAGCTACGTTCAATACAAAATCCCTATGCAATTTACCATAGTAGGAAAAGCATGTGTGTTTCACGGGACGTTCCTTCCCCATAGTAAGTCAATGGGGCAACTTTGGGCATCTCCTGCCCCCCAGGGGTGCAACTTTTACCCCATTGTGAGGTATGTTTTTACAGAGCCTGTCAGCCTCTTCAAATGTGGCAAATCACACGTTTCTGCGAAATCCTCGCTCAGAGCTACGTGAGGTCAAAGTTCGTCGCAATGTTAAGTCAATGGGACTTTTTTGGCCGCTTTTTCGCCCCTGGGGCAAACACCGCACCCCCGATCGCTTATAAAAGTCATAGCACACCTCTCCTCAATGAGCCGGTCGATTTGACACCTCACTCAGGGGTCTGGGACAAACGGTGCGGGGCGAGTTTCGCGCCAAACTTTGTCCAGAATAAAAATAAGAATAATAATAATAAGTATGCAAGAGAACACTAATGATGCCTTGCTTTCAGCAAGCACCATTAATAATAAGTATGAGCAATAACAATAGTGATGCTTTTAAAAAAGCACCACTAATAAGAATAATAAGTATGAGCAATAACAATAGTGATGCTTTCAAAAAAGCACCACTAACTAGAATGTACATTTCCTGAAGAAAATGTGAAGTGGTGCTTGCAGTGGCAAAACTCGCCACTGGGCAGATGCTAACACAATTAACATGTTGTGATACCATGATATACCACGTTTTAGCATTATTTACCACGATTTACCATATTTCTAAGATGATTTACTACGATTTACCACATTCCAGCATGATTTACTATGATTAACATGTTGTTTGAATGATGCTAGCATGATTAGCATGTTGTTAGCATGATTAGCATGTTAGTTGGATGATGCTAGCATGATTAGCATGTTGCTAGCATGCTTTTAACAAGATGCTAGCATGATTAGCATGTTGCTAGCATTCTTTTAACAAGATGCTAACATGATTAGCATTTTGCTAACATGTTTTTAGCTAGATGCTAACAGGATTAGCATGTTTTTAGCATTATGCTAGCTTGAATAACATGTTGTTAACATGATGCTAGCTTGATTAGCATGTTGCTAGCATGATGGTAGCTTGATTAGCATGTTGGTAGCATGATGCTTGCATGATTAACATGATGCTAGCTTGATTAGCATTATGTTAACATGATGCTAGCTTGATTAGCATGTTGATAGCATGATGCTAACATGATTAGCGTTTTGCTAGCATGCTTTTAAAAAGATGTTAGCATGATTAGCATTTTGCTAGCATGTTTTTAGCTAGGTGCTAACATGATTAGCATGTTGCTAGCATGATGCTAGCTTGATTAGCATGTTGCTAACATGATGCTGGCATTATTAGCATGTTGTTAGCATGTTTTTAACAAGATGCTGTTGCCAGGTGGTTGCTAGGGTGTTCTGGGTGGTTGCTATGGTGTTGCTAGGCAGTTGCTAGGATGTTCTTGGTGGTTGCTAGGCAGTTGCTAGGGTATTTTTGGTGGTTGCTAGGGTGTTCTGGGTGGTTGCTATGGTGTTGCTAGGCAGTTTCTATGGTATTCTGGGTGGATGCTAGGGCGTTGCTAGGCAGTTGCTAGGGTGTTCTAGGTGGTTGCTAGGTGTTCTGGGTGGTTGCTAGGCAGTTGCTAGGGTGTTCTGGGTGGTTACTAGAGCATTTCTAGACATTGCTAGGTGTTCTGGGTGGTTGCTAGGCAGTTGCTAGGGTGTTCTAGGTGGTTGCTAGGTGTTCTGGGTGGTTGCTAGGCAGTTGCTAGGGTGTTCAGGGTGGTTGCTAGAGTTTTTTGGTGGTTACTAGAGCATTTCTAGACGTTGCTAGGGTGTTCTGGGTGGTTGCTAGGCAGTTGCTAGGGTGTTTTGGGTGGTTGCGAGTGCCTTCAGTACGGCACTCGGCCTCCGGCCTCGTGCCTATGGCCGAATAGGGTGTTCTGGGTGGTTGCGAGTGCCTTCAGTACGGCACTCGGCCTGCGGCCTCGTGCCTATGGCCGAATAGGCACAAGCATGGAGCGATATCGCAAGGCCACGAGAGTAAAATTGCTTTAAAAAATATAAAAAAAATAAAAAAAATTGTTTTTTTTGGTTTAGGGTGGTTGCTAGGGAGCTCTTAGTGGTTGCTAGGGTGCTAAAACTGGTTGCTATGGTGTGGCTATGAAGATTTTAGGCCATTACTTATTGGCTGCTTGATAATATAAATCCTCTGAGGGAGAGAGAGAGGGAGAGACGCAGGGGTGTCAGGCCCTTTGGAGTGGTGTGTGTGTGAAAACGTCGGTTGGGATTTGAATTTTTTTAGAATGCCCAATGTAAAGTCAATGGGGACTTTTTTGGCCGCTTTTTCGTCCGCTGTGCGAACATCGTACACCCGATCGCTTAGAAAAGTCATAGCACACCTCTCCTCAATGAGCCGCTCGATTTGACACCTCACTCAGGAGTCTGTGACAAACGGTGCGGGGCGCATTACGCGCCAAACTTTTGTCCGGAATAATAAGAATAAGAATAATAACTAGAATGTACATTTCCTGAAGAAAATGTGAAGTGGTGCTTGCAGTGGCAAAATTCGCCACTGGGCAGATGCTAACACAATTGACATGTTGTGATACCATTATTTACCACGATTTACCATGTTTCTAAGATGATTTATTACGATTTAACACATTCCAGCATGATTTACTATGATTAACATGTTGTTAGAATGATGCTAGCAAGATTAGCATGTTGTTAGCATGATTAGCATGTTGGTTGGATGATGCTAGCATGATTAGCATGTTGCTACCATGCTTTTAACAAGATGCTAGCATGATTAGCATGTTGCTAGCATGTTTTTAGCTAGATGCTAACATGATTAGCATGTTGCTAGCATTATTAGCATGTTGCTAGCATGATGCTAGCTTGATTAGCATGATACTAGCATTATGCTAGCTTGATTAGCATGATGCTAGCTTGATTAGCATGTTGCTAGCATAATGCTAGCATTATTAGCATGTTGCTAGCATGATGCTAGCTTGATTAGCATGATGCTAACATTATGATAGCTTGATTAGCATGTTGTTAACATGATGCTAGCTTTATTAGCATGTTGGTAGCATAATGCTAGCATGATTAGCATGTTGCTAGCATGATGCTAGCTTGATTAGCATGTTGCTAGCATGATGCTAGCTTGATTAGCATGTTGCCATTATGTTTTTAGCAAGATGCTGTTGCCAGGTGGTTGCTAGGGTGTTCTGGGTGGTTGCTATGGTGTTGCTAGGCAGTTGCTAAGGTGTTCTGGGTGGTTGCTAGGCAGTTGTTAGGGTATTCTTGGTGGTTGCTAGGCAGTTGCTAGGGTATTCTTGGTGGTTGCTAGGGCGTTGCTAGATGGTTGCTAGGGTGTTCTGGGTGGTTGCTATGGTGTTGCTAGGCAGTTGCTATGGTATTCTGGGTGGATACTAGGGCATTGCTAGGCAGTTGCTAGGGTGTTCTGGGTGGTTGCTAGGTGTTCTGGGTGGTTGCTAGGCAGTTGCTAGGTGTTCTAGGTGGTTGCTAGGCAGTTGCTAGGGTGTTCTGGGTGCTTGCTAGAGTTTTTTGTGGTTACTAGAGCATTTCTAGACATTGCTAGGGTGTTCAGGGTGGTTGCTAAGGTGTTTTTGTTAGTTGCTATGGTGTTACTAGGTGGTTGGTAGTTGTCAAATATGGTTACTATGGAGTTTTTATAGAGTTATTAAAATCTTTAATAACGAGTGCCTTCTGTACGGCACTCGGCCTGCGGCCTCGTGCCTATGGCCGAATAGGCACAAGCATGGAGCGATATCGCAAGGCCACGAGAGTAAAATTGCTTTAAAAAATATAAAAAAAATAAAAAAATGTTTTTTTTTGGTTTAGGGTGGTTGCTAGGGAGCTCTTAGTGGTTGCTAGGGTGCTGAAACTGGTTGCTAGGGTGTGGCTATGAAGATTTTAGGCCATAACTTATTGGCTGCTTGATAATATAAATCCTCTGAGGGAGAGAGAGAGGGAGAGACGCAGGGGTGTCAGGCCCTTTGGAGTGGTGTGTGTGTGAAAACGTCGGTTGGGATTTGAATTTTTTTAGAATGCCCAATGTAAAGTCAATGGGGACTTTTTTGGCCGCTTTTTCGTCCGCTGTGCGAACATCGTACACCCGATCGCTTAGAAAAGTCATAGCACACCTCTCCTCAATGAGCCGGTCAATTTGACACTTCACTCATGGGTCTGTGACAAACGGTGCGGGGCGCATTACGCGCCAAACTTTTGTCCGGAATAATAATAAAAAGAACTAGAATGTACATTTCCTGGAGAAAATGTGAAATGGTGCTTGCAGTGGCAAAACTCGCCACTCGGTTGCTAGAATGTGGTACATGATTGCATACGAGCCAACAAACATGTCTGTACAATGTTCTGGTGCTGAGATAAGGCTTATTCGTGTTGTTCAGGTGGTTGCTAGGGTGTTGCTAGGGTGTTCTGGGTGGTTGCTAGGCAGTTGCTAGGGTATTCTTGGTGGTTGCTAGGGCGTTGCTAGGGTGTTCTGAGTGGTTGCTATGGTGTTGCTAGGCGGTTGCTAGGGTATTCTAGGTGGTTGCTAGGTGGTTGCTAGGCAGTTGCTAGGGTATTCTGGGTGGTTGCTATGGTGTTGCTAGGTGGTTGCTAGGGTGTTTTGGGTGGTTGCTAGGGCGTTGCTAGGCAGTTGCTAGGGTGTTCTGGGTGGTTGCTATGGTGTTGCTAGGTGGTTGGTAGGGTATTTTGGGTGGTTGCTAGGCAGTTGCTAGGGTGTTCAGGGCGGTTGCTAAGGTGTTACTAAGTTGTTGGTAGTTGTCACAGATGATTACTATTGGAGTTCTTAGCATTTTCTTGGCATGATTTAGCACTTACCTAATCGCTATTAGCATGTAGCTATTCACAGCTAGCATGTGTAACATGTTGGAATTCCTCTTTGCTAGCATGAGTCAAAAGAGCCAACCCCCATCTCTATACGATGTTCTGATGCAGAGAAATAGGTCTTGCAAAATGGTTGCTCTTTTTGGTTGCTAGGGAGTGGCTTGGCAGCTGCCAATCATGAAACTCCATAGGCTGCTTGTTAGTGTGAATGATATAAACCAACTCCCATTCCTCTGTGACATTCAGAATGAAAGATATCCTCTATGGATTTTGGTTGCTAAGGTGCTCGACAATGGTTGCTATGGCGGGGCTAGCAAGTGTTGAGGTGTCTCATGAATGGCTGTGTGCTGCCCTGAGTCAAACTTGTCTTAACCCCATCTTTTTATGATGTTCTGATGCAGAGATATAGGTCTTGCAAAATGGTTGCTAGGGTGCTCTGTTTAGTTGCTATGGAGTGGCTTGGCAGCTGCCAATCATAAAACTCCAAAGGCTGCTTGTCAGTATGAATGATATAAACCAACTCCCATGCCTCTGTGGCATTCAGAATGGAAGATATCCCTCTTTGGATTTTGGTTGCTAAGGTGTTCGACAATGGTTGCTAGGGAGGGGCTAGGAAGTGTTGAGGTGATTCATGATTGGCTGTTTGCTGGCCCAAGTCAAATGAGACCACCCCCATGTTTCTATGACAATTCAGTCCAGAGATATCCCTTTGATATCTTTCAATGGAAGTCTATGGGACTTGTTGCTAAGGTGCTCTAAATGGTTGCTAGGGCGTGGCTTGATAGCTTTACAATGATCCTAAGAGACTGATTGGTCGTCTGAGTAAAATGAGCCCGCCCCCTTGTCTCTATGACACTGTGATGCAGAGCTATCTTCAATACAAAATCCCTATGCAATTTACCATAGTAGGAAAAGCATGTGTGTTTCACGGGGTGTTCCTTCCCCATAGTAAGTCAATGGGGCAACTTTGGGATGCTCCTGCCCCCCAGGGGTGCAACTTTTACCCCATTGTGAGGTATGTTCCTACAGAGCCTGTCAGCCTCTTCAAATGTGGCAAATTACATGTTTCTGCGAAATCCTCGCTCAGAGCTATGTGTGGTCAAAGTTTGTTGCAATGTTAAGTCAATGGGACTTTTTTGGCCGCTTTTTCGCCCCTGGGGCAAACACCGCACCCCCGATCGCTTATAAAAGTCATAGCACACCTCTCCTTAATGAGCCGGTCGATTTGACACCTCACTCAGGGGTCTGTGACAAACGGTGCGGGGCAAGTTACGCGCCAAACTTTTGTCCGGAATAATAAGAAGAAGAATAATAATAAGTATGCAAGAGAACACTAATGATGCCTTGCTTTCAGCAAGCACCATTAATAAGAATAACTAGAATGTACATTTCCTGAAGAAAATGTGAAGTGGTGCTTGCAGTGGCAAAATTCGCCACTGGGCAGATGCTAACACAATTACCATGTTGTGATACCATGATATACATGACAGCATGACACTTTAGCAGTATTTACCAAGATTTACCATGATTCTAAGATGATTTACTACGATTTACCACATTCCAGCATGATTTACTATGATTAACATGTTGTTAGAATGATGCTAGCATGATTAGCATGTTGTTAGCATGATTAGCATGTTGGTTGGATGATGCTAGCATGATTAGCATTTTGCTAGCATGTTTTTAGCTAGATGCTAACATGATTAGCATGTTACTAGCATTATGCTAGCTTGATTAGCATGTTGCTAGCATAATGCTAGCATGATTAGCATGTCTCTAGCATGATGCTAGCTTGATCAGCATGTTGCTAGCATAATGCTAACATGATTAGCATGTTGCTAGCATGATTAGCATGTTGGTTGGATGATGCTAGCATTATTAGCATGTTGCTAGCATGCTTTTAACAAGATGCTAGCATGATTAGCGTTTTGTTAACATGTTTTTAGCTAGATGCTAACATGATTAGCATGTTACTAGCATTATGCTAGCTTGATTAGCATGTTGCTAGCATAATGCTAGCATGATTAGCATGTCTCTAGCATGATGCTAGCTTGATCAGCATGTTGCTAGCATAATGCTAACATGATTAGCATGTTGCTAGCATGATGCTAGCTTAATTAACATGTTACTAGCATGATGCTAGCTTTATTAACATTTTGCTAGCATGATGCTAGCATGATTAGCATGTTGCTAGCATGATGCTAGCTTGATTAACATGTTGCTAGCATGATGCTAGCTTGATTAGCATGTTGCTAGCATGATGCTAGCTTGATTAGCATGTTGCTAGCATGTTGCTAGCATGATTAGCATGTTGCCAGCATGTTTTTAGCAAGATGCTGTTGCCAGGTGGTTGCTAGGGTGTTCTGGGTGGTTGCTATGGTGTTGCTAGGCAGTTGCTAAGGTGTTCTGGGTGGTTGCTAGGCAGTTGCTAGAGTATTCTTGGTGGTTGCTAGGCAGTTGCTAGGGTATTCTTGGTGGTTGCTAGGGCGTTGCTAGGTGGTTGCTAGGGTGTTCTGGGTGGTTGCTATGGTGTTGCTAGGCAGTTGCTATGGTATTCTGGGTGGATGCTAGGGCGTTGCTAGAGTGTTCTGGGTGGTTGCTAGGCAGTTGCTAGGTGTTCTGGGTGGTTGCTAGACAGTTGCTAGGGTGTTCTGGGTGGTTGCGAGTGCCTTATGTACGAATATGGCCGAATAGGCACAAGCATGGAGCAATTTCGCAAGGCCACGAGTGTAATATTGCTTTAATTTAAAAAAAAAAAGCAGTTGCTAGGGTGTTCTGGGTGGTTGCGAGTGCCTTCAGTACGGCACTCGGCCTGCGGCCTCGTGCCTATGGCCGAATAGGGTGTTCTGGGTGGTTCAGTACGGCACTCGGCCTGCGGCCTCGTGCCTATGGCCGAATAGGCACAAGCATGGAGCAATATCGCAAGGCCACGAGTGTAATATTGTGTTAAAAAATACAAAAAAATACAAAAAAAAAAATTTTTTGGTTTAGGGTGGTTGCTAGGGAGCTCTTAGTGGTTGCTAGGGTGCTGAAACTGGTTGCTAGGGTGTGGCTATGAAGATTTAAGGAAATTACTTATTGGCTGCTTGATAATATAAATCCTCTGAGGGAGAGAGAGAGGGAGAGACGCAGGGGTGTCAGGCCCTTTGGAGTGGTGTGTGTGTGAAAACGTCGGTTGGGATTCAAATATTTTTAGAATGCCCAATGTAAAGTCAATGGGGACTTTTTTGGCCGCTTTTTCGTCCGCTGTGCGAACATCGTACACCCGATCGCTTAGAAAAGTCATAGCACACCTCTCCTCAATGAGCCGGTCGATTTGACACCTCACTCAGGGGTCTGTGACAAACGGTGCGGGGCGAGTTTCGCGCCAAACTTTTGTCCAGAATAATAAAAAGAAGAATAATAATAAGTATGAGCAATAACAATAGTGATGCTTTTAAAAAAGCACCACTAACTAGAATGTACATTTCCTGAAGAAAATGTGAAGTGGTGCTTGCAGTGGCAAAACTCGCCACTGGGCAGATGCTAACACAATTAACATGTTGTGATACCATGATATACCACGTTTTAGCATTATTTACCACGATTTACCATATTTCTAAGATGATTTACTACGATTTACCACATTCCAGCATGATTTACTATGATTAACATGTTGTTTGAATGATGCTAGCATGATTAGCATGTTGTTAACATGATTAGCATGATGCTAGCATGCTTTTAACAAGATGTTAGCATGATTAGCATTTTGCTAGCATGTTTTTAGCTAGATGCTAACAGGATTAGCATGTTGCTAGCATTATGCTAGCTTGAATAACATGTTGTTAACATGATGCTAGCTTGATTAGCATGTTGCTAGCATGATGCTAGCTTGATTAGCATGTTGGTAGCATGATGCTAGCATGATTAACATGATGATAGCTTGATTAGCATGTTGATAGCATGATGCTAACATGATTAGCATGTTGCTAGCATGCTTTTAACAAGATGTTAGCATGATTAGCATTTTGCTGGCATGTTTTTAGCTAGATGCTAACATGATTAGCATGTTGCTAGCATTATGCTAGCTTGATTAGCATGTTGCTAGCATGATGCTAGCTTGATTAGCATGTTGGTAGCATAATGCTAGCATGATTAGCATGTTGCTAGCATAATGTTAACATGATTAGCATGTTGCTAGCATGATGCTAGAATGATTAGCATGTTGCTAGCATGTTTTTAGCAAGATGCTGTTGCCAGGTGGTTGCTAGGGTGTTCTGGGTGGTTGCTATGGTGTTGCTAGGCAGTTGCTAGGGTATTATTGGTGGTTGCTAGGCAGTTGCTAGGGTATTCTTGGTGGTTGCTAGGGTGTTCTGGGTGGTTGCTATGGTGTTGCTAGGCAGTTGCTATGGTATTCTGGGTGGATGCTAGGGCGTTGCTAGGCAGTTGCTAGGGTGTTCTAGGTGGTTGCTAGGTGTTCTGGGTGGTTGCTAGGCAGTTGCTAGGGTGTTCTGGGTGGTTACTAGGCGGTTGCTAGGTGTTCTGGGTGGTTGCTAGGCAGTTGCTAGGGTGTTCTGGGTGGCTGCTAGAGTTTTTTGGTGGTTACTAGAGCATTTCTAGACGTTGCTAGGGTGTTCTGGGTGGTTGCTAGGCAGTTGCTAGGGTGTTCTAGGTGGTTGCGAGTGCCTTCAGTACAGCACTCGGCCTGCGGCCTCGTGCCTATGGCCGAATAGGGTGTTCTGGGTGGTTGCGAGTGCCTTCAGTACGGCACTCGGCCTGCGGCCTCGTGCCTATGGCCAAATAGGCACAAGCATGGAGCAATATCGCAAGGCCACGAGAGTAAAATTGCTTTAAAAAATATTAAAAAAATAAAAAAAAAAATTTTTTTGGTTTAGGGTGGTTGCTAGGGAGCTCTTAGTGGTTGCTAGGGTGCTGTAACTGGTTGCTAGGGTGTGGCTATGAAGATTTTAGGCCATTACTTATTGGCTGCTTGATAATATAAATCCTCTGAGGGAGAGAGAGAGGGAGAGACGCAGGGGTGTCAGGCCCTTTGGAGTCTGTGTGTGTGAAAACGTCGGTTGGGATTCAAATGTTTTTAGAACTCCCAATGTAAAGTCAATGGGACTTTTTTGGCCGCTTTTTCGTCCGCTGTGCGAACATCGTACACCCGATCGCTTAGAAAAGTCATACCACACCTCTCCTCAATGAGCCGGTCGATTTGACACCTCACTCAGGGGTCTGTGACAAACGGTGCGGGGCGAGTTTCGCGCCAAACTTTTGTCCAGAATAATAATAAGAAAAATAATAATAATAAGTATGAGCAATAACAATAGTGATGCTTTCAAAAAAGCACCACTAATAAGTATGAGCAATAACAATAGTGATGCCTTGCTTTCAGCAAGCACCACTAATAAGTATGAGCAATAACAATAGTGATGCTTTCAAAAAAGCACCACTAACTAGAATGTACATTTCCTGAAGAAAATGTGAAGTGGTGCTTGCAGTGGCAAAATTCACCACTGGGCAGATGCTAACACAATTAACATGTTGTGATACCATGATAAACCACATTTTAGCATTATTTACCACGATTTACCATGTTTCTAAGATGATTTATTACGATTTACCACATTCCAGCATGGTTTACTATGATTAACATGTTGTTAGAATGATGCTAGCAGGATTAGCATGTTGTTAGCATGCTTTTAACAAGATGTTAGCATGATTAGCATTTTGCTAGCATGTTTTCAGCTAGATACTAACATGATTAGCATGTTGTTAGCATTATGCTAGATTGATTAGCATGTTGCTAGCATGATGCTAGCTTGATTAGCATGTTGCTAGCATAATGCTAGCATGATTAGCATGTTGCTAGCATGATGCTAGCATTATGCTAGCTTGATTAGCATGTTGTTAGCATGATGCTAGCTTTATTAGCATGTTGGTAGCCTAATGCTAGCATGATTAGCATGTTTGCTAGCATGATGCTAGCTTGATTAGCATTATGCTAGCTTGATTAGCATGTTGCTAACATGATTAGCATGTTGCTAACATGATGCTAGCTTGATTAGCATGTTGCTAGCATAATGCTATCATGATTAGCATGTTGCTAGCATGATGCTAGCTTGATTAGCATGATGCTAGCATGATTAGCATGTTGCTAACATGATGCTAGCTTGATTAGCATTTTTGCTAGCATGATTAGCATTTTGCCAGCATGTTTTTAGCAAGATGCTGTTGCCAGGTGGTTGCTAGGGTGTTCTGGGTGGTTGCTATGGTGTTGCTAGGCAGTTGCTAAGGTGTTCTGGGTGGTTGCTAGGCAGTTGCTAGGGTATTCTTGGTGGTTGCTAGGCAGTTGCTAGGGTATTCTTGGTGGTTGCTAGGGCGTTGCTAGGTGTTTGCTAGGGTGTTCTGGGTGGTTGCTATGGTGTTGCTAGGCAGTTGCTATGGTATTCTGGGTGGATACTAGGGCATTGCTAGGCAGTTGCTAGGGTGTTCTGGTTGGTTGCTAGGTGTTCTGGGTGGTTGCTAGGCAGTTGCTAGGTGTTCTAGGTGGTTGCTAGGCAGTTGCTAGGGTGTTCTGGGTGCTTGCTAGAGTTTTTTGTGGTTACTAGAGCATTTCTAGACGTTGCTAGGGTGTTCAGGGTGGTTGCTAAGGTGTTTTTGTTAGTTGCTATGGTGTTACTAGGTGGTTGGTAGTTGTCAAATATGGTTACTATGGAGTTTTTATAGAGTTCTTAAAATCTTTAATAACGAGTGCCTTCTGTACGGCACTCGGCCTGCGGCCTCGTGCCTATGGCCGAATAGGCACAAGCATGGAGCAATATCGCAAGGCCACGAGAGTAAAATTGCTTTAAAAAATATTTAAAAAATAAAAAAATGTTTTTTTTTTGGTTTAGGGTGGTTGCTAGGGAGCTCTTAGTGGTTGCTAGGGTGCTGAAACTGGTTGCTAGGGTGTGGCTATGAAGATTTTGGGCCATAACTTATTGGCTGCTTGATAATATAAATCCTCTGAGGGAGAGAGAGAGAGGGAGAGACGCAGGGGTGTCAGGCCCTTTGGAGTGGTGTGTGTGT
>CM040818.1:16221840-16225328 GCA_022828995.1 Vimba vimba
AAACGTCACTGGTCCCACTCATCGTCTTAATCATACGCTGGATTTAATTATATCATATGGAACCAATCCAACCGATATAGATATTATACCACAAAGTGATGAAGTCACTGATCATTACATGGTCACTTGCATACTGCGTACTGCTGAAATTTGTCACGTTGCGCCGCGTTATCGACCAGGCAGAACAATCCTTCCAACTACTATAGATAGATTCTCAAATAGCTTACCTGATCTAACTCAGCTGATTAGTGAACCCAAACAAACAGATGAACTAGAGGAAATGACTAGCACTATGAGCACCATTTTCTCTAGTACATTAAACATGGTTGCACCAATTAGATTAAGAAAGGTTAGAGAGAAAACTAAAGCACCATGGTATAACAATACTACACATGTTATCAAGAGAGAAACTCGTAATTTAGAGCGTAAATGGAAACAAACTAATTTAGAGGTCTTTAGAATCGCGTGGAAAGACAGTATGTCACGTTATAAAAAGGCACTAACACACACACACACACACACACACACTCACGCACATACACTCACTCATGGACATACACTCACACATGCACACACACACACACACACACACACACACACACGCACACACACACACACTCACACTCACACACACACACACACACACACACACACACACACACACACACACAGACATGCTCACTATCTCACACACACACACACTGACTCGCTCTCACACATACACAGACATGCTCACACACAGACACACACACACTCTCTCTCTCTCTCTCACACACACACACACACACACACACACACTCTCTCTCTCTCACACACATACACGCGCACACACTCACACACACACACACACACTAACTCGCTCTCACACAGACACATACACTCTCTCTTTCTCTCTCTCTCTCTCTTTCTCTCTCTCTCACACACACACACACACATAGACACACACACACTCTCTCACACACACACACACACACACACAGACACACACACACACACACACACACACACTAACTAACTCACACACACACTCTCTCTCTCACACACACACACACACACTAACTAACTCACACACACACACACACACACACTCACTCACGCACATATACTCACGCACACACAGACACACACACCCTCACTAACACACTCACACACAGACATGCTCACTGTCTCACACACACACAGTTTGTGAGTTTTTGAGTTTTGAGTTTATAAGTTTAAATGAGTTTAGAGTTTAAGTTTAAATGAGTTTAGAGTGTGTGTGTGTGTGTGTGTGTGTGTGTGTGTGTGTGTGTGTGTGTGTGTGTGTGTGTGTGTGTGTGTACACACACACAGAGTTTATGAGTTTACAGTTTATAAGTGTATAAATTGATGAGTTTATAAGTGTAAGAGTTTTTGAGTTTAGAGTTTATAAGTTTTAAATGAGTTTAGAGTTTATAAGTTTAAATGAGTTTAAGAGTTCAGAGTTTAATAATTTATGAGTTTAAGAGTTCATAAGTCTATGAATTCATGAGTTTATAAGTTAATTAGTTTATAAGTGTATGAGTTTAGAGTTTATTAGTTTAAATGAGTCTCAATGGCTCATATAGTATATAGAACGGCAGTTTGGTTTAGTCTTCAAGGTGTTTAGATTTAAATTTTGTCGGTTTGAATTTTTTAGAACTCCCCAATGTAAGTCAATGGGAGTTTTTGAATGAGTTTTTTCGAGTTTTGATCGTCATTTTTAGGAAAACCGTAAGTCCGATCAGTCTGAAAAGATATAGCACACCGAGTCAGATCAGTTTGAGTGTCTGAGCCGAGTTTGGAGTATGTGGAGTTAAAGCTCTAGGAGGAGTTTGAGTTGTAAATTTTTACGGTCAGAAGAATAATAATAACTAGATTAAAAAGTTCGTCGAGACAAACTTTAAGTTGGCTTGAGAAAGCTGGACCAGAAAGTTTGAAGAAGTTTAAAGTAGTTTGGAGTTTAAAGTAGTTTGAAGTTTAAATTAGTTTAAAGTTTAAATTAGTTAGAAGTTTAAAATAGTTTAAAGTCTAAATTAGTTTGAAGCTTAAATTAGTTTAAAGTTTAAATTAGTCTAAAGTTTAAATTAGTTTAAAGTTTAAATTAGTTTCAAGTTTAAAGTAGTTTAAATTTTAAATTACTTTAAAGTTTAAATTAGTTTGAAGTTTAAATTAGTTTGAAGTTTAAATTACTTTAAAGTTTAAATTAGTTTGAAGTTTAAATTAGTTTGAAGTTTAAATTAGTTTGAAGTTTAAATTAGTTTAAAGTTTAAATTAGTCTAACGTTTAAATTAGTTTAAAGTTTAAATCAGTTTGAAGTTTAAAGTAGTTTACAGTTAAAAAGTTGTTGGGGGTTTTCTAGTGGGTTGCTAGGGTGTTTTGGGTGGTTGTTATGGTGTTGCTAGGCGGTTGCTAGGGTGTTCTGGGTGGTTGCTAGGCGGTTGCTAGGGTGTTCTGGGTGGTTGCTATGGTGTTGCTAGGCAGTTGATAGGGTATTACTAGGCGGTTCTGGGTGGTTGCTATGGTGTTGCTAGGTGGTTGCTAGGCGGTTGCTAGGGTGTTCTGGGTGGTTGCTAGGGTGTTGCTAAGCGGTTGCTAGGGTATTTTGGGTGGTTGCTAGGCGGTTACTAGGGTGTTCTGGGTGGTTGCTAGGGTGTTCTGGGTGGTTGCTAGGCAGTTGCTAGGGTGTTTTGGGTGGTTGCTAGGTGGTTGCTAGGGTGTTCTGGGTGGTTGCTACGGTGTTGCTAGGCGGTTGCTAAGGTATTCTGGGTGGTTGCTAGGCGGTTGCTAGGGTGTTCTGGGTGGTTGCTAGGCAGTTGCTAGGGTGTTCTGGTTGGTTGCTATGGTGTTGCTAGGCAGTTGCTAGGGTATTCTTGGTGGTTTCTAGGCGGTTGCTAGGGTGTTCTGGGTGGTTGCTAGGTGGTTGCTAGGGTGTTCTGGGTGGTTGCTATGGTGTTGCTAGGCAGTTGCTAGGGTATTCTGGGTGGTTGCTAGGGTGTTCTGGGTGGTTGTTATGGTGTTGCTAGGCGGTTGCTAAGGTATTCTGGGTGGTTGCTAGGTGGTTGCTAGGGTGTTCTGGGTGGTTGCTATGGTGTTACTAAGTGGTTGGTAGTTGTCACAGATGGCTACTATGGAGTTTTTATAGAGTTCTTAGCATGATCTTGGCATGATTTAACACTTAACTAATCGCTATTAGCATGTAGCTATTCACTGCTAGCATGTGTAGCATGTTGGAAGTGCTGTTTGCTAGCATGAGTCAAAAGAGCCAAACCTCATCTCTATACGATGTTCTGATGCAGAGATATAGGTCTTGCAAAACGGTTGCTAGGGTACTCAAGTTTGGTTGCTATGGAGTTGCTTGGGAGCTGGGAGCTTTAAACTTAATAAGTTTAAAGTGGTTTGAAGTTTAAAGTAGTTTACGAGTTTTTGAGTTTTGAGTTTATAAGTTTAAATGAGTTTAGAGTTTGTTTAAATGAGTTTAGAGTGTGTGT
>CM040818.1:16225528-16668028 GCA_022828995.1 Vimba vimba
ATGATCCTTGCTTCTGATTTAATTATGCCCTACCGAATACTATATCTAGGTGTAGCACATCAAGTCAAGTTGCGCACTACATGCTACACAGTGTTGTGTAGGGCTGGGTTTCGATTCAAATTTCAAGAATCGATTCGATTCCGATTCTCAAGATCTTGAATCGATTATCATTATTCGATCCGATCTGATCCGATCTTCGAGATTTAGATAATGTTAATTTCCGCCATGATAAATTTTCCACCATTTTGAATTTTGTCAACAACGTACTTTTACTAACTAGTCCTAGGTTTTTCGCCCGATCGGAACCAAACCAGTGCAGAAATGTATAGAAATCCTATAAATGTTAAACAGCTTTAAAACCATGTATTTCCTATGTTACATTGCCTGTATTGGCTGTAAATGGTCTTTTCCATCTATTATGTCAGTGGTTACATGCTTGCTAAATAAAACTTAATAGATTTTAAAGCTTTTGTGCTTTAAGGCCTTAAAGGCCTTAACTGCTTGAACCCCGATAAATGCTGCTTGCAGCTTTAATTATTATTATTTTTCTTCTGCCGTAAAACGCATCGTGCAGCCCAAACCGTAAGTGCTAGAGACTTGAAACTTTGCCAGATGGTAGTACAAAAATTGAGGAGAGGTTATCAAAATATGACCCCGATTGGCCCATAGGTGGCGCTACAGTGCAAAAAACAAAAAAAAATCATATTTTTGCTTAAATCTCATTAACCGTTTGTCACAGACTCAAGTTTCTTATATCATTGGAATCCTTCGGTCAAGCCGAACAAAAAAGGCCTCAAGGATTTCATTTCCGGTATGCAAATTTTCCGCCATTTTGAATTATGTCCAAAACCTACTTTTGCAAACTAGTCCCTGGTTTTGTGTCTGATCGGAACCAAACCAGTGCAGAAATTTTCTCTGGAGTCAGATTATCAATAATTATCGAAAAAAAGTTGAAATTTCGATTGACAGTCGCTAAGGGGCGCCAAAATGTTTGAAGAAGGCGGAGCCTATTTTACTAAAATGGCTATAACTCCAGAAGTAAATGAGGTATCTTCACCAAACTCAGTACACCTCTGTAAAAGGTTAATCTGAGGTCAAAGTAAAAAGATTGCGGTGATTGGCCACATGGTGGCGCTATAACATGAAAAAAACATAAATCAGGCTGTAACCACCTGACCGTTAGTCCGATTGACTTGAAAATTGGTATGCAGTGTCTTGGTCCAAGCTGTCATGTATGTCTATGAGGACATTGGTGTATCTCAAAAAACATGGCCGCCATCGGCCAATGAAGTTTGAGCACCTATTAGACAAGGTTAACGGAGGCCGATCGGAACAAAACTCGGTGGGCATGTTCGACTCATGGCCCTAGAGGTCTGTAAGAATTTTGAAAGAAATCAGCCACTAGTTGGCGCTAACGAGTTTTATGGCTCTGTAATCACGTGGTGTTACACTTATCATCACAAAATGCATATCATTTGATAGACCTGCTCATGGTGAACAACTTTGCCTCTAGAACCATTGCTGTCAATCAAACAGTTTATTAATTATTCACGAATATGTTAAAAACCTACTTTTGCGAACTAGTCCCTGGTTTGTCGCCCGATCGGAACCAGACCAGTCTAGGACAATTCTCTGGACTCTCTAGATCAATAATTATCAAAAAAAAGTTGAACTTTTGCATGTAGATGGCTGTAACAGGGTCATTTATAAAATGGGCGTGGCAAAATACACTCAAACGTCTATAAAGCCTAAATAAAAACTCAGAACTTCACAAAAATTGATGGGCATATGTGAAATAACATGCTAAAGAAGCATGGAAATTTTTATGGAGATCGGACCATAGGTGGCGCTATAACTGTTAAAAAGCTTTGAAAACCATATATTTCCTATGGTAAATTTCCTGTATTGGCTGTAAATGGACTTTTCCATCTATTATTTCAGTGGTTAAAAGCTTTCTAAATAAATCTTAATGTCTTAAATGCTTATGTGCTTAAAGGCCTTAAATGCTTGAACCCCGATAAATGCTGCTTGCAGCTTTAATTATTATTATTTTTCCGCCATAAAACGCATCGTGCAGCCCAAACCGTAAGACCTAGAGACTTGAAACTTTGCCAGATGGTAGTACTATTGCTCGCTACTCAGATACACGGACTCAGCCCAATCGGCCCATAGGTGGCGCTATAGCAATCAAAAGCGCAAAACTGCTCAGAACTCCCAGACCGTAAGGCGTAGCTTCAAGTGTCTTATATCATTGAAATCCAGAGCTCCTGAAGAAAAAAACGTATATCTCCGATTTCATTTCCGCCATGATAGATTTTTCGCCATTTTGAATTTTGTCAAAAACCTACTTTTGCGAACTAGTCCCTGGTTTTTCGCCCGATCGGAACCAAACCAGTGCGGAATTGTTCTCTGGAGTCTGAAGATCAATAATTATCGAAAAAAAGTTGAAATTTCGATTAATGGTCGCTAGGGGGTGCAAAATTAACATTGTGGGAGGAGCCTATTTTACTAAAATGGCTATAACTCAAGAAGTAATTAAGTAAACTTCACCAAACTTGGAACACATGTGTAAGAGGTCAATCTGAGGTCACAGTAAAAAAATTGCGTCGATTGGCCACATGGTGGCGCTATAAAACAAATAAAAACATATAGACAACTGACCGTTTTTCCGAATGACTTGAAATTTGGTATGCAGTGTCTTGGCCCAAGGGGCCATGTATGTCTAAAAGGATATTGGCGTATCTCGAAAAACATGGCTGCCATTGGCCAATGAGGTTTGAGCATCGTTAACGAAGTCCGATCGGAGCGAAACTCGATGGGCATGTTCGGCTCAAGCCCCTAGAGGTCTGTAAGAATTTTGAAAGAAATCGGCCACTAGTTGGCGCTAACGAGTTTTAAGGCTCTGTAATCACGTGGTGTTACACTTATCATCACAAAATGCATATCATTTGATAGATCTGCTCATGCTGAACAACTTTGCCTCAAGAACCATCACTGTCAATCAAACTGTTCATTAAATATTCATGAATATGTTAAAAACCTACTTTTGCGAACTAGTCCCTGGTTTTTCGCCCGATCAGAACCAGACCAGTCTAGGACAATTCTCTGGACTCTCTAGATCAATAATTATTGAAAAAAAGTTGAACTTTTGCATTTTTCGCATGGGTATAATTGGGTCATAAAGAAAATGGGCGTGGCAAAATGCACTCAAAAGCCTATAAATCCTAAACGAAAACTCAGAACTTCACGAAAATTGGTGAGCATATGTGCCACAACATCATTAACAAGCATGCAAAATATCATGGAGATCGGACTATAGGTGGCGCTATAACTGTTAAAAAGCTTGCCTGTATTGGCTGTAAATGGACTTTTCCATCTATTATTTCAGTGGTTAAAAGCTTTCTAAACAAATCTTAATGTCTTAAATGCTTATGTGCTTAAAGGCCTTAAATGCTTGAACCCCGATAAATGCTGCTTGCAGCTTTAATTAGGGGTTCAAGCACGAAGTGCTGAAACCCTATTGTAATTGTACTGATTTTTATTATTATTATTATTATTATTCTTCTGCCGTAAAACGCATCGTGCAGCCCAAACCGTAAGAGCTGGAACTTTGAAACTTTGCCAGATGGTAGTACAAAAATCGAGGAGAGGTTCAGAGATTATGACCCCGATTGGCCCATAGGTGGCGCTATAACAACCAAAAGCGCGAAACTGCTCATAACTCCTAGACCGTATGTCGTAGACTCAAGTGTCTTATATCATTGGAAAGCTGGACGCCTGACGAACAAAACGTATATCTCCGATTTCATTTCCGCCATGATAGATTTTCCGCCATTTTGAATTTTGTCAAAAACCTACTTTTGCGAACTAGTCCCTGGTTTTTTACCCGATTGGAACCAAACCAGTGCAGAAATGTTCTCTGGAGACTGAATATCAATAATTATCGAAAAAAAGTTGAAATTTCGATTCACGGTCGCTAAGGGGCGCCAAAACGTACGTTGTGGGAGGGGCCTATTTTATTAAAATGGCTATAACTCCCGAAGTAAATGAGGTATCTTCACCAAACTTGGTACACATGTGTATGAGTTCAATCTGGGGTCACAGTAAAAAAATCGCGACGATTGGCCTCATGGTGGCGCTATAACATGAAAAAAACATAAATCAGGCTATAACCACCTGACCGTTAGTCCGATTGACTTGAAAATTGGTATGCAGTGTCTTGGTCCAAGGTGCCATGTATGTGTATGAGGACATTGGCGTATCTCAAAAAACATGGCCGCCATCGGCCAATGAAGTTTGAGCACCTATTAGACAAGGTTAACGGAGGCCGATCGAAACGAAACTCAATGGGCATGTTCGGCTCATGGCCCTAGAGGTCTGTAAGAATTTTAAAAGAAATCGGCCACTAGTTGGCGCTAACGAGTTTTACGGCTCTGTAATCACGTGGTGTTACAAATATCCACACAATATGCATATCATTTGATAGATCTCCTCATCCTGAACAACTTTGCCTCAAGAACCATTGCTGTCAATCAAACTGTTCATTAATTATTCATGAATATGTTAAAAACCTACTTTTGCGAACTAGTCCTAGGTTTTTTGCCCGATCGGAACCAGACCAGTCTAGGACAATTCTCTGGACTCTCTAGATCAATAATTATCAAAAAAAAGTTGAACTTTTGCATTTGGATGGCTGTAATAGGGTCATTTATAAAATGGGCGTGGCAAAATACACTAAAAACCCTATAAATCCTAAATGAAAACTCATAACTTCACAAAAGTTGGTGAGCATATGTGACATAACATCATTAACAAGCATGTAACATTTTATGGAGATCGGACCAAAGGTGGCGCTATAACAGTTAAAAGGCTTTTAAACCATATATTTCCTATGGCAAACTGCCTGTATTGGCTGTAAATGGTCTTTTCCATGTCTGATCATATAATTTTCATATCATAATGTTAAAAACTATCGCATAACCATTCTCTGGACTCACTAGAACAATAGTTGTCAGAAAAAGTTGAACTTCTTCATTTGGATAGCTATAATAGGTTCACTTCAAAATGTGGCCTTTACCAAGTGTCCCCGAAAGCCTATATCTCTTTAATCAATGCTCAGACCTTCTTAAAAACAAGTCAGAACGTGTGAAATATCACCCTGAACAAGGATGAAAAATTTCAGACAGATCGGACAAAATTTGCCTCTGTAACAGTTAAAAAGGTGAAAATGATATGAATTAATGGCATATTAAGCCAATAAGTGGTATTTTACTGCCCCCTGCTGTTTAAAATAGTCATTTTGTCATATTGTTCTATAATTTATATTTAGACTTTATAAAATCCCTATTTTAACATTTACAATTACATTTACATTTACACAAAATCCATCTGTTAAAGTATTAGTATTGACAGTTTGATCACATCATATATTTCAAATATCTGTATCTACAACATAATGTGTGTGTGTAGTCTTAGGTTTCTAAATAAATTCTGAATAATCTGATTAATAGCTTACAAAGACTTTGTGAAATGTTTATAGACCATTGAAATATATTTTCATAATGACATATCCCAATAGCATTGAAAAAACAACAACATTTGTCTTTGTGTGTGTGTGTGTGTGTGTGTGTGTGTGTGTGTGTGTGTGTGTGTGTGTGTGTGTGTGTGTAAACATGCATTATGGAGTTAAAATGGAAAAACTGGTTTGCTTTAGTACAGAAAAATGGTGAAAATCATGAAGTTTAAAGTGAAAGTGAGCCAATAACTGGTCTTCTACTGCCCTCTGCTGGCCATTCTACTTATTAATGAAGTCTACTCACATATGCTTTTGCATTCATTATACACTAAAAATCACTTATATAACAATAAGACACTAAAAAATCACTTATATAACAATTACTATTGTAGCACAATCATGCTAGAATCATAGTAAATAATACTAGAATGTGGTAAATTGTTGTGGGAGGAGCCTATTTTACTAAAATGGCTATAAGTCAAGAAGTAAATGAGATATCTTCACCAAACTCAGTACACATGTGTATGGGTTCAATTTGAGGTCACAGTAAGCAATTTTATGGAGATCGGACCATAGGTGGCGCTATAACTGTTAAAAAAGCTTTAAAACCATATATTTCCTATGGTACATTGCCTGTATTGGCTGTAAATAGTCTTTTTCATCTATTATGTCAGTGGTTAGATGCTTGCTAAATAAAACTAATAACTTTTGATGCTTTTGTGCTTAAAGGCCTTAAAGGCCTTAACTGCTTGAACCCCGATAAATGCTGCTTGCAGCTTTAATTATTATTATTATTCTCCCCTAAAACGCATCGTGCAGCCCAAACCGTAAATGCTGGAACCTTGAAACTTGGCCAAATGGTAGTACTCAATTTGGGGAGAACCTATCAAAGTATGACCCCGATTGGCCCATAGGTGGCGCTATAGCAACCAAAAGCGCGAAACTGCTCATAACTCCTAGACCGTATGTCGTAGACTCAAGTGTCATATATCATTGGAAAGCTGGGAACCTGAAGGTCAAAATGTATATCTCCGATTTCATTTTCTATATGCAAATTGTCCGCCATTTTGAATGTAGTCAAAAACCTACTTTTGCGAACTAGTCCCTGGTTTTTCGTCTGATCGGATCCAAACCAGTGCAGAAATGTTCTCTGGAGTCTGATTACCAATAATTATCGAAAAAATATCGAAATTTCGATTCCTGGTCGCTAGGGGGTGATAAATTAATGTTGTGGGAGGAGCCTATTTTACTAAAATGGCTATAACTCAAGAAGTAAATGAGATATCTTTATCAAACTTGGTACACATGTGTATGAGTTCAATCTGGGGTCACGGTAAAAAAATCGCGACGATTGATCACTAGGTGGCGCTATAACATGAAAAAAAACATGAAAAGGGCTATGACCACGTGACCGTTAGTCCGATTGACTTGAAAATTGGTATGCAGTGTCTTGGTCCAAGGTGCCATGTATGTCTATGAGGACATTGGCGTATCTCGAAAAACATGGCCGCCATCGACCAATGAAATTTGAGCATCTATGAGACAAGGTTAACGGAGGCTGATCGGAACGAAACTCGATGGGCATGTTCGACTCATGGCCCTAGAGGTTTGTAAGAATTTTGAAAGAAATCGGCCACTAGTTGGCGCTAACGAGTTTTATGGCTCTATAATCACGTGGTGTTACACTTATTGTCATAAAATGCATATCATTTGATAGACCTGCTCATGCTGAACAACTTTGCCTCAAGAACCATTTCTGTCAATCAAACCGTTCATTAAATATTCACAATAGGGGTTATGCGCAACATACTTCCGGGTTCTACAAAACAGATATAACTACTTCCGGTCGTCAGCTACTGAGGTAAACACAGCGTAGGAATGGCAACCTTTTATAGCCGGTGTTTACAGGAGCTACCCATTCTATCCATTTCAGATGTACATCGTATTGCCAAACGGACTTCCAGAGCCCCGAGTACTCCGTTAGATAAAGGATTTAAGTTTTTACGTCTCCTCATTTATTCATGATTATGAAGGTATGTAAGTTAGTATATGTAGCTTTTGCTAATGGCACCCGATGTAGAGTTAGCTAACTATCAGTAAGTTAGTTTAGACTTGTATGCTATCATAGTAGTTTAACCTTTTATATTTGCTTGCAGGCGATTAAAACAATCAAATGAAGACTGCATTTTATTTTTTTATAAAAAATTTTTTTTCTGATACTTAAGCATTCGTGACATTTTAACTAAAACAGAAATAAGAATTGTATTCTAAAAAAAGCGCAAAATAAGTTACCTCAGAGATCACCAACCGCTGCAGATGCGTACCGTAATGCAAACCGGAAATGTTTATACCTGTTTTCCGGTTCGAACGTTGGGCGTTCCGCATAACCCCTATTATGTTAAAAACCTACTTTTGCGAACTAGTCCTAGGTTTTTCGCCCGATCGGAACCAAACGAGTCTAGGACAATTCTCTGGACTCTCTAGATCAATAATTATCGAAAAAAAGTTTAACTTTTGCATTTTTCGCAGGGGTATAATTGGGTCATAAAGAAAATGGGCGTGGCAAAATGCATTCAAAAGCCTATAAATCGTAGACGAAAACTCAGAACTTCACAAAAATTGGTGAGCATATGTGCCGTAATATTCTAAACAAGCATGCACAATTTCATGTAGATCGGACCATAGGTGGCGCTATAGCAACCAAAAGCGTGAAACTGCTCATAACTCCTAGACCGTATGTCGTAGACTCAAGTTTCTTATATCATTGGAAAGCTGGACGCCTGGAGAATAAAATGTATATCTCCGATTTCATTTACGGTATGCAAATTTTCCGCCATTTTTAATTATGTCAAAAACCTACTTTTGCGAACTAGTCCCTGGTTTTGTGTCCGATCGGAACCAAACCAGTGCAGAAATGTTCTCTGGAATCTGATTATCAATAATTATCGACAAAAAGTCGAAATTTCGATTCCTGGTCGCTAGGGGGTGATAAATTAATGTTATGGGAGGAGCCTATTTTACTAAAATGGCTATAACTCGAAAATGAAATGAGATATCTTCACCAAACTTGGTGCACATGTGTATGAGTTCAATCTTGGGTCACAGTAAAAACATTGCGACGATTCATCACTAGGTGGCGCTATAACATGCAAAAAACATTAAAAGGGCTATGTCCACGTGACCGTTAGTCTGATTGACTTGAAAATTGGTATGCAGTGTCTTGGTCCAAGGTGGCATGTATGTCTATGAGGACATTGGCTTATCTCAAAAAACATGTCCGCCATCGGCCAATGAAGTTTGAGCACCTATTAGACAAGGTTAACGGAGGCCGATCAGAACAAAACTTGGTGGGCATGTTCGACTCATGGCCCTAGAGGTCTGTAAGAATTTTGAAAGAAATCGGCCACTAGTTGGCGCTAACGAGTTTTATGGCTCTGTAATCACGTGGTGTTACACTTATCATCACAAAATGCATATCATTTGATAGATCTGCTCATGCTGAACAACTTTGCCTCTAGAACCATTGCTGTCAATCAAACAGTTTATTAATTATTCACGAATATGTTAAAAACCTACTTTTGCGAACTAGTCCCTGGTTTTTCGACCGATCGGAACCAGACCAGTCTAGGACAATTCTCTGGACTCTCTAGATCAATAATTATCAAAAAAAAGTTAAAATTTTGCTTTTGGTTGGCTAGAAGAGGATCATTTATAAAATAGGCGTGTCCAAATACACTCAAACGTCTATAAAGCCTAAATAAAAAATTGATGGGCATATGTGAAATAACATGCTAAAGAAGCATGGAAATTTTTATGGAGATCGGACCATAGGTGGCGCTATAACTGTTAAAAAGCTTTGAAAACCATATATTTCCTATGGTAAATTTCCTGTATTGGCTGTAAATGGACTTTTCCATCTATTATTTCAGTGGTTAAAAGCTTTCTAAATAAATCTTAATGTCTTAAATGCTTATGTGCTTAAAGGCCTTAAATGCTTGAACCCCGATAAATGCTGCTTGCAGCTTTAATTTTAAATACTTCCGCACATGCTTGGATGACGGAACTTTGTGTATAGTTGCCATATCAACACTATATAGAAAAAAAAAAATCCGCCAAAATTATTTTTTTTGGAAGATATTCATAGACATTTATTAAACCATAGCAAAAGTAAATTTCTTACTTAAGTTAATTTTTCATCTCTATTTTTTGTGTTTATTTAAAATAAGACAAATCTGATATTATTTTAATCTCCAAGATGTTATTTAACAGTTGAGATAGTTCTTTAATGCTTCGCTAACTAGCAGAAGACACTAGCAGGGTTTAAATCCCAGTTGTGCAGGCGAGGGCATGTTGTAACACTGCGTTACAATGTGCCCCTATTAGAAATATGCTATTATATTCTATACTTTTATTAATTTTATTGAGAAAACGTGAGAAAAAGGTGAATAAAGACTGAGTGTCAATGTTCAGAAATTACTAATTATTTATTTGTTTTGAACTATGTTGTATAGCTGTGTTTTCATGTGTTCGTTGTCAAAACTCAAAAATGAGTTTCTATTTAATTATTAAAAATTGCCATTATTTTATATGAAAAAGTTTTTTAATTGTATTTTAATTAGAAAATATTTTAGTTTGTTTTGTATATTTTTTTTATTAGATCAGATAACATTTTAAGCTGTCATATGTTATGTTACAATGTGCCCCACGACATGTTACAATGTACCCCACCTATGGGGCATGTTGTCACATTTCACTTCCATTCTTTCGGGGTATATCAAGAAAAAAGTATATACTGTATTAATAAAACAAAAACACATAATTGTACTAGACATGTGGGAAATTAATTTGGGAAAAAATAAATACTCTGAACCATAAGTAGATTTACACAAACTGAGAAAGTCAAAAAGCGTTAGGTTGTGCCCCGCTCTCCCCTATAAAAAAAAAAGGGATTTGAATGCACCGTGTGTGGTCACCGTCTGTGCGTCATTGCCGGGGACCGCCCGTTCCGGTTTGTTCATCCCGTCTGCTTTGAGGTATGTGTTGTCTGGCTGACTAGTTGGCACATAGATTTGTGACTTTATGTAATAGTCATTTGGTTTATAGCATCATGGCTGATGGTTCGTTGTTGGCGGTGGCTATTCATATGCCCTGCCTGCATTCCTGTGCTTTGTCATGTGACACGGTGGTATCCTTCTGTGTGTGCGTGACGTGGATGTGCGCCTAGTTATGAAATGAAGGTACGTGAAACTATCACTATTTTGTAGTGCTCATTTTTTTACACTGCAAGTATATATTAATGTTTAAATTTTAGGAGGAATAGACTGTTCGGCAAGGAAACGCTGTTTGACGTTGCTGCTTTGTATCCCGGATTTCTCCTGTGACAACTGAACTTCTTTTATCAACACGTGCGCGCTCGATCTAGGCTGTGTTTGGGTGACGCATGCTCTCCAGCATGGTTCTCGTGATCGCTGTGTTTTGTTTCTTTCTTTTTTTTTCTAACTAGTCCTTTAATGTGTTTGCAAGTTGTGTTTTTTTGTACATTTATTTTATAAATTTTTTCAGTGTATTCCTTGATGAATGTTTGTGTAATTGTGTTCTTTATTTGACTATTTTTGTGAAGTTGTCTTGTAGTGTGTTTTTGTTTTGCTTGAGGGGTGCAGCGAGAAGGATATTGAGGTGAACATACACCTAGCTTTGATATCAAATCCTGATCTCCATCATTGTAGTATTGTTTCATGATTTTCTGATTTATTAATTTAAATGTTTATCATTTGTTTTGTTGTAAATTAAGTGTTCCTTGTTTGAGATTATTGTGGTAATTGTGCCTTCATTACAGGAGCCGAGGCTTCTGGGCAGGCCGCTAGTAGGCCCTCACGTGTGGAGGTTTTGTCACAGAGTGCTGTGCGTTCATGCTTGAGCTTATTGGAGTGCGTGTGTTGATACCTGTGCACAGGGTGGTAAGAGTGATTATAGGAGCCTTGTGCTCACTAAATAGTGTACCTGCCATTGTTAAGCCTCGGTCTCCTTTGTGGGTTCATTAGAGCCGTGAATGTCGAGTGATGAATGATGACCCAGTCTTTTAATGCTGTCTTCTAAGATTGTTACTTAAATAAAGCTTTTGTATTTTTTTTGTATCCACGTCTCAGGCCCTCCTTCGATAACCACGCTCCTGTGTGTCCTTTTGTAGGAAGTTAAATTTATACATATTTCCCTGTTTAACAGGGTGGCGTAGTCGTGCATATGTAGAGGTAGTCTTCTCCTCTTACGGTCCCGCTACATTCATGTTCACTTTTTATGTCAGTTGGACGTCAACAGTGAACGTCAAAAAGACGTCTAAAAAAGACGTCAAAAAACTTTCATTCTGGCTCCTCAGTGGACGTCTTCTGAACGTTCACTTTTTATGTCAGTTGGACGTCAACAGTGAACGTCAAAAAGACGTCTAAAAAAGACGTTCAAGCTGACTCTTCATTGGACGTCTTCTGAACGTTCACTTTTTATGTCACTTGGACGTCAACATTGAACGTCAAAAAGACGTCTAAAAAAGACGTCATAAAAACTTTCATTCTGGCTACTCAGTGGACGTCTTCTGAACGTTCGACAAAGACGTTGTAATGACGTTGTTTGGACGTGTCTGTGCTCAGTGTGCTATTCTGCTTGTTACCCCTTTATTACCCAAAACTTAACATATTGTTCCCTTATACCTACACGGAAGTACACTATAATTACAGAAACGTACACCGTAATTTCGGTTTACTTACGCAGTTGTTTGCGGGTCGTAATATAAAGTGTTACCAAAAAAAAAAAAAAACTTCCGTTTAATATTTACACAAAAAGACGCGTGATATAGCCTACTGCTCTGCGCTTTGAAAGGGATGTGGGACACGAGCAGGAAAGAGACCATCGATCTCTTTTCTGATATCTTCGTTTTCTACTTGTTGTAAAAGGTATGAAGAGCGAATTTTATCTTCCACAAGAGCAAGGCATTTAGGCTATGTTTGATATTGCGCTGCCAGAGAAAGTGAAACTAAAATCACCCACGCGTAAAACGCGCTTTACAAATAAACTTGACGCACCTTACCAATTACCATGTCTAATAACAAGCACAAACTGTGTTAAAAAGAATTTGACGTACAAGTAAAAATGTAGGCTATCTGTCCTACAGCGTTTTTTCTACTTTACCACAGTAAAGAATATGAAAATAATAGGCCCAATTAAAAGCGAACCAAGGAAGAAACATTTATAATCCCCTTCGGAAATGAGTGAGACGCGAGTGAAGATTCCATGAAGAAACGAGATTCCATGCAGGGATGAGTCACGATTTTTGAATATTCGATTAGTTGATTTAATTATAGAATATCTTATAGGTTGTTCGATTATTCTCTAAAAAAATCTCCATGTTCTGGTGCTGATGCGGTAGTGACGCGTTCATGTAACCAGGGTGACGCTCCCAGCCGACACACGACCGACCTTCAACGTTGAAATATGGTTGAAATAATGTCAGTTGTTGTTTCAACGTTGAAATAACGTTTAATGCTAAATGGTTGAAAAAGGTTAACAAAAACACTTCTAAATCAACGTTGAAATATGGTTGAAATATGTCAGTTGTTTCAACGCTGAAACAACGTTGAAATAACGTTTAATGCTAAATGGTTGAAAAAGGTTAACAAAAACACTTCTAAATCAACGTTGAAATTTTTACAAGATCTGTACGTTGAAACAACGTAATGTTTTCGACAACATACTACAAAAATATCTGCCTTTTAACGTATTATTATGATAATTAATTAGCATTTAATGACTTATCATAACAGCTCTTCAGTGTATATGTAAAAATACAATTATTATATTAACAATAATCGTTTCACCCTCAAGAGAGCAGTGCAGCAGAAACCTTTTGCCTTATGTGATTTTTTTTGTGAATTTACAATTTTGTCTGCTTGCCTAACAGTTTACATTGCATTATTACATTTGTATTCACACTGTCATGTCATTTGACCAATTAATTAAATATTAATACAGACTGCAAATAAAACTCAATAGAGAGCCTAAGTCCCGCCCCTCCGCTTCCGGCTCATGGGACCTTATTTCTGAAAAAATATGTATGGAAGTCAATGGCGAGAGATAACTTATCTTTTTATTCCGTCTGAACTGTGCCCTGAACTACACATATGATGTTTGTCAATTTAAAAGGTAATTATGAAAGTCAAGAAAGTCGCAGTTTGTCATAAAACAGAAGAGTAACGTTTAGTTTTATGTGAAAATCGCTCAATGAACTACATCTCTCGTCTCGCACTATGTACGTCACAAGATCCGTTGCTCGTATGTGTGTATTCTGGCTCAAAACACTCAGGCATGACGGCTTTACGTTACGATTATAATGTAAGACTATAGAAAAAACGACAGACGTTAGCTTCAGTAAAGTTAGCTTCATTCATTGAGAGAAAAGGTATGACGTCGCATGTGCGCCTCTGGGTTTGTAGTCTTTGTAATTACGTATTTTCACAGTCTTATACCTCAGCAGTTTTACGTCAAGCTGCGACTTTCTTGACTTTAAAATGTATCTTTTAAATTGACAAACATCATGTGTGTAAATCAGGGCACAATTCAAACGAGATCAAAATATTTGTTGTCTCTCGCCATTGACTACCATACAATATTTTTCCGAAATAAGGTCCCATGGTGGTCGACCGGAAGGGGAGGGACTTAGGCTCTCTATAGCCTGCCCTACACCACTATGTTAACTCGCGCAAACTATTGTTATTGGTTGTTTCGCCGTTTTACTCTGAGCATGATTGGTTAATCTGTCTGTCTTCCAGGAAACTGTCCAATGAGAATGTGCGCGGCTCTGCCCGCCTATTTAATGTTGGAAAATACGTCCGTTACTCTCGTCGGTGAGCTGCTTGCGTTGATTACTCGGTCAGACCTGGATTATTTTATATCTGCCAGTTGAATTCTTACATTTTGAGCGAATTTGAGTTGATATGTCAATGAAGAACAAAAGCTGGAATGTGAACAGAGAAAGGGGTCGTACGTGGTCTGTAAAAATACTGGCGATATCAGGTAAGAAAACATTTTTCAGTCCTTTACAGTCTCGTTTAGGGACACGGGTAACGGTCATAGGATTACTGCAAACTCATAAAATAAATAAGTTATCTCTGTGTGTGTTTTTGATATTAGCACGTATTTCAATGTAAGTTAGTACCATCTGACATTGCTGTGTTGGTAACGTTAACTTATGTGTTTAATGTTGTCAGCTAATGTTTGTTTAAAAACGCATGAGAGGTAAAAAGCGTGGGAATGAGTAAAGTGATAAAACCGTAATTTATTCGTTAGAAGTTTACATAACCTCTTCAAACACTGATAATGATATTGAAAAAAGTCAAATTTGTTTACTTTTTATTTATTTTTTTTTTTTTTTAGATCAAGCATTGGAATAGCTGCCAATAACGCACATAACAGTTGTCACAAAGAACTGGCAAAAGTAATGATTATGAATGTGTCAAATATAGCAAGGAGACATTTGAAATGTTTATTAATAAACTAGTGTTTTCTGTGTCAGTGTCGGGCTGCAAAGATGAAGTTGACGATGCGGACTCGTCATATTGGCAGTGAACGCGCCTATAGAGAGAAATGCACACTTCATACGGAATACATAAGCATAGTCGGTTTATTATCGTTTTGTTTAAAAGTAGACAATTCAAACTTTCTATATGGAATAACTAATGGAATATTGTTAAATTTGCTGGTAATCGGGTGACCAGATCACAAACCAGAATTCAAAGCCAACAAAGCTTAAATCTATGGGCTCACGCACAACTCCCTCATTCGTCATGAATCCAAACTTTTCTATGGCTGCGATGTAACATTTAATTGCTTACATATTATTTATTTTGTAAACAAAGCTTTGTGCTTCACTTGTGTCATAATATTCATGTAAAACAGCATTCACATACAAAAAAAAAAATTGTTTTGGTGGACCACCGCCGGTGCTACTCAGCCACCGCGGTGGCGCTTTACAACCGCGGTGGTGCAGTTGTCAAGTTTACCAGCACAGCCCTAGTCTATCCTACTAATGTGGCCAGATCTATCATGCTGCAGGCCTTTTGTCCTCCTCCCTTCCAGAACTCGGACCAGGAAAAGAATAATCTGCTATGCCCAGTCAGGGCGCTAGATGCCTATGTCCACAGAGCTGCACTGTGGCCTAAATCTGAACAGTTGTTTGTATGTTTTGGGCCCCCTAACAAAGGGTCCCCTGCATCTAAGCAGAGAATGAGCAAGTGGGTGGTTGAGGCTATCTCACTTGCTTATGAATCGGTTGGACAGCCTTCACCTATGGCTGTCCGTTCCCATTCTACTAGGAGTATGGCGGCCTTCAAGGCCCTTATAACAGAAGTTGCTTTCCAAGATGTTTGTGATGTGGCAGGTTGGTGATGTGGCACACCATTGGACTGATTTTACATGTGCTTCAATACGTCATCACGCGAAGCATTTCCTTAACGTCAATCGACGCAGCGTCTCGTTCCCTCTTCAGGGAACCGAGGTTACAGTAAAATCTCTTTTAATGTAGTTGTGATGTTATATTATTTCATGTTTATCAAAATAAAACTGATTAAAAAAAACGTAGACCTCACTTCATTGATAGTATAGGATTATGTTGATCTTTATTCTTGTACAAACAGACGCTGTATTAAGCAGTACATTAAGTATTGAATGAAAATGTCTCTGAAAAGTATGTGTATTTGACAAATATTGCATTTATTTCACTTCAGCTGTGGTAAAGTATGCATGTATGTCTCCGTTTTCAGCTCCTCCCTGCCTGCACGCAGCAACTCTCGCCGATCGGTTACATCCAACCACAGTCGAGGTCGAGCACACCTTTTGTTTTTGCTTTCTGTTTTCATAGCCTCCCCACCTAACTTAGTTCATTAATTTGTCACCATAGTTAGTCATTTGATTATTCATATAGTGCAGCTGTGGTCTAATTAGTTATCCTTGTTTGTCAGTGTATATAAGTTCCCTTGTTTCAGTGCTCTTTTGTAAGTTCTCATTAACGCATATCCTGAGTTTGGTGTCAAAGACCAAAGTCTCTTAATCTGCCACTATGAATAACTCAATAACTTCATTTACACATTTTTTGCCACCTACTGGCATTTTTAATTTCTTATTTAGAGTATCATTTAATTAAAAACAAAAATAATAATTTCATATTTTGGGCATAGTTTATTTACATTTATATTTTGAAGAATGTTTATCGCTTGACAGCCCTAATAATGCTGTCAATTTTGTGACTATGTAAATGTACGTGTGGCAGAAAAAAATACATACAAATACCTAATAGATCACATTGTTATAATTTGGCTGCATCAGTTAGGTTAGTGTTAGGACACAAAGCATTAAAAAACGATTTAACTCTTTACATATCTATCTATCCCTTATAGGAATATCTAGGGGTCATAGGGCTGGAGCCTATCCCAGTTTCTCTAGGCCAGAGGCAGGGGAAAGCACCCTAAACAGATGGCGAGTCCATCACAGGGCTCTCACACACAGGCAATTTTGACTCTCTAATTCACCTAACCTACATGTCTTTAGACTGAACCCACAATGACACAGGGAGAACATGCAAACTCCACAGAAAGGACCCCTGGCTGACCTTCTTGCTGTGAGGCAACAACACTAACCACTGGGCCTTTTGTGTAAGGATTCCACTGGAGGAAAGTTTGACATGAAAACATGGATATGAAACAAAATCAAAAACCAAATGTGACAATTTGGATATAGGCTAATTATATGCTTATATTAACAATTTAGAGTCTACAAAATATAAACTATGAAATAATTATAAACTAATAGTTTACAAATTATTAATTTATGAGTACTTTATTACTGTATACTTATTATAAAGTGTTACCCATCTTTAAATATATATATTTTTTCTTACTAACCACTGAAAACTTGCAGGTACTTTCAAGTGCATTGTTAAATTTCTTTACCACCCCTTTTATCAGAGGAATTATTTTAAAATGTACATATTTACATAATTTTTCAAAAGCATTTGTTGCTACTGTTACTCTCACTTTTAAATGGATCTAATAATAAGAACTGCTAAAGAGAATGTTTACCTCATTGCAAAGTGACCATTTTCACAGCAAGGTAAATTACTCCCAGAGGAGGTGATCAAGATTTACATATTCAGTGATAAGTACTGAGTTTGACGCATGAGGAAGTGCACACATTTGCATATTGTTTGTCCTGTGCTGAAGCATCCATCAGCAAAAAGCAGCACTTCTTACCGCATCAAACTGTAAAAGAACAGTGTACGGGCACATCGCTGCATTTGTCATTATAATCTGAATGATGTTTAAGGCTATACAGTATTTTATGAGTAATATGGTATGCAAAGCTACAGTTGAAACTAACCACTTTGTTCTTTTTTAGATAGCTGTTCATTTGCTTAACTGTTTTTTAAGATAGAGCTTCAAGAAGCTGTACAGGCATTAAATGTGGTGAAACTCTTGTCTCCATTACACATGAAACACTGGTTTAAAAAAGGGTCTAAGTCTTAAAACTGATGTAGCAAATACACTATAATTGCACTCACCGCTTCTCACTCAATGGATAATACAGTACACAGTGTTCTCATATCAACATGTGGCAAACTTTTCACTGCTGCAGAAGGGATTTCAGAAGCATTAATAACAAAACCAGTTCAGGTTTATGAATAGTAACCTCCTGAGAGATGTGTTCCACTATTGGGTAGTACTGTCAATTAAGGAACTGTGTGTAATATGCCCTGTAATTCATAGTCATGAAGATAGTTTAAATCCAATCTCAGTGTCTGAAATTTCATACCCTAACATCCAAATTGGCTGAGCTAGACAGAAGTAAAAATGTATATTAAACAACAATGGTCTGTCTGTACTGTATATATGCCCAGTTTGTAAGTGTGTCAACTACATTATTCTCAAAAGAACTGTAGATTGTGATGTAGTTAAGGGATGATAGTAATTCCCTTTCAGAGGAGGGATAATCAAGGAGGGATAGGAGGGATAATGAAGCCTCACATGTGCCAAGAACAGCTCTGTCTCTGGCCCTCTCCTCACACAATTCTATAATTACAGTCTCCAAGACCACCAATTATAGCAGCAAAATGTAAACCTGATTAAACTCCCCCCCATAGTTGCTGCTTAACCTGCAACAACAAGCTATTTGTCACAATGCAACTTCTTCATGGGGGTTAATACTTTAAGCTGGTTAGACCAGTAATTCAATGTGTAGTCTATAGTCTAATTCCCACTCTTACTAAATCAGACCTCAGGAATTCTGAATGCCACAAAATGCCACAAAGTCACAGTAGATTTACCAGTGAGAGTTTCAATGGCAGAGCATTACCTTTTAAGATTTACCTGTGAGATGATTAAGGTCCTTTGAGGGAAACATTTATTCATTTACTATTAATTATTCAGAGTGACTTATGCTACTTTTTACTACAGGGAGAGTCCCCTTGGAGCAATCTAGGCTACCGAGCAACTTCTAAAAAAAACCCAAACCTTCACCTCCTCACCTTTGTGTACAATCTCTGCCACAGCCAATCGATAGTCCTGGGGATCCTGCTCGCTGGAGATCTGGAGGCACTCCTCACCCTTCAGTGGAACTAGCTCCAGCAGAGGATCCAGGCTCTCCACCCCACACAGGAGAATTATCACACGGGTCTCCGGTCGCAATACACGAGCCAGAAAGAACCGCCGGAGCTGGCATAGCCCCTCTAGCATGCCACGTGACAGGATAAGCAGCTTACATTTGTACTCTCCCAGTCTCAGGAAGTCATCCTGGCGACTGGTCACCATAGCAATATCATAACAACAAATACCAGTCTCAGGAATGGGGCCTATCAGGTGGAAGCGCAGGTACGATGCCCACTGCTCTGCCTCCGCCTCATAGATGATCAGGAGATCTGCCGCTAAAAAAAGATGGTGTAAATAAAATATGCATCAATTGTTCTTCAATTTTGTTAGAAATGTATTCTGAATTTCTAAACATTTGTGAAACATGTAATTATGTGAAATATGTAATTATTTTTGTTCTAGTTAGTGGTGCTTATGATGCAAAGCATATTACTATTGTACTGCATACTTCTTTCGGACAAAATTTCAGCTCATAAATTCTCCCACAGGTTTGTCATACAACCATGAATGAGGTGTCAAATATTTCAGCTTAGACAGGAGAGATGTGCTATGGCTTTTATAACCCATGGGGAGTACAAAGTTCATAGAGACATGGGGGTTGGCTTATTTGATTCAGGCAGCCCACCGCTCTGGAAGTATCACCTGGACAACTGTCTAGCCACACCCTAGCAACATGCAAAAGCCACATCTTGGCAACAGAACTGGACATGGGAGTTGGCTCTATTGTAATCAGGTCACCGCAACATATTTTGTTGATCCTGGAACAACATACTTGTCCAAAGATTTAGTCTTAATCAGAGGGAAATGATAGGTGAATAACACTGATGTAGAAGCATCTAACCCTGGTTGTAAGCCTAAACTTGACAAACTGTAAACTTGACCCCTCAAATCTGATTAATTGTTTGGAATGTTGTTCCAGGGTCAACAAAGATGTTGATGCAGGAACATGTACTTGGTGAAATCAGGGTCACCATTGTAACCACTCAGAACACCCTAGCAACTCTCCAGTGTCAAGTGTTTTTTTTTTTTTTTTTTTTTTTAAATATACTTGTCCAGTTTATTTTAAATTATCTAGTTTAAATTTATATTTTATTAAAGTATTCAACTATTATTATTTATACATTTTAAGATACAGTTAAATCTATTTAAGATGTAGTTAGATTTCACAGTTTTGCTACAATACAATTTAAAGTTGTTATAACATTTTCTTTTTTTTTCTTTTTTTAAATATCTCCAGTTAAAGCAAATCTTGTGAGTAACAGACATTTACAACATTTGATATTTTTGAAATTTCAGTAGTAAATTAACTGAACAACAAACAACTGAACAAGTTAAAGACTCAAAAACGATAAAGAAATAAAGGTAAACTTACATGTGTTGCTCATCTCTCTCTCTCTCTCTGTACCGATGTGTGCTGCTGTGTTCTATGATGGTGAGGGTGTTTGATCAAACAATGGCACCTTTGTGCACTCTGACCAATCTCTCCACACTCTGCTAGTTTCCGTGTCATGGAGGCACAGGTGTCTGAATGGTTTTCACATGCATGTTTATTTAAATATAGGAAGTCAAAGTTGATCATTTCAATGTGCCATTTGTCTGTTAATGAACAGAAATTATAAAATAAACAATAAATAAAAATATTCAGTCTCCATATTTTGATACTTATAAAGCTTTGAAAAGGTTTTAAAGAAAGTTTGAAATCATAACAATATAGTCTGGTTCCAGCTGTTCGGAGTACTAATGAATATCGAAAGATACATAAGAGTTAGAATGAGTGAAGGAGAGTTAATCAGAGTGGGCACAAAATCCTCTAAGCACATACCTGTGTTGCCTGGACAATCTCACAAAAAAACAGCACATGGCCAGCAAGTGACATGGAATAATCACACAATCAGGCAAGATAACAAAAGGAGTGATGGCATCTCCTCCTACAACACTTCAGTGTTTTCTTGCATGCGAATAGACTTAATTATCCTGCACGCTTTACCTGCCCTACGCTTTCGAAAATGTTATGATGCCTTTGCATCTATTTGAAGTCCCCATTCATTGTAATTATGAAAAAGAGCAACAAACGCAGTCTTCAGAAATTCAGAATTCATCAGCGAGCGAGCGAGAGAGAGAGAGAGAGAGAGAGAGAGAGAGAGAGAGAGAGAGAGAAACTTGACTTTTAAGTTCTGCTTTTAATTTACAATAAATAATATATTGAATCATAAACAGAAAAACAACCTGCCACTGTAGATCACCAGTTCTTTTTTCAATGGGGGCTTGTACAAGGTCCTCCAGCTGCCTTTTGGGGAAGCATCTGACCCAAGCACTTCATGCCATATTGAATCTTTTTTTAAGAGATTTAAGATGAAACACTTTTACACACATTGTATATAGAGTTTTCTTACTGGTGTCACTAAAACAATTCCAGCTGAGGTGTTTTAAAGGCAAGCAGACTTCCTTCTATTTCCTGCCATGTCCCAACTGCAGCTGTTTTATCCAATTTTTTTTATCCAATCCAAAACTCTGGACAAGCAGAAATATGAACTTTGTTCAACAGCATTTTCACATATCGGACTGACTTTATATTGATCTTTGAAGCTAAGTTTTCTCCTGACAACCATCCATCTTTATTTAATAAATGTCCAACTTTGTTTATACCTGCATTCCACATAGCTTCCTTCAGGGACCATGATTGTAAAATATCCACATCTATTGCAGGATTGCACAAAAGAAGCTCTTCCCTCAGCCACAAGTTTTCACTGTTGCACAGCGGTTTCCTGTCTGCCTGAGTGAATTACATTGTAGCTCCATATAGCTTTGTTTTTAAACTCTTTTATCTTTCCTGCCGTTTATATTGCTTAAAGCTACACTGTGTAATTTTTTAAGTGGATTCTTAGCAAAAAATACATTAGCCAAAGAGGGACATACCTGGAAATTCAAGCTTTGCCTTTCGCGCTTTTACACTCAGTGGCTCAGTAGCAGATTTGAAAGCCCTAGGAGTTAAAACGCCCTCGGAATGGGAGGGGCTAGAAAGTAATATTCAGTTGGTAGTCATATACAATTTCACTGCTAGATGGGAGAAAATCTTAAATAGTGTAGCTTTAATATAATTTAATCATCGCAATATATTGATATTATCTAATTTTGTCTGAAACATTGATCTGACATCGCTAGCTTTAATCTAAATCGCTACCGCTTGCACAACACGCTAGCATTTCGCTAGCCAGTTAATCTGCCAACCGTGATTGCAGTCTTTTTTTCTCTCGCACACTCGCGCCTTTTACGAGTCCATCAAACAACTCTGTTGAGTTGGATCAGTCAACAAACACGGTGAGTCATGTCTTCTGTTATTGCCACTTGCACTGCTTGCCACATATATAGTATAGCCTTCTCTGTCAGCACTGAGGGCTTCATTTGTAATAAATGCAGGGAGATAGTCAGGCTGACGGTGAAGATATTACAACTAGAGACACGCATCCAAACTTTAATCGAGGATAATAAGAATGCAAGGCCATTAGATACTGCTTTGGATGCGACTAGCTTAGTGAACTCTGTACATTGTTTGGTTACGGTTGTAGAGGCCGTGCAGCAGGGCAACTGTGAGACGGCATGGTTGCGAGACAAAAACACTGCTCTTCTGTTCTGATTAGAACATCAAACAGGTTCTCCCCACTCAGTGACGCACCCACTGAGAATCCTGTTGAAAGTGCCCTAGTTATTGGCGATTCTATTACAAGAAACGTGAAAATAGAGCCACCAGCCACCATAGTCACATGTTTGCCGGGAGCCAGAGCGCCTGACACCAAAGCAAATTTAAAAGTTCTGCCTAATGCTAATCGTAAATTATCTAGGATTATTATTCACGTAGGAAATTATGATGTTCGACTTCGCCAGTCGGAGATCACTAAAATTAACATTTAAGAGGTGTGTGAACTCGCAAGTATGATGTTAGACGCTGTAATATGCTCTGGTCCCCTTCCTGTTCGCCGGAGTGATGAGATACTTAGTAGACTGTCCTCACTCAATGGCTGGCTGTCTAAAGTCCTATTCGGACGGGATTAACTTTACAAGGGTAGATGTAATGTAATTTTACCACAGGACGTCTGTAATATTAATGGCCAATTCGCACGGGATAAGATATCTCAGTAAAACTAGCATAAGTGGGAGGGGTAATTCGATTTACGCACCGCCATCACCCTCATGTAGTCATGTGTGTATTATGTGGCTTCCTGTTACCACGTGCGCAAACACATTATAACCTATATTTATGTATATAAAACAGTTATGTCCGGTCGAACGATGTATTAACTTCAGATTGGATTATGTTGGTAATAGGCACTTACCTAACACTAAAAGATGTTTCGTGCCTCTAATAAGTGCTTTCTGTCACGGTTCATGGGTTCACTGTCTCGCCCTCGCTGTCTGTCAGTGTTGTGTGTATTAATGTGTGGGCGTGTCTCGTTATCCTGGCTGATCAGCGCCAGCTGATCCTCATTGAGCACCCTATTTATTGTTTGTGATTCCATCCTGTCTTTGTCAGATCGTTGTGAGGCTTCACTAAGAGCACTGAGCACCCGTCACTCCTGTATCCACTGGTCTTCCTCATGTGGATCGCATTCCCGGATCTACCGCTTCCTGTCTGGATTCTGCCTGGATTATTCTGCCCATTGCGTCCCTCCGTTGCCAGTGCCTCTTCCTGTCTGTTCAATCTTCACTGACCAGCTTCATTGCTTTTCCTGTTTACAATAAACCTTGCTGTTTTCTCGCAATTGGATTCTACTCTCGTTCTTTCCATACAGAGTGTGACACTTCCGATCTTCTTTTTGATCTGAATGGTGTGTGGAAATCACTTGAGTTTTGCCACAGACTTGAATGAATGCATTTTTAAGCACCTACATACTTGAAAAACCGCTGAAAACTACTTTTAAACAGGAAATGATGGAATATTTGCGTACACATTTACAGTGGGTCTACTAGCACAGGATTAGTATTACCTGAGGTAATTTTTCCGGTCCTTTTTACAGAAGGTAAAAGTCGCAGTAATCTTTACTGACATTGTCAATAATGATTACTGAGATGGCACATTCGGACAAGACTAAAATCACTGAGAAGCTCTGGTAATAATTACTTTACCCCACCTCTCCATGCTAAACTAGTCCGACCGTCTGAATAGGGCTTAAGTGGTGTCCTCAGAATAATATAGGGTTCATAGACAATTGGAATACTTTTTGGGGCAGAACTGACCTGTTAAAAAGAGATGGTATTCATCCATCATGGGATGGTGACGCTCTTCTCTCTAGTAATATGGCACATAGTCTTAGAGTTGAACCTTGACTATCTGATTCTGGGGCCCAATTCAGGAAGCAGACAAACTGACTAACCTGACCATCTGCTAGCTGTCCACGTCACAGCAGTCAGATAAATCCCATCACATAGAGACTCTTTCACCTATATATCATCATATATAAACTGTTTATGTTCCCCGAACTAGGAAATACAAAAAACTCCCAAAATTGAATTGATATTCAACAAATAAAAAATAGATATAATACAGATGAACAAATGATAAAGATTGGGTTGCTGAATATTCAATCCCTTTCTTCAAAAGCACTTATTGTTAATATGATTACAGATCATAACCTAGATGTGCTGTGTTTGAGTGAAACCTAGCTAAAATCAGACGATTACATTACTTTAAAGGGGTGGTATAATGCCCTTTTCACAAGATGTAAAATAAATCTCTGATGTCCCCAGAGTGTGTATGTGAAGTTTTAGCTCAAAATTATTTTTATATATTTTTATTTTTATATATTTTATAATATTAATTATAATATTTTTATATAGCATGTTAAAATAGTAACTTTTTGAGCGAGCAAAGACGCACCTTTTTGTGCACCTTTCCTTTAAATCCAATTGAGCTGCTGCTCCTGGCACAGAGGGCGGAGCTACAACAGCTTGTTCTTAGCGTCTTTGATTACCTCACACCAGGAATGGGCAACTTCAGTCCTGGAGGGCCACTGTCCTGCAGGGTTTAGCTCCAACCCTGATAAAACTCACCTGCCTGTAGTTTTCTAATAATCCTAAGACGCGGATTAGCTTATTCAGGTGTGTTTGAGTAGGGTTGGAGCTAAACTCTGCAGGACAGTGGCCCTCCAGGACTGAAGTTTCCCATCCCTGCCTCACACAGACATGCACTAAAAATTTTCTGTTTTTTTTTCTGTTCAAACCGGAGTCAGACAAAGATGGAGAGACTCAAGAAGAAGTAACAACATGTAGACAACATTTCTGAATGGTTAGTTGATGAATTTAGGTAGCTTATGTGTAGTTATCTTCTAGTCCTTGATTAGCATATTCTGTCATGATAATCTATAAATCGCGTTCCCGGGGCGGGGTTTATGTAAATTTTAAGGTTAGCGATGTCACTAACCTGAGAGGAATGTTGTGTAGTCCCTACCAGCTGTTAGTTGTAGTCCTTAAAGGGATAGTTCACTTTGAAATTAATTTTTGGTATGTTTTAGCTTACCTCAAAGGCATCCAAGATGTAGGTGTCTTTTTTTCCGGAGTAGTTTCAATTTTGATATTTTTAGGTCAAACCGTTCTTGTCTGTTAGTCATATAATGCAGGTCTATGGTCACTGTCTCAAAACAGCATGCACAAAGTCCAAATTAAACAATTCCCCATCGTCCAAATTAAACAATTCCCCATCGTAAGTACACATTGATGGCTTAAGACACGAAACGAGCGGTTTGTGTGAGAAAACGAACAGTATTTATATAGTTTTTGTCCTCTTGTAAACACACACACCCAAATGATCAGAGGACGCGGGTGCTTCGGTCTGCGCAAGCGCCGGAAAGCGACGGAAAAGGTCAGAGGGCGCGGGCGCTTCGATCTGCGCAAGCGCCGGAAATTATCTCTCGCGCGTGTACGTCACTCATTGTTTACACAGAGATTTCGGAAGCCTTACCTTTCACTGTGAAGATCTAAACATATTTAGACGTACAGGAAATGGCAATGGAAGACGATTTCGATATATCAACAGACAACGTTGAATTTTTTACACAACCATGTTTATTTGAACCAGAGTACACCGATCAAGAATCACGAATCACGAATGGAACATAGCAATGCCACAGCTACAAGACGACGAGGACATTGACAGTACCCCGTCATACACCTGCCTGACTAAAGATCCCGAGTTATCTCCACTGTTGAGCCGCAGCGTTTTGCACGTTGGCAGGTGTATGACGGGGTACTGTCAATGTCCTCGTCGTCGTCTTGTAGCTGAGGCATTGCTATGTTCCATTCGTGACAACATATGCTCTCTACTTCTGTTGGCATCTCACAACACTTGCTACAAGAACACCACCAATTTTGCAGAGATCTCTGTCTCTCTGAGGCTTGAAGACGTGCTGCTGCAGCGGATGCTTCCTTTATCGCTCTGAGTTCTTGATCGGTGTACTCTGGTTCAAATAAATATGGTTGTGTAAAAAATTCAACGTTGTCTGTTGATATATCGAAATCGTCTTCCATTGCCATTTCCTGTACGTCTAAATTTTCCGCTAGAAAAAAATGGTGCCGGTCAAAGTGACCAGCAGAGGTTTAGTTTTCCGGACATTTTGATAATATGCCGGTCAAATATCGCCTCTCAATTAGTCAAGTTGAGGAAAACTGGAGGCAGGCTATGTAACTTAAAAAATGACATAATCAGGCCATATAGAATGCAACATGTTTATTAGCCTAACTTTCAAATAGACGGGAAAAAACATGAACGTCCGATTGGCGTCAATCAACGCCAATTGTTTTTACTAGGGTTTCATATTCATAGTTTAACCCAAACCATTGCCAATCCCCCTTCCCCACATAAACTATCTGAAGCCTATTGTTTTTACTCAAGCGAACTTCCCAGTGTCTCTCCACAACTTGCAATGCGCATAAGCCGCGTAACCTTGTTCTCTGCAAGGCGACTTCGCTGCTTCGTCTTGATCCGATTGTGCAGCGAGAACCCCCTCTCTGCAGGAACACTCGAGACCCATTTTCTACTATGGTTTTGTACGTTTCTTCATTCGGATCTATTTGCGATCCATTCCATTCTAAACAAACAACGCAGTTTATATGCTTCGTCCTTGTTTCATTATTCATTAAGATAATAATTAATAAATGCACGCATAATTATCAGTGAACTTGATAAATGTTGCAGATATGTTTTGCTATGCATGCACAAACATGCCTTTTCAACTTATATGTGCAAAATTCAGAATAAAATGAATGTGCAGCAATTTGTACAAATAGAGAGTCTAGGTCTACTACGTGTTGTAGCCATTAAATAAGCTAATTTAGTTTAATATTTATTAAAATATTATAATGTTTTTTTTTTTTAATTTATGTGGATTATGAAAAGTGAACCGCACGTGTAAGATAGTATGCGCAATATCGAGAGAAATGGAGCGGGTCAGACATGATCTTGACCACTTAATTAAGTTTTTTGTTTTGTAGAAAGCCTTTTTTGAAGTGAATTTCGTTTTGTATAAATTGTATCTTAATTTTAATAATTTTTTATCAACCAATTGCCTAAATTTAATATAATAATAATAATTTTTAATATAGCAGACGATAGGCCTACATGACAGCGCCCGCGCGGTCACTTGCATTGCTCGTGAACGAGAGCGCATCTCATCCTAATTTAACGAAACTCAGCGCGTAGGCCTCACAGACATGAAATATATCTTAAGAAAGCTTGAAATGTCTTTTTAACAATTTAAAACGAAAAGAAATAGGCTACTCTCTGATTATGTAATCCATGATGTGCATTTCTCTCTATAGGCGCGTTCACTACGGAGATGTCGATCGTCAACTTCATCTTTACAGCTGTTGTTGCTGTTAATAAACTAAAAATAATAGGCCTATAATTTTAGTCGCTGTCCTCAGTGTCCAGAAAAGCGCTGAAATGGAGATGAAGGGGAACCCGTTTTTATTTATTTTTTATTTTTTGGCTTATCCAGTTTTCTGGAGGCCCACCTACAATCAAAATCCTGGCACCGCTAGTGTTTCGCAGCGGTCTGATATCAAGAAATAACAGACCGCATTCCACATTGGAATTCAACCAAGCCATGTAATAATGTTTAATAACTTTCAAACGGTAGAGCCAAAGGTCGGTGTATTTTTGCTTTATACATTTTAGGCTTATTCTCAAATTCAGATTGTGTTAGGGGGGCGGGATTATTAGGCAATTTTAATCGGACAATTTGACCGGAGAGATTTAATTTTGTCGGACATTTCATTTTTTTTCCGGCCAATGTCCGGCAATTACCGGACAACGGAAACCCTGGTCTAAATATGTTTAGATCTTCACAGTGAAAGGTAAGGCTTCCGAAATCTCTGTGTAAACAATGAGTGACGTACACGCGCGAGAGATAATTTCCTGCGCTTTCCGGCGCTTGCGCAGATCGAAGCGCCCGCGCCCTCTGACCTTTTCCGGCGCTTTCCGGCGCTTGCGCAGACCGAAGCACCCGCGTCCTCTGATCATTTGGGTGTGTGTGTTTACAAAAGGACAAAAACTATATAAATGCTGTTCGTTTTCTCACACAAACCGCTCGTTTCGTGTCTTAAGCCATCAATGTGTACTTACGATGGGGAATTGTTTAATTTGGACGATGGGGAATTGTTTAATTTGGACTTTGTGCATGCTGTTTTGAGACAGTGAACATAGACCTGCATTATATGACTGACAGACAAGAACGGTTTGACCTAAAAATATCAAAATTGAAACTACTCCGGAAAAAAAGACACCTACATCTTGGATGCCCTTGAGGTAAGCTAAAACATATCAAAAATTAATTTCAAAGTGAACTATCCCTTTAAAAAGCAATTACTTTAAAAGAAAATATCTCCCTTTGCTTTGAACTTTAGTTAGTGTTTAATGTTGCTGTTTGAGCATAAACAACACTCAAAGTTTTAAAAAAATAAAGTTTATTGTTGGTGCTTAATGTAAAACTATCTAGTGTCAATGATAAATCCCGTTTGACATTTGTACTGGCTACTGTATAAAGGCCACCAGGGCATCATACAGACTTTATCAAAGAATTTGCTGATTTTTTAATTTCCATGTAGATAATGAAAAAGACGCATTGGGATTGGCATTTAGAGACATTCTGAACTCTATTGGAGTTAGACAACATGTCTCAGGACAAACTCATTGTTGCAATCATACTTTAGATATAATATTATCACATGGAATCAATGTTGATGCCGTTGAAATTCTGCAGCAGAGCGATGACATCTCAGATCATAATCTAGTCTTGTGTATACTCCATTTAGTCAAGGTTGCAAAGCCAACTCTATGATAGAACTATCACTTCTGCCACTAAAGGTTGTTCTGATCCAATCTGACTTCTGACCTGCAATGCTGCCTGAATCATAATCATACACTGTTCGTTCGTTGGCCATAGGAGGACTGGTCCCCCGACTGAGCCTGGTTTCTCCCAAGGTTTTTTTTCTCCATTGTGTCACTTGATGGAATTTTGGTTCCTTGCCACAGTCGCCTTTTTCGCCTTTGGCTTGCTTAGTTGGGTACATTTAATATTCAACAGTATTATTGATCTGCCTGCATTGACACTAGGGCTGCACGATTCTTGCTAAAATGTGAATCACGATTTTTCTCCATGGGAATTGAGATCACGATTCTCTTACACGATTCTCATTTTTTCAACCAAAATGTATTGCACTCAAGTACAAAAAAAAAAAAACAACAACAAAAAAAAAACACAGGACATTCAGTATAATAAAGTGCAGGAGTAGCACAAAATTGTCTCTTTTCTTTATTTTAGACCCCTTAAAGAGAATCATTTTAAAGCTTTATGTTGTTGAACATAAGAGAACATTAAAATATACAAAAATAAATAAAAATAACTAAATAGAACCTGTGCTTTTTGCTCCAATTGGCACATAACCTTAAAGGTTCTTGGCCAAGAACACTAACCTATCAACATTTTTTGAGGTTTCAGGGAGGAACGCTGGCATGTTACAATGTAAGGGGCAAGGCACCTATTGTATCTGTTAGTTAGGGGCCAAGCCCCGAAGGGGCTGTGGCACCTATTGTATCTGTTAGTTTTATTATTATTAGGGGCCAAGCCCCGAAGGGGCTGTGGCACCTATTGTATCTGTTAGTTTTCTTATTATTAGGGGCCAAGCCCCGAAGTCGCAAACTTAACGAGGTCGACCCAAAATTGGTTCAGAAGCTATAGCTCGGCCAAACTTTGATCAACCGAAACGAAAATTGGTACACTTCATCGGAAGCAGGATCTGAGGTTCCATGCCAAAGTTGGGAACAGCGCCACCTATGGGTCATGAGATATGGGAAATGCATATTTTGGCCAATAACTTGTGAACGGTTTGTCAGAAAATCATAAATGTGGTATCTATGGATTCCTTGCATCATGCCGAATCCGTGGATATCCAAGATTGGATGAACCATGTGTCTGCCATTTTGAATTTTGTCATAAATTGCAATAACTTTTAAACTATTTGACATATCAGCACAAAATTTGGTAGGGATGATCGACACCATGTCCTGAAGGTACCTGAGAAGTTTGAACACAGCGCCACCTAGTGTTCCAGAGGTATAAGGTATTTTGCAAAAACGCTTAAAACTTTTGAAAACATTGTTCAAATTTTGATTGCTTTATGTCATTACGTTCCTTGGTTCAGGAACGTACCAAGTGAACTGGTTAACATGTTTTTTTGTGCTTATTCTTACACTGAAGCCTCTCCTCTGCAGCTTTGCAATTCACGTCCTCTGAGTGGCACAGTCTGCTAAACCAAATGTCATGAATCTCGAACCATTCTGGTCGTGAGTTCGAGTCCTATGTGGGACATCTTAAAAATTTTGTATAAAGTTGTCATTTTAATTCCTTCCGGTTCTGCACTGCTGTTGGTGCTTAAATGCTTGCTGCGCTGCTGTGCTTCATGTACATTTACATGTATGTAACGATTCTACTCAATTCTAGCTCAAAATATTAAAACCACTGAAATTCAAAACCTAGGCTCTAGGAGGCAGTATTTGTGAGTCACAACAACAACAACAACACTTAAATCAGATGTAAACAACTGCACAGTTTTATTGCACAATATCTTAAAGAATACGAAAGTGCAATTTTGTTAAGTAAAAGGAAATTACAATTCAACAAAATGAAATAAGCAAAATAAACCTTGGGCCCATAAAAGAAAACCAGGAAAAGAAAATAGTCTTTCCTTTAATATCTACCCGGGTAGTATAAATGATCAAAAGTTCTTATCTGATCCTTTTGCAGGTTCACTCAGGGAAAAGTTCAATGATTGAAGATCCTTGAAGTCCCAGAAACGATAGAACATAGAAAATGTCACTGGCTCGCAATCTTTTTTTCTCCGGAGTTTCACTGGCTCGCCATCTTTGATCCAATAACCTCGTGGCGTCGCAAACCACAGGGAACGGGAAAGAAAAAAACCAATCAGAGTTCGTGACTAGGAAGAAAAAAATGAAGAACTCGGTTTCCTCTGAGCATATCATGCATCACGTAACCTTTTCCACAGGAGAATTCGAAGCAGCAATCTCAGGTCTCTGCTTCTCTCGAGACTGCTCATCTGCGTACCAACAGGCCGCATCCTAAACCACGCCCACCACTTACGTTAACCCTTTCTTGGTACTTTGGGTGGGTTACATGTATATTCAATTTCTGCTCTTTTTGTTCTTCTGGCTCCGCACTGCTGTTGGTGCTTAAATGCTTGCTGCGCTGCAGTGCTTACAGTACTTGCTGTGCTTGATGTACATTTACATGTATATTTAATTTCTGATCTTTTGTTCTTCCGGCTCCGCACTCCTTTTGGTGCTTAAATGCTTGCTGTGCTGCTGTAATAGATGTGCTTACAGTACTTGCTGTGCTTGATGTACATTAAATTTCTGATGTTTTGCTCTTCTGGCTCCGCATTGCGCTACAGCGGCTTTTGCTTGTTGTGCCTTGAAGGGCTTGGCCCCGTATTGCTGCTTGCAGCTATATTTAGGGGCCAAGCCCCGGAGGGGCAAGGCACCTATTGTATCTGTTAGTTTTCTTATTATTATTAGGGGCCAAGCCCCGAAGGGGCTGTGGCACATATTGTATCCGTTAGTTTTATTATTAGGGGCCAAGCCCCGAAGGGGCAAGGCACCTATTGTATCTGTTAGTTTTCTTATTAGGGGCCAAGCCCCGAAGGGGCAAGGCACCTATTGTATCTGTTAGTTTTCTTATTATTAGGGGCCAAGCCCTGAAGGGGCAAGGCACCTATTGTATCTGTTAGTTTTCTTATTAGGGGCCAAGCCCCGAAGGGGCAAGGCACCTATTGTATCTGTTAGTTTTCTTATTATTAGGGGCCAAGCCCCGAAGGGGCAAGGCACCTATTGTATCTGTTAGTTTTCTTATTATTATTATTATTCTTCTTCTTCCGCCAATGGAAGTCTATGGCAGCCCTATGAACCGTACATAGGAAAATGATGAAATTTGGCACAGTTGTAGAGATGGCCATGAATAGTAATTGGACCAAATTTGGTGTCTCTATGACCAACTCTATAGCGCCACCACCAGTTCAAAAATTCAACATTGAAATGGTTATAACTTTTGAACCCTTTGATCTAGAGAAATATAACTTAGTACACTTGATTCCGCTCATCATGCTGATCAAAATCAATAGCTTACATTAAGACTCCGCCCATTACAGTAGTAGCCATTTTGTAAAGTACAGTATTCCGTTTTTTTCGCTACTCCTCCTTCGAAATTTGTCCAATTTTGTCCAAAATTTGCTCAAATGATCTTTGGACTGAGCCGCATAGAAATGACTGAACAGATTTTTTTTATTCATCTTTGTTCAAAAGTTATGATGTCGCAAACTTAATGAGGTTGACCCAAAATTGGTGTAGAGGCTGTATCTCGGCCAAAGTTTGATCAATCGAAAGAAAAATTGGTACACTTGATTGGAAGCATGGTTTGAGGGTCCGTGCCAAAGTTGGGAACAGCGCCACCTACGGGTCATGAGATATGGAAAATAGCTATTTTGGTCAATAACTTTTGAACAGTTTGTCAGAAAATCATAAATGTGGTATCTATGGATTCCTTGGGTCATGCCGAATCCATGGATACCGATTTTGCCAGGATGGGATGTACCACGTGTCCGCCATTTTGAATTTTGTCATAATTTGCAATAACTTTTAAACTATTTGACATATCTTCACAAAATTTTGTATGGATGATCAACACAAGGCTTTGAAGGTACATGAGAAGATTGAACACACCTAGTGTTCCAGAGATATAAGGTATTTTGCAAAAACGCTTATAACTTTTGAAAACATTGTTCAAATTTTGATTTCTTTACGTCATTATGTTCCTTGGCTTATGCCAATTCCGTCGATATCTCATTTGTCATTTTCCAACAATGTGACTGTCCGCCATATTGGAACAAATGAAAAACAGTTTTTTCGCTACTCCTCCTTCAAATCTTGTTCAATTTTGTCCAAAATTTGATCAGATGTTCTTTGGACTGAGCCGCACAGAAATGACTGAACAGATTTTTTATATTTGCTACCGTTCCCGAGATATTCATCTCCGAAGTTGACCTAGCCTGCATTTTTTGCCTTATGCTAGTTAACTTAGCATAATAATTGGTTAGCATGCTAATCAGATGCCATTCTTTCTAATGTGGCTCTTCAGCTATCAGGATAACCATAAGCTACATTAGCATTAAGCTAGCTTAGCATGCTAATCTCGTTAACATGATTTTGTGTGCTCATTCATACACTGAAGCCTCTCCTCTGCAGCATTGTAAAACAAGTCCTCTGGGTGGTGCAATCGGTTCAACCATGCGTCATGAATCCCGAACCATTGTGGTCGTGGGTTTGAGACCAGTGTGGGGCAACTTTGAAATTGTGTATAAATTTAAATTTGAGCTCCTTTATTATCTGGGTAAGAGCTGTACTAATGTTTCTTACAGTGGGATTAGATGAGATCAAATTTAACAAGGTTGACCCAAAATTGGTTCAGAGGCTGTAATTTGTGAACCGTTTGTCACAAAATCATAAAATTGGTGTCTATCGATTCCTTGCGTCATGTCGAATCCGAGGATATCTATTTTGCCAGGATTGGATGTACCACGTCATAAGCCATAAGCTACATCAGCATTAAGATAGCTTAGCATGCTAATCTGGTTAACTTGCTTTTGTGTGCTCATTCTTACACTGAAGCCTCTCCTCTGCAGTTTGTGATTGTACGTCCTCTGAGTAGCGCAGTCTGCTGAACCATGTGTTACTAATCCCGAGCCGTTCCGGTTGTGGGTTCGAACCCCGTGTTGGATTAGTATAAAAATTGTGTTGATTCAAGCATTGTTCTAATCTTTTGCTCTGACCTATCTTAGATCTATCTTAGAATCAACCTCACCTGCTCTAGGAACACAGACGAATGACTCCACCTCTTTTCAGCCTCATTTGAAAGCAGACACTTCGCAATTTGTTGCCAAGACAGAATTAATTATTGTCACAAGAAACGCACTTATAAAGAGCTTAAATGTACGGTGAAGTAATTTAAAACACATATTTAGGATGTGGCTGTAATAACACAAAACATATATCTTCATAAAAGTTTGTTTATTATCTTGAACATTCATCCCTCAGAATGTCTTTACCTGCATGTTATTCAGCTGCACCGATCGTTAAATGCTATATAAAGGATTTTCTGAAATGTTTTGAACACTTTCTAGGCAAGGGCGCCCTCTAACTTCATGTATGAATGAAACAGACATTACATGACACATGCTGCATAATTCTCATATCACCTCATTTTGGGTAAAAATTAAATAAATAGTACTCATCTATATAGAAATGAAGTAAACATAATAACCCATCAATACTTTAATACTCCAAATGTACACACTAACTAAAACCGCTAAGGGAATTTTGTTGTTCAATGGATATAACTGATACTTAATATTGAATAGACTTACCACAATCTCTATTTGATGCATTGTATGCAAACATTGACTGCTTTGATTCATATTAATTACTTTGTCTGGACCAGTGATAATATCAACAACAGCAGTAACACAGACTTAACAGACAGTTTCATCATACCAGTATCATTGCTGTACATGTCACTCAACTTTTCAAAGTTTACCACACAAAAATTATATTTACTAAAATGAATAAAGAAATAATTCCATAAAATATCATTGTCATTTTTCTTTATTGCACAATACTTGTAAATATCTATAAAAAACTATACATAAATCGGTGTATTATTTTTACCTGCCTATACCACAAATACATAACAGGCAAAAATCAAATGTAGTGTAATGACAAACAAGCCAATTAACTTACAGGTATTAATCTATCCACAACTTACCACTAAAGACCTTAATTAACTAATAAACTTAAAATCAACATCAACGAATGACACACTCCAATTAATTAACTATGAACCAACTCAATCTGTTTTAATTAGTAATGGTACATTCCCAATCAATTGTGAATTATGTTAAATACCAGAGTATCCTGCAAAGAATTCCATTAGAACTTTTCCACTGTAAGAACAGAAATATTGAAAAACAAAATTGAGAGAAAAATGAACCAACTTCCAGACTCAATTTCAGGATACGTGCATTCTGTATCACCCATAAAACTATCTAAAATTAATAGCAAATACTTCACCGCTTCACTACAAACCGACAGGGACACATACCACCACACCGTCATCTTTCAGTGTAATCAACAAACCTCATGGAACAATGCTGCAAGAAACTGCTCTGCAATCAAACTCATGAATGCAAAGAAAGTTCCAAGTAAGTATGCCTTGTATATTTTACTCCACTTTTTATTTGTAGTCATTTTTAATTGTGATCCCATAAGTTACTTTACTTTTTTTTTTTCCTTTGGTTGCCCAAGATTTTTCTAGTCAACTAGCAATTGTTCACTTAAGCAATTAGTCAACGGATAGCACATTTATATGAATAAATCATAAGCCTTTAATCCCCTATGTACATAATCAACTAATCAGTGCTCAAACGCATAAAGCTTGCTGTGGTGCACCTGCAAACAATAATTAATGTGTCTTGAAAAAACAAGAAACTGTTTCATGCAGATTACATAATCTGAAAGTGTTTAAGATTTGAATCAGTTCATGTTTTTTAAAGTAGACATTTCAAACTTTCCATTAATATATTTCTCATGTCTGTGAGGCACGTATATAGTTGTATACATGGTTTCGGTTTACTTTTGTGACGTGGTCAACATTTATTACAAACTCACAATGCTTTGTTTGTTGTTATTATTAGTATTTAAAAAAAATGACATGGTATTTTAAGTAAAATGTAAGTGATTGCACATGTGCCTCCTTGTCATCTAATTTTTTAAAAATGTTTCTTTCATTTTCCAGACAGCAATGACACAAAATATGATATCCAGAGTACCAGCTCTACAACACTCGAAGTGACTCAAGTACCATTCCCCCATAAACCCCCAAAGCAACTATACCCCTCCACCATTGCCGAAATGAAAACCCTAGATGCACAGCATCATGTAAGTTGCACAACATTTTTCCATACAAATTAAAAGTTGAAGTACATTGAAAACAAATGGCATGACTGATTTCTCTCTCGCACTCTTTGTGTACAGATACCCACACTAAAAGCCAAAGTAACAAAGATACAGTCTGTTAAAAATGTATTTTTTAACAAGACTGAAGGAGAGGTAATGAACTGTTGGATAAATTATGAAACCGGAGGAATTCAAATTGCCTTGTGGGACAACTTTATTAATGACGTCCATCAAGGGAATTCGTATGACTTTACGAACTCAATGACAAAAAGGTACCAACAAAAAACCTTTTTACAATCAACCAGACACTCGACAATTACACCTTCAAAAGTTCAAATTTCTACTGGACCACTTCACCAAATGTCTGAAGACGAAATTACTTCTCACAAAACCATCACCTCTGCTTTGCAAGGTGTCCAAATAAACATTAGTAAACACTGCCCAAAGTGTGCCACTCTTCAGCAAGATTTTTCTCCGCAATTTGCTTTCCACCGCTGCACAAAGTGCAAAATGTTAAGGAGTGGCACCGCTTACGTCACAAAACTCGGTGGCATTTTTGAGTTTAAAGAAAACAAAACGGAGCTCTCTTTAACAGTGTCAAATTCCATTTTGAAGACATTTTTAGCACCACTACTTGACCTGAACCACACCGATGCCCAGGACATCGAACAGCTGTTCCTGGCCATGAACAGTTTAACCGTAACATTTACACACAACATGCAGGTTCTACAAATGCAAACAACACCCAACCACGATACTGATGAGGAACTTCTTCACATTGAAGAAACTGAATTATCACAAGAACCTGCCAGAGTTTTCATCCCGCAAAAAACACCTGTAACAGAAACCAAACATTCAAGCGACAAACAATTTGTTCAAATTGAAGAAACTCAATTATCACAAGAACCTGCTGCAGTTTTCATCCCGCAAAAAACACCTGCAACAGAAACCAAACATTCAAGCGACGAACAATTTCTTCAAATTGGAGAAACTGAATCATCACAAGAACCTGCTGCAGTTTTCATCCCGCAAAAAAGACCTATAACAAAAAACAAACAATTTTGTAAAAAAAAGAAAACTTGTGATAAGTCTATATAGCCTGTATAACTTGTATTTTGTTGTAATAAATGTGTATCTATAGGGGTTTACTTTTCAATAGTTAAAATGTTTGTTTGTTTTTTTTCCCCCATTTCTAGTTGCTAAAATTTGTAATGGAAATATACATTACTATAAAATAAATGATTTAATTATGATGCTTTTTTCCTACTTGATTAAATGTTTAAGTTTTGCAACTATAGAGGATGCTTTCTTTATCAATGTTTTACTTTTGATGGTTACTTTTTTTTTCACCCAAATTGATTTCCTTCTAAATAAATGCAATACGTCACTAACTTTTGTCCTCTTTATCTTTGTACCTGTACTTCCATTTATATTGCTTTAAATTTTGGTTTGTTTTTAAACTCCAACTAATCCTCTTTTCATACGAACTGTACTTTAATTTTAGTCCCCTATAAAATTTCCATTATTGGTCTAAATGTCTAGTGTGTAATTTCAGTCAAATTATAAATGAGCTGCACAAAAATGGTTAAACCAGATTTTTTTTCTTAAATTGTTCCCAACCAAGAACTCAGAAACTGCAATGTGTTGGCCAACCACATGTTACTGTTGTAAATGACATGCAGTTGACCAAAAGACTGTGGTTTCCACATTCCAGATACATTGTCTTGTTTATTCAATTGTTTCAGCACTGCAATGAACTTTGAATTGTTACAATGAAAATAAATACTACTATAAGGGCTGAACTATCACCCTTCAGTACTGATACATTCTGAATTACCTATAACCCAGATAAATATATATTTTGCTCTTTCTCTGAACATTTATAAAGCTGTGAATTGTCACTTGAATTATTTTTACCCAGATAATACTTACATTAATCTTTCTTCCCATTTAATTAGAAATGTGTTTTCTTACACATTCCGAATGAACCATGTGTCCGCCATTTTGAATTTTGTCATAAATTGACATATCTTTTAAACTATTTGACATATCACAAAAGTTGGTAGGGATGATCAACACCATGTCCTGAAGGTACCTGAGAAGTTTGAACACAGCGCCACCTAGTGTTCCAGAGTTATGTTTTTTGCAAAAATGCTTAACTTTTGAAAACATTGTTCAAATTTTGATTGCTTTATGTCATTACGTTCCTTGGTTCATGCCAATTCCGACAATGTCTCATTTGTCATTTTCCAACAATGTGACTGTCCGCCATGTTGGAACAAATGAAAAACTGTTTTTTCACTACTCCTTCAAATCTTGCTCAGTTTTGTCCAAAATTTTATCAGATGTTCTTTAGACCGAACCGCACAGAAATGACTGAACAGATTTTTGATAGTTGTCTACATTCCCATGATATTCCTCTCTGAAGTTGACCCTGTTTGTTGTCTTATGCTAGTTAGCTTAGCATAATTATTGGTTAGCATGCTAACCAAATGCCATTCTTTCTAATGTGGCTCTTCAGCTATCAGGATAACCATAAGCTACGTTAGCATTAAGCTAGCTTAGCATGCTAATCTCGTTAACATGATTTTGTGTGCTCATTCTTACACTGAATGCTCTCCTCTGCAGCTTGTAACTCTATGTCCTCTAAGTGGCGCAAGCTGTTAATCCATGTGCTATGAGTCCCAAACCATTCTGGTTGGGGGTTCGAATCCTGCGTAGGATGACTACATAAAATTGTGTATTATGTCGAGTCGATTCTTGTATTCAAGCATTCTACTAATCTTTTGCTCTTCTGGCTCCGCATTGTGCTACAGCGATTCTACCTTCAACATCTTAAGTCTCTGTAAAATTATTAAGCAAACCACAGTGTATGAGTGTAAACCAAATACTAAGTAAAACAAAAGGCTTTAACTTTGAAGATTGTTAAATCATTTCCAATGTGTAGCAAATGTTAAACCATGTGAATTGTGCAATGTTCAAAAGATTCCTAGTAAAAAAATAATGTATCCAAACAAGCCAAACAACCAGAAGGGCTTGGCCCCGGAAAGGCTGCTTGCAGCTTTAATTATTAGGGGCCAAGCCCCGAAGGGGCAAGGCACCTATTGTATCTGTTAGTTTTCTTATTAGGGGCCAAGCCCCGAAGGGGCAAGGCACCTATTGTATCTGTTAGTTTTCTTATTAGGGGCCAAGCCCCGAAGGGGATAGCCCCTATTGTATCTGTTAGTTTTCTTATTATTATTATTATTCTTCTTCTTCCGCCAATGGAAGTCTATGGCAGCCCTATGAACCGTAAATAGGAAAATGATGAAATTTGGTACACTTCTAGTGATGCTAATGAATAGTAATTGGACCAATTTTTGAGTCTCTAGGACCAACTCCATAGCGCCACCACCAGTTCAAAAATTCAACATTGAAATGGTTATAACTTTTTAACCCTTTGATCTAGAGAAATGAAACTTAGTACACCTGATTCCTCTCATCATTCTGATCACAACCAATACATTACATTAAGACTCCGCCCATTACAGTAGTGGCCATTTTGAAAAGTACAGTATTCAGTTTTTTCGCTACTCCTCCTTCAAATTTTCTCCAATTTTGTCCAAAATTTGCTCAAATGATCTTTGGACTGAGCCGCACAGAAATGACTGAACAGATTTTTTTTATTCATCTTTGTTCAAAAGCTATGATGTCACAAACTTGACGAGGTCCACCCAAAATTGGCTAAGAGGCTGTATCTCGGCCAAAGTTTGATCAATCGAAACATAAATTGGTACACTTCATCAGAAGCTTGATATGAGGTTCCATGCCAGAGTTGGGAACAGCGCCACCTACGGGTCATGAGATATGGAAAATAGCTATTTTGGTCAATAACTTTTGAACAGTTTGTCAGAAAATCATAAATGTGGTATCTATGGATTCCTTGGGTCATGCTGAATCCGTGGATACCGATTTTGCCAGGATGGGATGTACCACGTGTCCGCCATTTTGAATTGTGTCATAATTTGCAATAACTTTTAAACTATTTGACATATCTTTACAAAATGTAGTATGGTTCATCGACACAATGTCCTGAAGGTACATGAGAAGATTGAGCACAGCGCCACCTAGTGTTCCAGAGATATAAGGTCTTTTGCAAAAACGCTTATAACTCTTGAAAACATTGTTCAAATTTTGATTTCTTTACATCATTATGTTCCTTGGCTTATGCCGATTCCGACGACATCTCATTTGTCATTTTCCAACAATGTGACTGTCCACCATATTGGAGCAAATGAAAAACAGTTTTTTCGCTACTCCTCCTTCAAATTTTGCTCAATTTTGTCAAAAATTTTATCAGATGATCTTTGGACCGAGCCGCACAGAAATGACTGAACAGATTTTTGATATTTGCTACCGTTCCTGAGATATTCATCTTCGAAGTTGACCTAGCCTGTGTATTTTGCCTTATGCTAGTTAACTTAGCATAATAATTGGTTAGCATGCTAACCAGATGCCATTCTTTCTAATGTGGCTCTTCAGCTATCAGGATAACCATAAGCTGTATTAGCATTAAGCTATCTTAGCATGCTAATCTCGTTAACATGTATTTTGTCTGCTTATTCTTACACTGAAACCTCTCCTCTGCAGCTTTGTAAAACATGTCCTCTGGGTGGCGCAATCTGTTCAACCATGCGTCATGAATCCCGAACCATTCCGGTCGTGGGTTCGAGACCAGTGTGGGGCGACTTTGAAATTGTGTATAAAATTGTCATTTGAACTCCTTTATTATCTGGGTAAGAGCTGTACTAATGTTTCTTACACTGGGATTAGAAATAAGTGTGTGTTTTTTTCTACGTTCTGTGTTCGTTCTCATCAGAACTTCTGTTCATTTTGATTTTATCCTATCTGTACCTCTGAACCCATCTGTTCTTCATGTACATTCTATTTCTGCTGTTTTTGCTCTTCTGGCTCCGCATTGTGCTACAGCGATTCTACCTTCAACATCTTAAGTCTCTGTAAAATTATTAAGCAAACCACAGTGTATGAGTGTAAACCAAATACTAAGTAAAGCAAAAGGCTTTAACTTTGAAGATTGTTAAATCATTTCCAATGTGTAGCAAATGTTAAACCATGTGAATTGTGCAATGTTCAAAAGATTCCTAGTAAAAAATAATGTATCCAAACAAGCCAAACAACCAGAAGGGCTTGGCCCCGGAAAGGCTGCTTGTTAGGGGCCAAGCCCCGAAGGGGCTATGGCACCTATTGTATCTGTTAGTTTTCTTATTATTATTAGGGGCCAAGCCCCGAAGGGGCTATGGCACCTATTGTATCTGTTAGTTTTCTTATTATTATTAGGGGCCAAGCCCCGAAGGGGCTATGGCACCTATTGTATCTGTTAGTTTTCTTCTTCTTATTATTATTATTATTCTTCTTCCTCCTCTTGAAGTCTATGGCAGCCCTATGAACCATACATAGGAAAATGATGAAATTTGGCACACTTGTAGTGATGGTAATGAAAAGTAATTGTAGCAATTTTTGAGTCTCTAGGTCCAACTCTATAGCGCCACCAGCAGTTCAAAAATTCAACATTGAAATGGTTATAACTTTTGAACCCTTTGATCTAGAAAAATGAAACTTAGTACACCTGATTCATCTCATCATGCTGATTAGAACCAATATCTTACATTAAGACTCCGCCCATTACAGTAGTGGCCATTTTGAAAAGTACAGTATGCAGTTTTTTTGCTACTCCTCCTTCAAAATTGGTCTAATTTTGTCCAAACATGTACTCAAATGATCTTCGGACTGAGCCGCATAAAAGTACTGTCCCCGATTTTTTTGCTATATTGGAAAAAAAAAAGTTATGATGTCGCAAACTTAACGAGGTCGACCCAAAATTGGTTCAGAAGCTATAGCTCGGCCAAACTTTGATCAATCGAAACGAAAATTGGTACACTTCATCGGAAGCATGATCTGAGGTTCCATGCCAAAGTTGGGAACAGCGCCACCTACGGGTCATGAGATATGGAAAATGCATATTTTGGCCAATAACTTATGAACAGTTTGTCAGAAAATTATAAACTTGGTGTCTATCGATTCCTTGGGTCATGACAAATCCGTGGATATCGATTTTGCCATGATGGGATGTACCACGTGTCCGCCATTTTGAATGATGTCATAATTTGCAATATCTTTTAAACTATTTGAAATTTCTTCACCAAATTTGGTATGGATCATCATTAGCATGGCCCGAAGGTACCTGAGAAATTTGATCACAGCGCCACCTAGTGTTCCAGAGATATCATTGTTTTTTGAAAAAACGCTTATAACTTTTGCTAACATTGCTTGAAATTTGATTTCTTTATGTCAATATATTCCTTGGCTTATGCCGATTTCAACGATATCTCATATGTTATTTATCAACAATGTGACTGGCCGCCATATTGGAGTGAATGTAAAACAGTTTTTTCGCTACTCCTCCTTCAAAATTGGTCTAATTTTGTCCAAACATGTACTCAAATGATCTTCGGACTGAGCCGCATAAAAGTACTGTCCCCGATTTTTTTGCTATACTGGAAAAAAAAAGTTATGATGTCGCAAACTTAATGAGGTCAACCCATAATTGGTTCAGAGGCTGTAACTTGTGAACAGTTTGTCACAAAATCATAAAATTGGTGTCTATCGATTCCTTGCGTCATGTCGAATCTGAGGATATCTATTTTGCCAGGATTGGATGTACCACATCATAAGCTATATTAGCATTAAGTTAGCTTAGCATGCTAATCTCGTTAACATGATTTTGTGTGCTCATTCACACACTGAAGCCTCTCCTCTGCAGCTTTGTAAAACATGTCCTCTGGGTGGCGCAAGTGGTTCAACCATGCGTCATGAATCCCGAACCATTGTGGTCGTGGGTTCGAGACCAGTGTGGGGCGACTTTGAAATTGTGTATAAAATAATAATTTAAATTCCTTCCGGCTCTGCACTGCTGTTGGTGCTTAAATGCTAGCTGTAATTGATGTGCTTACTGTGCTTGATGTACATTAAATTTCTGATGTTTTGCTCTTCTGGCTCCGCATTGCGCTACAGCGGCTGTTGCTTGCTCTGCCTTGCAGGGCTTGGCCCCGTATTGCTGCTTGCAGCTATATTTATTATTATTATTCTTCTTCCTCCTCTTGAAGTCTATGGCAGCCCTATGAACCATACATAGGAAAATGATGAAATTTGGCACACTTGTAGTGATGGTAATGAAAAGTAATTGTAGCAATTTTTGAGTCTCTAGGTCCAACTCTATAGCGCCACCAGCAGTTCAAAAATTCAACATTGAAATGGTTATAACTTTTGAACCCTTTGATCTAGAAAAATGAAACTTAGTACACCTGATTCATCTCATCATGCTGATTAGAACCAGTATCTTTCATTAAGACTCCGCCCATTACAGTAGTGGCCATTTTGAAAAGTACAGTATGCAGTTTTTTTGCTACTCCTCCTTCAAAATTGGTCTAATTTTGTCCAAACATGTACTCAAATGATCTTCGGACTGAGCCGCATAAAAGTACTGTCCCCGATTTTTTTTATTCTTCTCTGATCAAAAGTTATGACGTCGCAAACTTAACGAGGTCGACCCAAAATTGGTTCAGAAGCTATAGCTCGGCCAAACTTTGATCAATCGAAACGAAAATTGGTACACTTCATCGGAAGCATGATCTGAGGTTCCATGCCAAAGTTGGGAACAGCGCCACCTACGGGTCATGAGATATGGAAAATGCATATTTTGGCCAATAACTTATGAACAGTTTGTCAGAAAATTATAAACTTGGTGTCTATCGATTCCTTGGGTCATGACAAATCCGTGGATATCGATTTTGCCATAATGGGATGTACCACGTGTCCGCCATTTTGAATGATGTCATAATTTGCAATATCTTTTAAACTATTTGAAATTTCTTCACCAAATTTGGTATGGATCATCATTAGCATGGCCCGAAGGTACATGAGAAGTTTGATCACAGCGCCACCTAGTGTTCCAGAGATATCATTGTTTTTTGAAAAAACACTTATAACTTTTGCCAACATTGCTTGAAATTTGATTTCTTTATGTCAATATATTCCTTGGCTTATGCCGATTTCAACGATATCTCATATGTTATTTTTCAACAATGTGACTGGCCGCCATATTGGAGCGAATGTAAAACAGTTTTTTCGCTACTCCTCCTTCAAAATTGGTCTAATTTTGTCCAAATATGTACTCAAATGATCTTCGGACTGAGCCGCATAAAAGTACTGTCCCCGATTTTTTTGCTCTACTGGAAAAAAAAAGTTATGATGTCGCAAACTTAACGAGGTCGACCCATAATTGGTTCAGAGGCTGTAACTTGTGAACAGTTTGTCACAAAATCATAAAATTGGTCTCTATCGATTCCTTGCGTCATGTCGAATCCGAGGATATCTTTTTTGCCAGGATTGGATGTACCACGTCATCATAAGCCATAAGCTACATCAGCATTAAGATAGCTTAGCATGCTAATCTGGTTAACTTGCTTTTGTGTGCTCATTCTTACACTGAAGCCTCTCATCTGAAGTTTGTGATTGTACATCCTCTGAGTGGTGCAGTCTGCTAAACCATGTGCTTCTAATCCTGAGCCGTTCTGGTTGTAGGTTCGAACCCTGTGTTGGATGAGTATAAAAATTGTGTTGATTCCTGTTTTGTTCAGGCATTTTTCTAATCTATTGCGCTAATGCTGCTTGTTTTGATTTCATCCATAAGTACTTCTGAACCTATCTGTTCTTCATGTACATTCTATTTCTGCTCTTTTTGCTCTTCTGGCTCCACATTGGCTAACCATAAGTTACATTAGCATTAAGATATCTTAGCATGCTTAACTGGTTGAGATGCTAAGTAATTCTTTTGTGTGCTTATTGTGTGCTCATTCTTAATCTGAAGCCTCTCCTCTGCAGCTTAAGCGTAAAATGCTAAACCATGTGCCATGAGCCCAAACCATTGTGTTACAGACATAGTGTCTTTCTGAAAAGTAACTCATTAGAATATGATATGTGGCACATTCATATAAAGATTAACGCTTGACTTGATTTATTGAACTTTGGCATCTTGGTAAAAATGTAAAAAAAAAACAGTTTTCCCAATGGTACTACTAGATGAGTAACAGTCACATCACCCAGAGGTTGTGAGTTCGAGTCCTGTCCAACTTCATAAAATGGTTTCTGTATTTTCCAGTTAAGTATTTTTTTAATCTTTCTTCTGGGATTAGAAACATTGTTTATTCTATGTTGAGTCTCACCTGAAGTCTTGAGTATTCAGAAAGTTTTGTGATCAAAAATGATTTCTATAGCAGTCCTTGACAATCTACTATTCTTGCAATGTAAGCATTTTCTTCATATTAATACTTTTTGCCTTTATGTGTTCATTCTCATGTCAATTTCCTTTTATGCATTGTGTGTAGTGAGCTAGAGAGTAGAAGGGTGTGATTTGATGTTGTCATGGTCTAAGTAAACCTATTTTTTTTTAATTAAGCTGGCTTTTATAAATTAAGTTAACTACATAAACTATTATACATGCATTTGTTTGGTTTAAAGCTTTAAATATTGTTAAAGTTAAAATTAACATTCAGGTTGGACAACGTTTTAACTATTGTCCTGAAGACACTTACTAATTTTAGTATTTCAAAACAATAAAAACAACTGTTAAATAATAGCATACTACAAATTAAATGAAAATTATGTAAATGCTCTATCCACTAAGCTGTTTTATGATGCACTTTTTGTAAAAGACACCAAGTTTGTGTAGAATCAATTCATATACTAAATATAGTCTATATCCATTTAGTACAAGTAGAAAATCACTGACAGTAAAGTGAAGTAAATGGCTACAGAGACAAAGTATATTTCAATCATTTTATTAAAAAGAATCTTTATTACATATTTATCTTGAACATGTGCCTTAATACCCCAGTGAGCAAGCCAAAAGGCGACAGTGGCAAGAAAAACTCCCTTAGTAGGGTGGAACATCTTGGATCAAAGGGTGGAGCATAATAGTAGGGTGGAACATCTTGGATCAAAGGGTGGAGCATAATCAGCAGAGTGGTAAAGGAAGAAACCTTGGGAGGAACCAGACTCAGCCGGGGCAGGCCATCCTCTTTTGGCTGGCACATATTAAGTAACTGTACATAGGCCAAATATAATACAAGCCATCCATTCAACATTGTTACTGTGGAGATGTATTCAGTAGTAAAATAAATTAATTGACTGCCTGCATACGTTTAAAGTTCTTTCAGAACATTTTCTGAATTGATAGTTGACAAGACTGTTGTTGTCACTATTGCTAGAGGGGAAAAGCAATAAAGTTATCAAAAATCACAAAATTATATGTTTTCAGTAACACGTTTGAATATATTCATTGTATATTACCTTTTTTAATCAGTTGTATAATTTACAGAAGTTCATGCAGTAGAAAATCTTGCGATTGGTATATGGGAGGAAGTTATGACTTGTGCGTTTCAGATATCTGCAAAGTTTACATGCGTTTAACAAACTGCTTGGTGAAAGTAAAAGGTTTACACAAAAAACATAGCCATCAATGTAGAAAATGTCTGTTAGCTTACCTTTTTTCAGTAGTGAAAAATTGTTTATGGAGTTTATGGACCTCAGAATATCAACAGTGGTTTTTGAGTTGTTGCACAAATCTGAAAGTAGATTAACTAGGGCTTGAATGAAAGCGTTTCAATTTCAATTTTGCAGACATGCAATGAAATATACCTTTTTTATCAGCTGTGGGCTTCTTTATAGGAGTTCATGGATCAGAAAATCTTGTGATGAGTACATGGAGGAAGTTATGACTTCAGTGTGTTTCAGAAATCTGAAAATATTACATTCATTAAATGCTCCAAGTGAAGTCTTCACATAAAATATTTTGCAGCTAACATAGACATTGTATGTTAACTTACATTTTTGTTGGTAGTGGACATTTGTACAAGGGTTTGTGGACTTCAGAATATCAACAGTGGTTATTGAGTTGCTGCACAAATCTGAAAGTGTACCATTAGTAGATTAATCAGTGCTTGTATAAAAGTCAACAACTTAAATTTACTTCAATAAAATGTACCGTTTTATCAGTTGTGAACTTCTTTATAAAAGTTAATGAAGCAGATAATCTTGAGATGGGTATATGGAGGAAGTTATCTGCAAAGATGACAAGCATTGAACAAACTGCTTGGTGAAAGTAAAGGGTTAACAAACATTTTCTTCTTAATGGCAATGTTTTTGTTAGCTTACCTTTTTGTCAGTAGTGAAAATTTGTATAAGAGTTTATGGACCTCAGAATATCAACAGTGGTTATTGAGTTGTTGCACAAATCTGAAAGTGTACCAATAGTAGATTAATCAGGGTTTGAATGAAAGCGTTTCAATTTAAATTATGCAGACATACAATGAAATATACCTTTTTATCAGCTGTGGACTTCTTTATAGGAGTTCATGGAGCAGATAATCTTGTGATGGGTATATGGGAAATTATGACTTCAGTGAATTTCAGAAATCTGCAAATATTACATTCATTCAACAAAGTGCAATAAGTGAAGTCTTCGCATTAAACATTTTGCAACTAACATAGACATGGTCTGTTAGTTTGTATATGGGGACATTTGACATTTGTATAGGGGTTTGTGGACTTCAAAATAACAACAGTAGTTATTGAGTTGCTGCACAAATCTGAAAGTGTACCATTAGTAGATTAATCAGTGCTTGTATAAATGTCCACAACTTAAATTTTCTTCAATCAAACCTACCATCTTAATAGTTGTACGATTCTTTATAAAAGTTAATGGTGCAGATAATCTTGTGATGGATATATGGAGAAAGTTAGGACTTTGGTGAATTTCAGAAATCTGAAAACATTACATTCATTGAACAAAGTGCAATAAGTGAAGTCTTTACATTAAAAACATTTCGCAACTAACATACACATGGTCTGTTAGCTTACCGTCATTTGTATAGGGATATGTGGACTTCAAAATATCAACAGTAGTTATTGAGTTTCTGTACAAACTTGAAAGTGTACAATTAGTAGATTAATCAGTGCTTGTATAAATGTCAACAACTTAAATGTACTTCAATAAAACTTACTGTTATATCACTTGTGCACTTCTTTATAAAAGTTCATGGAGCAGAGAATTTTGTGGAGCAGAGAATCTTGTGATGGGTATATGGAGGACGTTATGACTTCAGTGTTTCAGAAATCTAAAAAAATACATTTGTTGAACTGCTGAAGTGAAGACTTAACAATATTTTGCTACTAATGTAGACACTATGTTAGCTTACCTTTTTGTCAGTAGTGGACATTGCAGTCTATAAATCTGAAATTATATTGTTAGTTGATGTAGTGCCTTAAATATTTTCTTTTTAAACTATTAAAATGTACATAATCATGTCAACTTACCTTTTTATGTGAAGTTTTCTAGATCTTTTTTAGATGTTTTCTTGAAATCCTATTAACTTAATTGCATTTTATAAGACAACTGTAGGAATGCAGGCAGTCTTTGTGGATGCTTCCTATGCTGATTGGAAGCATCCAGTGTTGTTTGGATGGCTTAGACTAGGGCAGAAATTAGATCAAAAACAATTTTTCAACTAAAAACCAGAGACATTGTCTTAAAAAGATCAAGACAAATCAGATACACAAATTGAACAAATGAAATGCATAAACAACAAAAACCTTGACTGGATGTAGCTTTGGAGCTCCAGAAAGAAGAGCAATTATGGGAGGTGCTGGGTTGTGCCCGATGAACAATGGATAGAACTTGGTATGGAATGGTCAGGACTGTATGGACCTTGAAATCTCAAGATGTGTGTCACATGGTATGGACAAAAAAAGAATAGACAGTGCAGTTATATACATTTCTTAGTTCAGCGTGCTGCATAAATCAGACATATTACCTTACATGACCAAACCTTTCTTGATAAAATACTAGTGGACTTGCAGAAATTACAACAGAAATAATTTTCTGAACACTTTAACTGTCATCGTCCCGTATGCAGATATACACTGTCCCGTTTACTCTAAAAAGTAGGATATGCATATTATCCCCTAATATATAATATTATCTTTTATATTGCCTTTTTTTTATTACATCACATATTTTAGTAGTTATCATAAATTAGGTATCATTTGAAAGCTTATGATCTCAGAATTCATCCTGTGAAAACGGTTTTGAAATTGGACATTGTGTTACCATAGAAATGGTACTCTAAATTATTTTATCAGGCTCCTCCACTTTTGGGCGTCATGTTTCATAATTTATGATAAAAATATTTTCTAATCTTGAGAAAACACATTGTCAGAAAGGTCTGAGCCTCAAGGTTCCATATTTTGTGACAGAAGTGATATTTGGACAGAAATTTATTAATTTGTTATGGTAGAATGCATACAGTTAAATTCAATGGAATTCAATGACACCCAGTGGCTATTTTTGGTAATACGCGTAAACATCTCATGGGAACTTAAATTTTTTTGATATCCAACTTCAAATTTGGAACACAACTTGGTTAGATATGGCTTTGATTTATAGTAATTGTTTTGTAAAACATTTAGTAATATATATATATATATATATATTATATAAAAGAAAAATATTTAATAATATTTGATTTAATGTAAAATTAAACTTCAATAACTGCTTTCATTTCAGTAATAATCTGCTATTTTCTCCCTTTAAGACCAACTTGGGTCTATACTCCAAAACATTCTTGAATTACAACCACTTAAGCTTGAATAGTGCATTTTAATGTCCATTCTCAAAAAGGGGGGTGACAGGTAAGGGGTTAAGGCGAGACACTAAAGGGGAATAGGGTAAAATTTTAAAATAATAGATATCACCATGAAACTTCCTCAGTTGATTACTTAAAGTATATAAAAAAATGTATTACAAGTTTTAGAAATTTGTATGTTTAATTATGCAAATTAGGCATCATGTCACTAAATATGCACGATTTTGTATATATTTTCAGTAGATAGATCTGAACATATGATAAAGCCAGGTGCAAAATTATTTTTTCATTTGGTTTACACAAAAGATGAAAATAAAAACTTAGAGGGATTTCAGGATGCTTTCATTAACTAGGGAATCAAAATATACTGTCCATGGCCATAAAAAAAATAAATTTTCGCCATATTTTTTTATTAAAATGTCACATAAATCAGGCCAGGAATGATTTATTAACAAATCCCTCTGAAAATATCTTCAGAATACTGCTAAGTGTATAACTGGAAAGTTTGGTGTACATAGGTGCTACATAAGCGGAGAGGTTTCTACTGGAGAATGACAATAAAATACAAAAACTAATTTTGAGAAAACGGCAGTTAAAGATTTAATAGTTCTAAATGAGATTTCTTCGTTAGCTTTAAATCCCCCTTTGGACATTCACGATTGATTACTGATAGAAAGAAAATGCCCATATTTGGTTTACATGGCATTGTGCAGGAGACTCAAAGCTTTACAACTATCCCGGTCATGACAGACTTCAGTGAACAGACAGATCTCAGCATGTCATGTTGGAATACTAACTTCCTGGTAAATTCGGGAGAAACTTACTGCCGCAAGTAAACAAAATGTAATAAAATAAACATCTTCATTTTCAATGTTTTCTTTATAGCAGCTTGAAATAATACTTATTGAATTAGTAAACTAGCCCAAAATCTCAAAACTGACCACTGCATGAAAAATCGATGTTTTTGTCTGCTGTGTCTCACCTTAATGATATGATTTGAAATAAATGGTCTAATAACGTACCGTTTTCACTTGTGAACTTGAACAGACCTCCATGGACCTCAGATTAATTGTAGCATGGTAGGGGCACATAAAAGAAAAATGCAGTTATACAGTCTTCATTATGTGCCAGAAATGTCAATTACTTTACTGAAACTAGTACTGCTTCATGGTAACTATAATAAGTTGAAACAATTTCAATTGTAACATTTTCTGCATCTTTAATATAGACATGGTCTATTAACGTACCCTTTTCAGTTGTAGGACATTGCACATGTTGACTGTATCCATGGACTTCCAGTAGTTTCTTAATTGAAGATGATGTTAAGATGTCCTCATTGAAGTCTCCCATAATTACTTTCTTTCCTGGATGTTTTTCCAGCTCAGTAATAACATGTAACAGATTTTGTCGAAACACATCAATTTGATATGAATTAGGCCTGTACAGCAGAGCAGCATTCAAACTGATATGTGGAACTGAGAAGTACAAACATTCCAAATTGCAAGGTTCTGGAATGATAACTTTAAAAAACATGTTTTCACAACAGTAAATAGCAACTCCACCTCCTCGCTGTTGTTTTAAATTACTGAAAAGTGGAGTGCTGTTGTCATAGCACTTAGCTCTTGGATTATGCTTGAAAATAAATCCTGGTATTTGTACTTGGTCTTCAACTTTTAGCCATGTTTCAGTTAAACAAATACAATCTGCATTCATAAGTTGTCTGTGAGCTTGAATATCTTGAACATGAGCTTGAAGACTTTGCACATTGTGAAGAGCAATTGTAAATATACCAGGTGTCTTTGAGAAAGTGTGACTTTCTAATGGAAATTTTGGTATATTTTTCATTGCCAAGTCAATTTGATCATTACAGTATATTACAGACTCCTTGAAGTTTTGAATTATTAGTCCATTGAGAGTTCTCACACGACTCAATGCAACATATGCTTGTCCTGAAGTAAATATCTTGTCAAGGGATACGACAGCTTTATCTACTGTGAGCCCTTGCACTTTGTGAACAGTGCATGCCCATGCCAGTCTAAGTGGAAATTGGCGTCTTAAACCACCGTTGGTTGTGACTTGATCTTCTTGAACTTCAATTACTGTAGAATTTTGGGAAAATCTATGTCGTTGGTTTGATCTCTGAATTTTTCCCACATTTGGATCATCAAATTCCACATGAATGGCTGATGGAAAGTCATCATCATAATCATCTTCCTGTTTTTCACTTCTGCTAATATGGACAACTGTACCAAAGGCTCCATTCACAAGTCCATCCGAAACATCAATATTTTTCTTTAACATAACTCTTGCTCCAACACCCAAGGAAACACATTTAGCCAAACATGAGTTGAAAACGGTTGAATGAAATCCAACTTTTTTTTCAATCCTTCCAGTTTTTGGATTTCTCACAAAATCTTGAGCTCGAATACTGATTGCCTCAGGACAAACCTCATTTAGTCTCTGAATATTGTATTCATCAACCTCTTTATTTGTAGGAAATATATGAACATCCCCGCATTCTTCTCCTGTTTCACGTTGCTTCAACATGTTGATGTCACTTGAGCTTAGAGGTTCATTTTTTTTACGAACTCTCAGACGATTTAAGGTTTCAGCAAAAGATACATCTTGTTGCCGAACAACTTCAGTTAATTCAGCAATTTCAAAGTTGTTTTCCCAAAGGTTCACTCCTTTTGGATCAGCATAAAGTGGAGTTCCTTTGACAGGCGGCAGCTGATAAAAATCTCCTACAGCTACAAGACTTACTTTTCCAAAGAGGGAGTAATCACCAGTTTGTTTGATTTGTCTCAATCTCCCATGAACATATGACAAAAGGTGATGGTCAACCATGGATACTTCATCAATAATCAAAATCTGCAACCATCCAAATTTGGAACGCAGAGAATTGATTTTGTCATCACTTAGTGGTTGATATGGCAATTTGACATTAGCACCAATTGAAAAAGTGTTGTGTATGGTAGCAGCTCCAATGTTGTATGCAGCTACTCCAGTTGATGCACATAAAATCACACTCCTATCATCAGGGTTGTCAGACAGCTGAGACAAGAGTCTAGAAGATTCATAGCATATTGCTTTGATTAAATGGCTTTTTCCTGTGCCTGCTCCACCAGTAACAAACAAGTGAAACGGTTCAGGATTTTCTCCATGCAGTTTTTGTAAACACCAGTCGCGAACTTTGTAAAATATCGCAGACTGTTTAGCATTTAATGATCTTAGTAAACCCAATGCTTCATCTCGAGACATTGCAGCATTACTGTTTTCAATCATGAATGCAGTTCGAGGGTTTGCTACAAGATCTGGAATAAGTGTGTCAGAATCATCTTCTTCAGGAAGTACGTTTTTCTTCTTTAGCTCAATACATTCATGGCGCTCCTTCTCTGTTTCAGGACACAATGCAGCCCAAGCATCTTCCAAATCAACACCCAGCTCCAAGACCTGTTGAGCTCTGTCCATTTCATCACTGTCCTTTTCAAACAGTGCTCGATTAGAATCAACAATAGATTTTACTTCGGTCACATTTCTTCCACATTTCACAGCACCATTGTTGTAGAAATCCTCATAAGTGTGGAACTTATCAGGCTTCAGCTGACAATCTTCAAAATGTGGTAAAAAAAGTTGTAGTAGTGAATGATAGTACTTTTCTGGATCTTTTGTTGGTGAAAATCTTGGATACCTTATTACTGCAGGTTCAGTTCGAGTTCTTCTTACCATATACCCACAATTGTTGTTAAGCTTGATCACATTTTCTTTATTTTGTGAAGATAGCTCAGATGATGACAATATCCTGTATTCTGAACAAAAACTGCCCAGACATAGAATCTCAAAATGTTCTGTTTTTGGTCTACTCTTGTATCGGTCAACCAAACTGTTCATCCAAAAACTGTTTACTTCACCAGAATGGTCATCTTTGTTCTGGAGAACACGCAAAGGCAAACTCATCTTCACAGGATCTGTTCCAATTGGAATAAACTGGACTTTGCGAGAGCATTCTTTCAAGTGCATACCCGTTAGGCGGTACACTGCCTCTTGAGCTGAAACTTCTCTGTTGTGTAGATATACACTTCCCAACATTTTTAACGATGATCTTGCTTCGAGATTTCCATTCATAGCTTCATTTTGTGCGCGTTGTAACAACAGTCCCATTTCTTGTTCTGCTTTTGTGATGTAACTAATAATATAAACCACTACAGAGTAAGCATCTGTGACATACTGGATATCCATGTTGCCTTGCCATGCGCGCAATAAATGAGGGTTATATTGATTTACCCAAACATCTTTTGGACTTCGTTTCAAGACGACACTTTTCTTTTTAGAACATTTCTTGTACGCCTTCTCAAACACAGCTTGATTAATTCCAATGGATTGGAAAAAGGCATCGGCTGAATCAAAATTTACTCCAGATTCTGTTAACACAGTTTTCATTTTCTTCAGAATTGCACTTGCAGTCTCATTTCCATCATTGCCTTTCAAGTCATCTCGTATGGCTCTTGTTATAAATGTGCGGCTAGATGGAGGTCGTGGAAAATTAAATCTACACACTGTGTTTTTCTTCCGGCATGTCTTGGAATGTCTGCTGCTGTGCTTTTGAACACTGTTCACAGTCTCATAAAGTTCTGCGTCATCATCTCCTGGTGTCTCACAAGTGATGTAATGATCTATGAAAGCAGCAACCAAAGCATCATTGTCTTCATTGTCTTCATTTAACTTTGGAGCATTTTCAACCCAAAACAGACAATGAACATGAGGAGATCCACGCTGTTGAAACTCTACACGATAAAAGTAGTCTTTTATCTTTCCAATAGGTTGAGCGGGTGACATAATGACATCTTTCAAAAAACAATGCCATCTATAATCAAACATCCTTGCAGCAGTGACTGGGTTTCTTCTAATTAGTCCACATTTCTCAGACCAGTCAAGCTCATCAACACTGACATTTTTCTGTTCTTGCTCCAGGATGGTGTTGATCATTTCAGGCCATCTGAGATCAGCAGAGCTAAAGGATGCAAAGAAAGTTGGAATACCTAGTTGTCTTATCAGTGCAAAAAGGTCTTTTTGAGTTGATTGCCAATAGGGTGGCGTTCCACGGACTGGTCTCAAAAACTTGTATCCTTCATCATAATTCAATATTTCAGCCAATGACTCTGGGTTTGTGAGCATATCCGAAGTTACTTCTTTCAACAACCTCTTGTCCGACCCTTTTCGCAAAGCAATGGAAACATTAGATACAATTTGATCCAACTCTGACATATATTGTGCATAGAAAATGAAGTCTGTGCTTTGTGCAAAATGTCCATCTGCGTTGAGGATTCGTGCATTTAGATATCGTGACAGTGTGATTTTTTTCTCTCTCTCATCATGGAATGTTGGACCACCAGTTGGGAAGAGAACAGGGAAACATTTTGCTTCATTGCTTTTATCAGAAAGTAATTTAATAGGACTGTTACCTTCAGCTGGTGCCACATTTAATATATCTTGAAAATGCTGATCAATTACTTCTGAACCAAGATTGACAGGTTGTAAACATGTGTCTGACAAAAGACCACTCTGCTCTTTGATGTAAGTCAAGTCTTCCTCTGGCTGTTCTTCAGTATCATTTTCCTCTTCACTCTTTTCAACTTCAGCTTGTTCCTCCATTTCTTCAGCAACATTCTCTTCTGGTTCATTCAAAGAGTTGATCCATTGTTCATTAATCTCCACATCCTTGTACCATTTATTGCACCTGATCAAACATCTCAGAGCATTTCTAACACGATCAGTGTGAACATGCTTGTACTCATAATGCCCTTTGTAGGTTAACTTGCGCTTCAGTTTTATCCTTATCATCTTGTCATCACATTCATTTCGTGGAAGAATATTTGACACATCTGCAGTATTTACAGGAACACACACCACAGGTCCATGGCAGCCATTTTGTTTTCCACGGGGAAGACAGAGTAACTTCAAAAAAGGAATATTACGTGCCACAAGATGTTGTTCTAAGGAGTTAAGACACTTTAGTTGATTTGGAATGTCCACCAAATGCATATTGTTAGCAACACTCTCTTCAGGCAGTTTTCCACTGATGATTTTTCGATGACAGGTTGGACAAATCCACAATTTGCACCTTGGAGAAAAACCAGAAGGATTATGACATTTTTCATCACAAACATGTACATACCTCAGTGTGATGCATCTTCTTGCCAAAGCAGCTATTTTTTCTCCTTTCTCTTCATAGCATTCTGGTTTGCATTCAGTAACCTGCTTTCTGAAAAGTAAACGGTGACAGACACAGCACACAAACTCTGGACCTCTACTCACTTCTTGACGAAAACTGGCAATTGTAACACCAATGTCTTTGTGTTTTTCCCTTTTTTTTGCATATACCTCACAGCCTTTTTGTATTTTACTGAAATGAAAGTTTACATCTTTGTGATATTTTGTCTTCAAATACTCACGCACTCTTGCTTTAAAGACCAAGTTTTTAACATATTTATTCTTAGAATACTCACGTACTCTTGCTTTAAAGGCCAGGTTGTGAAGATATTTTTTCTTGGAATACTCACATACTCTTGCTTTAAAGGCCAGGTTGTGAAGATATTTTTTCTTGGAATACTCACATACTCTTGCTTTAAAGGCCAGGTTGTGAAGATATTTCTTCTTGGAATACTCACATACTCTTGCTTTAAAGGCCAGGTTTTGAAGATATTTCTTCTTGGAATACTCACGTACAGTTGCCTGAAATGAGACATTATTTTTATATTTCATCCGAGAATACTGACAAACACGTTTCTGAAACTGAATATTGCTTGAATACTTGGCCTTAGAACGTTCACGCTTAAACAAACATGCATGACAATCTTTTAAATATTTATCACGAAGAACTTTAATTTTTTTCTGTCTATAATCTTTATCACTACAGTATTTTGTTTTGGCATAGTCAATTTTATTCTGTCTGAAATCAATGTCATTATCATACTTGGACTTCTGATCCTTCAGTTTTTTCAAGTATCTCTCTTGGTCATTCTGTGCAGCATCGCTTACCTTCCTTTTACGCAGACATGGCATTCTCACCTCATTTGAAGTGGCATTCCCACACTTCCCTGCGCAAATGTCTTGATCTCTGTGCTTAACACATGTCACAACTTCATAATGATTACCATTACGGTTTTTCAAATATATTGCATTGTTTGCAATTACCTCTCCAGTAGGTTTGTGTGCATTCCACCGTCCATCATTAAAAGTCATTATGGTTGTTTTAAACAGATCAGCAGAAGCAAAGATGTCAATTTCAGTGACCCATGACCCAGAATAATAGACTCTAGATTGTGTCAAGTAGTCCTCTACTGAAGTATACTCACTTCTCACATACCTCTCAAATATTGAAGCATTCATTTTCAGGTGTTTGACAACTGCACGACGAATCTTCAAATGCTTGTCCTCACTTCCACAAATTGCATATGCCAGTGATCTGAAAAAGCAGTTACCATCTGGTTTGATACTCTTTGTCTGACACGGACCTGCAATGGGACCAAAGTTTGTTGCAACATCACAGTCACTGTTATCATTTGTCAGAAGCAAGAGTTCACATAAAGCTTGCTGATCTCTAAGAGTCAAGGGAGAAAAAAATATTTCTGGAATTGAAACATCAGTAATTATTATGTCATCTACTACAACATTTTCAACATGAGATTTTTTAACCCGTTTCTCAGAGACCTGCTCATCCTGCTTTTTTCTTCTCCCCCTTTTTCCTTTACTTGGCAACACGTTACACACTGGTTGCGACATTGAAAGGTCAGTGCTTCTTGTATTTTGAACTTCAACCTCAGGTAATTGAAAGTCAGATGACCTTACCTCAGTCGTCACAGATTTGCATACCTTGGGTTTGCGTTTTAAGACTTCACTGTAAAGTGCTTTACCGGAAGAGCATGGAAAACTGCTGCGGTCTGCCTCCAGGGAGTGAGACTTTGTAACCCGTTTCTCTGAGAGGTCATCTTGATTTTCTCTTCTCCCCCTTTTTCCTTTACTTGGCAACACATTACACACTGGCTGCGGCATTGGAACATTATTGCTTCTTGTATTTTGAATTACAACCTCAGGTAATTGAAAGTCAGATGACCTTACCTCAGTAGTCACCGATTTGCATACCTTGGGTTTGCGTTTTAGAACTTCACTGTAAAGTGCTTTACCAGAAGAACATGGGAAACTGCTGCGGTCCACCTCCAGCGAGTGAGAAACTTCAGAATCTGCATTTACAAAAACTCCAGTTACCTCAAATCGTGGTGCAGTTACCCCAAATGAATGTGCCATCTTATTAATGTAGCCATACAAAGATTCTATGGTGTCGTGATAAGCAACACAACTTGTCTCTGTCATGTTAGCATGAGAATCAACAAAGGCATACCATGAACCCTCCTTAATAACTGCACATGTGTTGGCACAGATACATAAAAGGAAAGCATCAGCACTCAGTAGAGCTTGCTGAAGAGCTACATCAACTGGCATGGCCACATTTATTAATGCTGCATCATAGTCATCAACATCAACAAATCCAGTGAGAGACTCTGCATACTCTATTGAAAATACTGTATTACCCAGAACATGTCTCCTTGGTAACTCATGGACTGCAGTGTAATTCCTACCCACCACTTCTCGGTCATTTATGTTACCCTGATTTCGTAACCATTCATAAAGGTGTGTTCCTGCCACTAAGACACCATCAAGATCTTGTCTCGTCCAAGTCAGCACGTTCTTCATCTTGCTTGTCAACACTGCTGTCAGACTGATGGCACCACACTGTCTGCCACGTGAATTTCCAAATCGGGCATCACCTTGATGAAAGGAACCTTGAAGCACTGATCTCTGTGGAAATTCAGAGAATACAGCTGAAACATTCAAAGCATTATCATGAAGTTTCATAGAAATTAGGTTTTGTGGGTTTTGTCTCATTTTGCTCAAGTTTTTTTCAGTTTTCTCAGTTGTAAAAGTTTCAAAGGTTTCAAAGGTTTGTACAGTTTCAAAAGCGTAAAGGTTTTGCTGAAGAGGGCTTTCTATTCTCATTCTCCCTCTTTCCAGACGGCTCATCTGGGCCATTTGTTTAAGGGGAAGCGGCGGAACCCCTGCCATTTTTTCAAGAGGAAGCGGCCGAACCTCTGCCGAAAGAACCTGCATATCCTCCACCAGAAGATTCTCCTGGATTTGAGGGTGCGATGTTCTTTGGTATGGGTTACACGATGGTCTCCCGGTAAAAGGGAAGAGTCTTCCCTGTATGTCAAAGGGACATGATGTTCCCTGTGCCTTTTTCTTTAGAGGAGGCGACCGAACCTCTGCCAATTTATTAAGAGGAAGTGGCCGAACCTCTGCTTGACTTGTTTTAAGAGGAAGCGGTGCAGCCTCTGCCTGACTTGTTTTAAGAGGAGGCGGTGCAGCCTCTGTTTGCCTTTTTTTAAGAGGGGGTGCAACCTCTGCCTTTTTTTCAAGAGGAAGTGGCGGAACCTCTGTATTTGCACACCATTGTTGCGCAAGCTTCTTGGCTATGCGGGCCCTTTTCATAGGTCGTGGCATCTGTAAATATAAACAAGAAGATTATGTATACTTGCATAACTGAAGTTGCCAGTTTTACAAAACACCCAAAAATACTTCACTTCATTACACTATACTGATTTTCTATCCAATTTCACATAGAAATATTTAACAATTCTGAAATAAATGTTTACTTGAAAATTAAGATATTTGATATGAGTGTATGTGAATATATATAGAATTTAACTTAATGTCTGTTAACATATACATTTACATATTTTTTTTTTCACATAAACACTTATCAAATATTCTAATTTAATTATATATATGCATGTATGAAGACTTTAGATGCAAAAGCCTCTAAATGCCATCTGACATTTTCTTATAAAAATGATCATTTTTTTATCAAGCTTGTATGTTTATGTTGTTATTTCACTTTTATGTCAATGAAAATTACCTATTAATCGTCATTAAAGTGAAATAACTGATCCAAAATAAAAAAGCTTGATAATAAAAATGCTCATATATTATATTATATTATATTATATTATATTATATATATCTTAGTCTTAGCCTAAATAATGCTGTTTATATAAATGTTTGTAGAAGCATGTGACAGCCCTTCATGAGAGCAACCATTTTGTCAACATTCATTAAAAATACACAAAAAACTCTGATCTCTAAAATTCTTTCTACAACATACCCATGAGTTTCATACAAAAGAACTAAAATTGTACACTGATGTAATTTCAAAACACATTGCTTAATTTATGACCTGCTTAACCTCACCTTGTCAAGAAACACAGAAAATAGTCTCCTTTTTTGCCTGTCTTATAAACCCTCACTAATTGCTCAACTTAATTACACTAATTGCATTACACTAATTACACCACTTAACCAATCAAATAACCAATTACTAATCATTATTATTATTATTACACTGTAGCCTCTCCTCTGCAGCGGTTTAGTTCAGCATCTTCTAAGTGGTGCAATATGTTAATCCACATACTACAAATCCTGAGCCATTCTGATCATGGGTTCAAATCTCATATGGCATATGACCATACTGCAAAAGTATTCCTCTCATTAAAGTGAGCACAAATAGTTGTGGTAAGATTGAGGCTTTGTGAAACAGTTGAACCAAATGTTCCATAATGCTTTGAATCAATCTGACACCTAATGGTCATTTGCAGGTTTTGATCTGAAATTAACCATTAAAAAATGTGTTGTTTTTATTATTGTATTTTTCTCATATGAAGCTCTTAATCTGTAGGCTCCTCACTGTGCATAATGTTATTCTGTTCCTGAAAAATGAATATTGATAAAACAAATCAAGCCATTCATTAAAAAATATTAATTTCACTGCTTTGGAAGAAGCTAGTGTAAAGAGGGCCAGCTAGCCTCCTTGTTAGAGCACCTGACTCTCACACCAGAGACCAAGGTTCAAGACCCACACAGAGCAGGACAAGTAACTTAGTAGCCTACAATGCTTGAGGAGTTGTTTAGCAAGTTGGGAATGAAGAAATATTAATTATATTTTATTTTTTTATGATGAACTTCCTAAAACTTTTTTCTATGACATAAAAGACTTTTGATTTCCTTGTTATACCTAAATACTTGTACGAGTGAGTCATGCAATATTTTTGTGGTTAGGAACTATAAATTAAGGTGTTTCATTAAATGGGACACTTATCAGTGTTGCACACCATGCCTTTAGAGTGTCTGAGTTACACAGCCTCGGAGAGCACATGGACGCTGTTGAGACAAGACGCTCTTGTTTCCTTCATTCTTTCCAGCTAATATTGGTATGTTTAGAGGTGTTCATTTGGTTAAAGTTCACTGAGTAATGAAGGCAATATGTTGCTGAATTTATTATATGTATTGTGAGTTTTCAGTGACGCACATGGAGCTAACAAGTGATCTGTGCACCGTGTATAATGTGGAAAAAGATTTGCACAACTGATAATATTCTGATCAAATTGTCCCATGTCATTTTTCAGGGTCAATAAATACAATCATTGGAAGCCATCTTGCTGTCTGAAGTATTGCAGTTTTGCTCTTCATTTCATTCCATTTAATGTGAATTATATTTATTTACCAACAACAAATAGAATGCATGAGTTTCCTTGCAGTCTTTTTAATTCTCAATATACACATGGCAAAATGTGAAAAAAAAACTATACATTTTCAACATGCAGATATTTAATCAAGTATGAAATGAAATGGAAACTACAAATTCACAGTTGAGAAAAAAGCTTTAAGCTGTAGTAATTGCAACTTTTTGTCTTTATATTTCTGCAGTTGGACGTGCTGACTTGGAGAGTTGCTCTGTCAATTTGTGTTTCCTGGATGGCACAATGATATTTGTCAGTTGAAATAGGATGTGTACTGTGTGGTTTGATCAAACTCTTTATCTTCAAAGTATTGTTCAGCCTGTCCAGCTCTTTCAGTAGTGTCCTCATTCATCACACTTGTGTTGATCTCCAGTGAAGCTATAGGCTCAATTAATGATAAAGTCATTGTATGTAGTAACTTTCATTTCTAGTAGTTCAAGCAGAAAATCAACAATATCATCATTAGATCTGTTGCATTTTACATCAACCAGTGTGCAAACAATGCTATTTCAATGCTATTACTGTAAAAATGTTGTCAGAGGTAGATTTTTATGATGAGGTTTCTATGTTTTAACTTCTATTGCAGTTGGTTTGAATTGAGTTTAACATTTTGGACACTATGCCACTTATGCCACTTTTTGGACGCTTATAGCCACAAACTGAATAGTGGCATGTTACTAATGTGATGGTTTAATTGACAGACATGTTAGTTATTTGTGCACCAATTATTTCACAATTTTGAATACCCTTTTGTAATTGTTTTAAATAATCATTGTATTTGTTTTTTTTTTCATTTACTCAAAATAGTTTTTTAACCCCTAATGTTTTTAAATACACTTTATAATTAAATTGATCACCTCAGCACAGACAATACAAATTTGAATCATTTTAAACCCCTAATCTTGTATTAATGTAATTCTTAACATTGTCTACATTCAAAATTGTCATATGATACCATTGTCAAGACAATGTTCATGTTCAATGTTCAATGACTGAATTATACTGCTGTTTTGTCACATGCTGTAAATAGTTTTCTAATCTGTTTTTAAATGCACAATTATTTTAATTCAAAAGTTTTTAAAATGGAGTTTTCTTATCCATATGATTAATGCTGAAAAAAATCAAGGTTTATTCACATCCATCTTTCAAATATAATTGTATTTATTTGTATATTAAACACAACAAAATGGTACAATTGACTTTTGTTTATTTAAATAGTCAACAATTTCATACATCACACATTTTATCTATTTATACTATATATTCAAATTTACCAACACAATTCAATACTACAGCAGGGCTCAAAATACATACATAGAAAGTAATAGTTCACAATTCAGCACCATATGTATAAAAACCAATGTGTGAACAATAACAAAACATGTCTTCAAGTTAGCACATGACATTGAGCATAAAGTAATTTCAACTAAACATATCTGATATACTATATATGTTCATCACCTTCACGTCATCAGCAATCACTGATAACTCATCACCTGCTTGTCATTTATCACCATAGACACTAATATTCATCACAGCTGTCTCTCTTTGTCTCATCATCACCTTTTGTAGTTCCATTCTGATCAATCATCCTTTGTGCATTCTTGTCTATTTAATGTGTCTGTATCCTGCCATATGTTCACCTTGATTAAGAGAAAACTGTTCCACACAAAACGTTCTAGCTTTGTTCAGAAGGAGATTTGTTCAGAAGGAGATTTGTTCAGAAGGAGATTTGTTCAGAAGGAGGTTTGTTCAGAAGGAGGTTTGTTCAGAAGGAGATTTGTTCAGAAGGAGATTTGTTCAGAAGGAGAAAGATTGTTCAGCCTGCACCCTGACACACAGGTTAGTCTAAATATACTTTTAATGATTTTTAAATTCAGAATATGACTTTAATATTTTATTTATAATATTTTGTGTAATTTCAAAGATACTCAAACTAAATCACAAAACATATGTCTCATAATTATAACCACATCATGTTAAATCATGTGACTCCTGTAAGTGATAATCATATTATTAAATCTTAATTTTTTTATTTTTTTTTATTTTATTTTTTTAATGTGCATACAATATTTCTTATAGATATGGCAAGTCCATCAAATGTTGTTGGATATATACACAACGTCACTGACATAAAACAGGGCCCCAAGAAACATTTTTTTGACGCAACATTACAACAAAAAGACATCACATCAACAATCAGAATATTCAGGCCTGAACTACACGGGCAATTCAAATCATCAGAAAATGATCGGTGAGTCAGTTACATATGTTGTTCTTATGAAAAGTACATTCACAATGACCTTTTAGCTCTAAACGCATTCTTAAAAATGGTTCTAAACCATACCATGTTAAAATGATTTGATTCATAAAAATTGCAGAACCCTTCCAGCTAAATAAACAATATTTGTAATGAAAGCGCTAGAACCCATGGTGTTATAAAAATACTTTTATTATGTTAGATTATTCTCATTAAAATTAATAACTGTATGTGATAAATATTTATTTGATTAATATTAATTTATATTTTTTCCTTTTTGAATTTATTAATATTGGGGTTTGTTTCACCCCTCAATCTTTGAGATGTAATTTTAATTTAGAGCCTCAAGATTGATTTAGTGGCTTTAATGATCTTGTGACTGGGATTGTTTATGCATGAAGATTGTATGAAAATTTGAAATTTAATATAAAAATACATTTTAAGATGCTTTAAATTGTTAGAATTCGAGTCTATAATATTTGTTTTAATTATGAATCTTTGATAAAGACATTTATTTTATTTAAAAAAAGAGGGAACAGACAACCATGAACTGTAACCTAAAGATCCATTTTAGTATATGACGATTTATTAGTACCATACAGTTATAAAAAGAAATGTTACTAAAGTGCAAGAAAACTTAAAACAATCATCTTTTTAGATTGTGTGACTTTACTCTTTAAACTGTATACCAGACAACTAACTATATTTCCTTAATCCATGCAACTCCTAGGAGACCCATTAAGCTGGAGAATATTGTGATACAACCTTCGCAGCTGTATTCCGGGAAAGTAGACATTCTTTTCACAAACACGTCTAAATTATTGTGTATAAGAGATGCTGGATTCATTTACAACACGCAAAAAACAGATCTGAAAGTGTTTACATTGGAGCACATCCTTAAAACCAGCTCCCAATATGAACGAGTAAGTACATTTTTATAAGAAAATTTGAATGTACAGTATCTATTTTAAATGGACTTAATCACATATTACTTAAACATTAACCACTATAACAGAAATACCCTTATAAACTTTGATTCCACAACTTGAATTTATATTGAACTAAATTTATGTGTGCATGCTGACACGAGAGAATTTTCAAGTTTGGTCCTAACATTAGGGGCTGTTTAGCCACACTTGCACATTTTACACTTCAAAAGAACATTGAAGCTGCATTGCACACCACTGTCTTTCAAATATATGGTGTGACTTGGCAGTATGATTTGAAAATGTATCCACAGTCTGCTTTTAAAGATAACTCCTATGCTTATTTATATACATATAAAAAAATAACATTATTTTAAATATACATACATGTAATTGAAATAAACATGTTACTGAAATTGAAAACGAGCTTTAACATACTGTTTTACTAATCTGTGTAAATTTCTCTTTCAATAGGTACTACTCAATGTCAAAATCGCTCAACAGGAGAGCGAGGGCCACAATATAATGAGAGATGGAACTTTCCTGGAAAAAACCATTTACACTGTTTGTGACGCAACATCATCTGCAGAACTGACTGTGTGGGGCGAGCACTGCCTTGAAGTTGACCGGTGGTACAGCATGTCAAATATCTCCGTAAGACAATACAACAACAAACCATACTTGACTACAACCAAAGACACAGAATTCAGAATCATTAATTCTCAAGACACTGCAGTCCTTCTTCCAACCACATCTTCAAACAGTCAAAACTGTGAAATAATTGGCGCACAAATTACAAATACGTATATCTGTCCATTAAAACACCCTATCAATATGTCACTATCAAGCTCAAAAATACTGTGTGAGAAATGTAAAACTCAATTCAAATCAGCTGCAATACAAATGAAAACTTTCGGGAACTTAACAATGAAATCTACATCTGGCAAAATATTTACAGCCAAAATTGGCAATAACATTATTGGCACAATCGTTGACTTAAAACGCAGTAGATCTGACGACGATATTGTTGATGCACTACTTGAATTACCAGAAATGAAAGTCACAACACATAATGATTTTATCATAAAGATTGAGCCAATTAACACCAACACAATAACTGATGATAGAGCTGGACCATCTACACCTTTCTTCCAAGATACAGACTTGGATCAAGACATGCTTCAAATTCATACACCACCACAGAGTACACATCCTACACATCCTACACCAACTGACACATCTGATTATGCAATTCAAGACACACAAACTGACATTGAGACGCCATCACCACCAGTACAAGAGCCAAAACACACAAATAAAAAGTTGAGATCTGTAGGCATGCAATTAAAAACAAAAAAATGATTTTTTTTCCCGCTAATATATATATTATTATTATTATTTTTTTTTATACCTTTGCAGGTATTTCTCATTACCATTGTTGGTATGATTATATTTGATGCATCTAATGTGTTTTTTTTTTTAATTTGTAAATTTATAATTTAAATGATAGTGTGGAAGAGAATTTTTAATTTCTTGTTGAAAATATACTTTGTATTTAATTGGTTAAACTAAGACCAAAAGTATCTCTTAAACAATATATTTTGTTTATTCTTGTGATCATATTGTCAAGTGTTTATAGGTAGTGTTATATTATATATGTTGATGTTACCCTTTTGTTTGATACCTTTGCAGGTATTTGTGATTACCATTGTTGGTATGATTTATCATTTATTTATGTAATGTGTTATTTGTATTAGTTTTTTACTTTTGCAAATATTGATAATTGATTGCATGGAAGAGAACTTTTTGATTTCTTGTTGAAAACATACTATGTATTAAATTGGTTTAAACTAAAAGCAAAACTGTCCCTTTTTATAATACAATCTACTTTGTTCATTCTTGTAATGCAAATTTGAATTTTCAGCATCATTACTCTAGTCTATAATGTCATATGGTTTACAAATCATTTTAATATACTTATTTTCTGCTCAAGAAATGTTTCTTATTACAGAAAACAGCAATGCTCCTTATTGTAGTTTGAAAACTGAAATACAGAATATTTTAGACATGTTCAAAAAAATTGTTAGCTGATAAATAAAAAAAAAAAAAAAAAAAAGAATTTTCTGCATGAAAATGTTTTTCATTTCATTTGGCATAAACATCTTGTTCAAGTATTTATGTATTCATAGGTAGTGTTATGATACATATTTTGATTACCTTTGCAGGTATTTGTAATTACCATTGTTGGTATGTATCTAATGTGTATTTCGTATTTTGATTACTATTTGGAGGTATTTGCGATTACCATTGTTGGTATGATTATATAATATATATAATTTTTTTTTCATGTAAACATGTTTAAATAATGATTGAAATGACTTTATGGAAAAAAATCTATTTATTTTTGCCAAATATATTTTGCATTAAATTGATCTAAACTGAGTAAAACTGTCCCTTATTTTTACTACGATATATTTTGTTCATTCTTATAATGCAAAATTGAATTTTCAGAATCTTATCTCTAGTTATTCTTCTTCTTCTTCTTCTTCTTCTTCCGCCAATGGAAGTCTATGGCAGCCCTATGAACCATACATAGGAAAATGATGAAATTTGGCACACTTGTAGTGATGGTAATGAAAAGTAATTGTAGCAATTTTTGAGTCTCTAGGACCAACTCTATAGCGCCACCAGCAGTTCAAAAATCCAACATTGAAATGGTTATAACTTTTGAACCCTTTGATCTAGAAAAATGAAACTTAGTACACCTGATTTATCTCATCATGCTGATCAGAACCAATATCTTACATCAAGACTCCGCCCATTACAGTAGTGGCCATTTTGAAAAGTACAGTATGCAGTTTTTTTGCTACTCCTCCTTCAAAATTGGTCTAATTTTGTCCAAACATGTACTCAAATGATCTTCGGACTGAGCCGCATAAAAGTACTGTCCCCGATTTTTTTGCTATATTGGAAAAAAAAAAGTTATGATGTCGCAAACTTAACGAGGTCGACCCAAAATTGGTTCAGAAGCTATAGCTCGGCCAAACTTTGATCAATCGAAACGAAAATTGGTACACTTCATCGGAAGCATGATCTGAGGTTCCATGCCAAAGTTGGGAACAGCGCCACCTACGGGTCATGAGATATGGAAAATGCATATTTTGGCCAATAACTTATGAACAGTTTGTCAGAAAATTATAAACTTGGTGTCTATCGATTCCTTGGGTCATGACAAATCCGTGGATATCGATTTTGCCATGATGGGATGTACCACGTGTCCGCCATTTTGAATGATGTCATAATTTGCAATATCTTTTAAACTATTTGAAATTTCTTCACCAAATTTGGTATGGATCATCATTAGCATGGCCCGAAGGTACCTGAGAAATTTGATCACAGCGCCACCTAGTGTTCCAGAGATATCATTGTTTTTTGAAAAAACGCTTATAACTTTTGCTAACATTGCTTGAAATTTGATTTCTTTATGTCAATATATTCCTTGGCTTATGCCGATTTCAACGATATCTCATATGTTATTTATCAACAATGTGACTGGCCGCCATATTGGAGTGAATGTAAAACAGTTTTTTCGCTACTCCTCCTTCAAAATTGGTCTAATTTTGTCCAAACATGTACTCAAATGATCTTCGGACTGAGCCGCATAAAAGTACTGTCCCCGATTTTTTTGCTATACTGGAAAAAAAAAGTTATGATGTCGCAAACTTAATGAGGTCAACCCATAATTGGTTCAGAGGCTGTAACTTGTGAACAGTTTGTCACAAAATCATAAAATTGGTGTCTATCGATTCCTTGCGTCATGTCGAATCTGAGGATATCTATTTTGCCAGGATTGGATGTACCACATCATAAGCTATATTAGCATTAAGTTAGCTTAGCATGCTAATCTCGTTAACATGATTTTGTGTGCTCATTCACACACTGAAGCCTCTCCTCTGCAGCTTTGTAAAACATGTCCTCTGGGTGGCGCAAGTGGTTCAACCATGCGTCATGAATCCCGAACCATTGTGGTCGTGGGTTCGAGACCAGTGTGGGGCGACTTTGAAATTGTGTATAAAATAATAATTTAAATTCCTTCCGGCTCTGCACTGCTGTTGGTGCTTAAATGCTAGCTGTGCTGCTGTAATTGATGTGCTTACTGTGCTTGATGTACATTAAATTTCTGATGTTTTGCTCTTCTGGCTCCGCATTGCGCTACAGCGGCTGTTGCTTGCTCTGCCTTGCAGGGCTTGGCCCCGTATTGCTGCTTGCAGCTATATTCTTATTATTATTATTATTATTATTATTATTCCTCCTCTTGAAGTCTATGGCAGCCCTATGAACCATACATAGGAAAATGATGAAATTTGGCACACTTGTAGTGATGGTAATGAAAAGTAATTGTAGCAATTTTTGAGTCTCTAGGTCCAACTCTATAGCGCCACCAGCAGTTCAAAAATTCAACATTGAAATGGTTATAACTTTTGAACCCTTTGATCTAGAAAAATGAAACTTAGTACACCTGATTCATCTCATCATGCTGATTAGAACCAATATCTTACATTAAGACTCCGCCCATTACAGTAGTGGCCATTTTGAAAAGTACAGTATGCAGTTTTTTTGCTACTCCTCCTTCAAAATTGGTCTAATTTTGTCCAAACATGTACTCAAATGATCTTCGGACTGAGCCGCATAAAAGTACTGTCCCCGTTTTTTTTTATTCTTCTCTGATCAAAAGTTATGACGTCGCAAACTTAACGAGGTCGACCCAAAATTGGTTCAGAAGCTATAGCTCGGCCAAACTTTGATCAATCGAAACGAAAATTGGTACACTTCATCGGAAGCATGATCTGAGGTTCCATGCCAAAGTTGGGAACAGCGCCACCTACGGGTCATGAGATATGGAAAATGCATATTTTGGCCAATAACTTATGAACAGTTTGTCAGAAAATTATAAACTTGGTGTCTATCGATTCCTTGGGTCATGACAAATCCGTGGATATCGATTTTGCCATAATGGGATGTACCACGTGTCCGCCATTTTGAATGATGTCATAATTTGCAATATCTTTTAAACTATTTGAAATTTCTTCACCAAATTTGGTATGGATCATCATTAGCATGGCCCGAAGGTACATGAGAAGTTTGATCACAGCGCCACCTAGTGTTCCAGAGATATCATTGTTTTTTGAAAAAACACTTATAACTTTTGCCAACATTGCTTGAAATTTGATTTCTTTATGTCAATATATTCCTTGGCTTATGCCGATTTCAACGATATCTCATATGTTATTTTTCAACAATGTGACTGGCCGCCATATTGGAGCGAATGTAAAACAGTTTTTTCGCTACTCCTCCTTCAAAATTGGTCTAATTTTGTCCAAATATGTACTCAAATGATCTTCGGACTGAGCCGCATAAAAGTACTGTCCCCGATTTTTTTGCTCTACTGGAAAAAAAAAGTTATGATGTCGCAAACTTAACGAGGTCGACCCATAATTGGTTCAGAGGCTGTAACTTGTGAACAGTTTGTCACAAAATCATAAAATTGGTCTCTATCGATTCCTTGCGTCATGTCGAATCCGAGGATATCTTTTTTGCCAGGATTGGATGTACCACGTCATCATAAGCCATAAGCTACATCAGCATTAAGATAGCTTAGCATGCTAATCTGGTTAACTTGCTTTTGTGTGCTCATTCTTACACTGAAGCCTCTCATCTGAAGTTTGTGATTGTACATCCTCTGAGTGGTGCAGTCTGCTAAACCATGTGCTTCTAATCCTGAGCCGTTCTGGTTGTAGGTTCGAACCCTGTGTTGGATGAGTATAAAAATTGTGTTGATTCCTGTTTTGTTCAGGCATTTTTCTAATCTATTGCGCTAATGCTGCTTGTTTTGATTTCATCCATAAGTACTTCTGAACCTATCTGTTCTTCATGTACATTCTATTTCTGCTCTTTTTGCTCTTCTGGCTCCACATTGGCTAACCATAAGTTACATTAGCATTAAGATATCTTAGCATGCTTAACTGGTTGAGATGCTAAGTAATTCTTTTGTGTGCTTATTGTGTGCTCATTCTTAATCTGAAGCCTCTCCTCTGCAGCTTAAGCGTAAAATGCTAAACCATGTGCCATGAGCCCAAACCATTGTGTTACAGACATAGTGTCTTTCTGAAAAGTAACTCATTAGAATATGATATGTGGCACATTCATATAAAGATTAACGCTTGACTTGATTTATTGAACTTTGGCATCTTGGTAAAAATGTAAAAAAAAAACAGTTTTCCCAATGGTACTACTAGATGAGTAACAGTCACATCACCCAGAGGTTGTGAGTTCGAGTCCTGTCCAACTTCATAAAATGGTTTCTGTATTTTCCAGTTAAGTATTTTTTTAATCTTTCTTCTGGGATTAGAAACATTGTTTATTCTATGTTGAGTCTCACCTGAAGTCTTGAGTATTCAGAAAGTTTTGTGATCAAAAATGATTTCTATAGCAGTCCTTGACAATCTACTATTCTTGCAATGTAAGCATTTTCTTCATATTAATACTTTTTGCCTTTATGTGTTCATTCTCATGTCAATTTCCTTTTATGCATTGTGTGTAGTGAGCTAGAGAGTAGAAGGGTGTGATTTGATGTTGTCATGGTCTAAGTAAACCTATTTTTTTTTAATTAAGCTGGCTTTTATAAATTAAGTTAACTACATAAACTATTATACATGCATTTGTTTGGTTTAAAGCTTTAAGTATTGTTAAAGTTAAAATTAACATTCAGGTTGGACAACGTTTTAACTATTGTCCTGAAGACACTTACTAATTTTAGTATTTCAAAACAATAAAAACAACTGTTAAATAATAGCATACTACAAATTAAATGAAAATTATGTAAATGCTCTATCCACTAAGCTGTTTTATGATGCACTTTTTGTAAAAGACACCAAGTTTGTGTAGAATCAATTCATATACTAAATATAGTCTATATCCATTTAGTACAAGTAGAAAATCACTGACAGTAAAGTGAAGTAAATGGCTACAGAGACAAAGTATATTTCAATCATTTTATTAAAAAGAATCTTTATTACATATTTATCTTGAACATGTGCCTTAATACCCCAGTGAGCAAGCCAAAAGGCGACAGTGGCAAGAAAAACTCCCTTAGTAGGGTGGAACATCTTGGATCAAAGGGTGGAGCATAATAGTAGGGTGGAACATCTTGGATCAAAGGGTGGAGCATAATCAGCAGAGTGGTAAAGGAAGAAACCTTGGGAGGAACCAGACTCAGCCGGGGCAGGCCATCCTCTTTTGGCTGGCACATATTAAGTAACTGTACATAGGCCAAATATAATACAAGCCATCCATTCAACATTGTTACTGTGGAGATGTATTCAGTAGTAAAATAAATTAATTGACTGCCTGCATACGTTTAAAGTTCTTTCAGAACATTTTCTGAATTGATAGTTGACAAGACTGTTGTTGTCACTATTGCTAGAGGGGAAAAGCAATAAAGTTATCAAAAATCACAAAATTATATGTTTTCAGTTACACGTTTGAATATATTCATTGTATATTACCTTTTTTAATCAGTTGTATAATTTACAGAAGTTCATGCAGTAGAAAATCTTGCGATTGGTATATGGGAGGAAGTTATGACTTGTGCGTTTCAGATATCTGCAAAGTTTACATGCGTTTAACAAACTGCTTGGTGAAAGTAAAAGGTTTACACAAAAAACATAGCCATCAATGTAGAAAATGTCTGTTAGCTTACCTTTTTTCAGTAGTGAAAAATTGTTTATGGAGTTTATGGACCTCAGAATATCAACAGTGGTTTTTGAGTTGTTGCACAAATCTGAAAGTAGATTAACTAGGGCTTGAATGAAAGCGTTTCAATTTCAATTTTGCAGACATGCAATGAAATATACCTTTTTTATCAGCTGTGGGCTTCTTTATAGGAGTTCATGGATCAGAAAATCTTGTGATGAGTACATGGAGGAAGTTATGACTTCAGTGTGTTTCAGAAATCTGAAAATATTACATTCATTAAATGCTCCAAGTGAAGTCTTCACATAAAATATTTTGCAGCTAACATAGACATTGTATGTTAACTTACATTTTTGTTGGTAGTGGACATTTGTACAAGGGTTTGTGGACTTCAGAATATCAACAGTGGTTATTGAGTTGCTGCACAAATCTGAAAGTGTACCATTAGTAGATTAATCAGTGCTTGTATAAAAGTCAACAACTTAAATTTACTTCAATAAAATGTACCGTTTTATCAGTTGTGAACTTCTTTATAAAAGTTAATGAAGCAGATAATCTTGAGATGGGTATATGGAGGAAGTTATCTGCAAAGATGACAAGCATTGAACAAACTGCTTGGTGAAAGTAAAGGGTTAACAAACATTTTCTTCTTAATGGCAATGTTTTTGTTAGCTTACCTTTTTGTCAGTAGTGAAAATTTGTATAAGAGTTTATGGACCTCAGAATATCAACAGTGGTTATTGAGTTGTTGCACAAATCTGAAAGTGTACCAATAGTAGATTAATCAGGGTTTGAATGAAAGCGTTTCAATTTAAATTATGCAGACATACAATGAAATATACCTTTTTATCAGCTGTGGACTTCTTTATAGGAGTTCATGGAGCAGATAATCTTGTGATGGGTATATGGGAAATTATGACTTCAGTGAATTTCAGAAATCTGCAAATATTACATTCATTCAACAAAGTGCAATAAGTGAAGTCTTCGCATTAAACATTTTGCAACTAACATAGACATGGTCTGTTAGTTTGTATATGGGGACATTTGACATTTGTATAGGGGTTTGTGGACTTCAAAATAACAACAGTAGTTATTGAGTTGCTGCACAAATCTGAAAGTGTACCATTAGTAGATTAATCAGTGCTTGTATAAATGTCCACAACTTAAATTTTCTTCAATCAAACCTACCATCTTAATAGTTGTACGATTCTTTATAAAAGTTAATGGTGCAGATAATCTTGTGATGGATATATGGAGAAAGTTAGGACTTTGGTGAATTTCAGAAATCTGAAAACATTACATTCATTGAACAAAGTGCAATAAGTGAAGTCTTTACATTAAAAACATTTCGCAACTAACATACACATGGTCTGTTAGCTTACCGTCATTTGTATAGGGATATGTGGACTTCAAAATATCAACAGTAGTTATTGAGTTTCTGTACAAACTTGAAAGTGTACAATTAGTAGATTAATCAGTGCTTGTATAAATGTCAACAACTTAAATGTACTTCAATAAAACTTACTGTTATATCACTTGTGCACTTCTTTATAAAAGTTCATGGAGCAGAGAATTTTGTGGAGCAGAGAATCTTGTGATGGGTATATGGAGGACGTTATGACTTCAGTGTTTCAGAAATCTAAAAAAATACATTTGTTGAACTGCTGAAGTGAAGACTTAACAATATTTTGCTACTAATGTAGACACTATGTTAGCTTACCTTTTTGTCAGTAGTGGACATTGCAGTCTATAAATCTGAAATTATATTGTTAGTTGATGTAGTGCCTTAAATATTTTCTTTTTAAACTATTAAAATGTACATAATCATGTCAACTTACCTTTTTATGTGAAGTTTTCTAGATCTTTTTTAGATGTTTTCTTGAAATCCTATTAACTTAATTGCATTTTATAAGACAACTGTAGGAATGCAGGCAGTCTTTGTGGATGCTTCCTATGCTGATTGGAAGCATCCAGTGTTGTTTGGATGGCTTAGACTAGGGCAGAAATTAGATCAAAAACAATTTTTCAACTAAAAACCAGAGACATTGTCTTAAAAAGATCAAGACAAATCAGATACACAAATTGAACAAATGAAATGCATAAACAACAAAAACCTTGACTGGATGTAGCTTTGGAGCTCCAGAAAGAAGAGCAATTATGGGAGGTGCTGGGTTGTGCCCGATGAACAATGGATAGAACTTGGTATGGAATGGTCAGGACTGTATGGACCTTGAAATCTCAAGATGTGTGTCACATGGTATGGACAAAAAAAGAATAGACAGTGCAGTTATATACATTTCTTAGTTCAGCGTGCTGCATAAATCAGACATATTACCTTACATGACCAAACCTTTCTTGATAAAATACTAGTGGACTTGCAGAAATTACAACAGAAATAATTTTCTGAACACTTTAACTGTCATCGTCCCGTATGCAGATATACACTGTCCCGTTTACTCTAAAAAGTAGGATATGCATATTATCCCCTAATATATAATATTATCTTTTATATTGCCTTTTTTTTATTACATCACATATTTTAGTAGTTATCATAAATTAGGTATCATTTGAAAGCTTATGATCTCAGAATTCATCCTGTGAAAACGGTTTTGAAATTGGACATTGTGTTACCATAGAAATGGTACTCTAAATTATTTTATCAGGCTCCTCCACTTTTGGGCGTCATGTTTCATAATTTATGATAAAAATATTTTCTAATCTTGAGAAAACACATTGTCAGAAAGGTCTGAGCCTCAAGGTTCCATATTTTGTGACAGAAGTGATATTTGGACAGAAATTTATTAATTTGTTATGGTAGAATGCATACAGTTAAATTCAATGGAATTCAATGACACCCAGTGGCTATTTTTGGTAATACGCGTAAACATCTCATGGGAACTTAAATTTTTTTGATATCCAACTTCAAATTTGGAACACAACTTGGTTAGATATGGCTTTGATTTATAGTAATTGTTTTGTAAAACATTTAGTAATATATATATATATATATATATTATATAAAAGAAAAATATTTAATAATATTTGATTTAATGTAAAATTAAACTTCAATAACTGCTTTCATTTCAGTAATAATCTGCTATTTTCTCCCTTTAAGACCAACTTGGGTCTATACTCCAAAACATTCTTGAATTACAACCACTTAAGCTTGAATAGTGCATTTTAATGTCCATTCTCAAAAAGGGGGGTGACAGGTAAGGGGTTAAGGCGAGACACTAAAGGGGAATAGGGTAAAATTTTAAAATAATAGATATCACCATGAAACTTCCTCAGTTGATTACTTAAAGTATATAAAAAAATGTATTACAAGTTTTAGAAATTTGTATGTTTAATTATGCAAATTAGGCATCATGTCACTAAATATGCACGATTTTGTATATATTTTCAGTAGATAGATCTGAACATATGATAAAGCCAGGTGCAAAATTATTTTTTCATTTGGTTTACACAAAAGATGAAAATAAAAACTTAGAGGGATTTCAGGATGCTTTCATTAACTAGGGAATCAAAATATACTGTCCATGGCCATAAAAAAAATAAATTTTCGCCATATTTTTTTATTAAAATGTCACATAAATCAGGCCAGGAATGATTTATTAACAAATCCCTCTGAAAATATCTTCAGAATACTGCTAAGTGTATAACTGGAAAGTTTGGTGTACATAGGTGCTACATAAGCGGAGAGGTTTCTACTGGAGAATGACAATAAAATACAAAAACTAATTTTGAGAAAACGGCAGTTAAAGATTTAATAGTTCTAAATGAGATTTCTTCGTTAGCTTTAAATCCCCCTTTGGACATTCACGATTGATTACTGATAGAAAGAAAATGCCCATATTTGGTTTACATGGCATTGTGCAGGAGACTCAAAGCTTTACAACTATCCCGGTCATGACAGACTTCAGTGAACAGACAGATCTCAGCATGTCATGTTGGAATACTAACTTCCTGGTAAATTCGGGAGAAACTTACTGCCGCAAGTAAACAAAATGTAATAAAATAAACATCTTCATTTTCAATGTTTTCTTTATAGCAGCTTGAAATAATACTTATTGAATTAGTAAACTAGCCCAAAATCTCAAAACTGACCACTGCATGAAAAATCGATGTTTTTGTCTGCTGTGTCTCACCTTAATGATATGATTTGAAATAAATGGTCTAATAACGTACCGTTTTCACTTGTGAACTTGAACAGACCTCCATGGACCTCAGATTAATTGTAGCATGGTAGGGGCACATAAAAGAAAAATGCAGTTATACAGTCTTCATTATGTGCCAGAAATGTCAATTACTTTACTGAAACTAGTACTGCTTCATGGTAACTATAATAAGTTGAAACAATTTCAATTGTAACATTTTCTGCATCTTTAATATAGACATGGTCTATTAACGTACCCTTTTCAGTTGTAGGACATTGCACATGTTGACTGTATCCATGGACTTCCAGTAGTTTCTTAATTGAAGATGATGTTAAGATGTCCTCATTGAAGTCTCCCATAATTACTTTCTTTCCTGGATGTTTTTCCAGCTCAGTAATAACATGTAACAGATTTTGTCGAAACACATCAATTTGATATGAATTAGGCCTGTACAGCAGAGCAGCATTCAAACTGATATGTGGAACTGAGAAGTACAAACATTCCAAATTGCAAGGTTCTGGAATGATAACTTTAAAAAACATGTTTTCACAACAGTAAATAGCAACTCCACCTCCTCGCTGTTGTTTTAAATTACTGAAAAGTGGAGTGCTGTTGTCATAGCACTTAGCTCTTGGATTATGCTTGAAAATAAATCCTGGTATTTGTACTTGGTCTTCAACTTTTAGCCATGTTTCAGTTAAACAAATACAATCTGCATTCATAAGTTGTCTGTGAGCTTGAATATCTTGAACATGAGCTTGAAGACTTTGCACATTGTGAAGAGCAATTGTAAATATACCAGGTGTCTTTGAGAAAGTGTGACTTTCTAATGGAAATTTTGGTATATTTTTCATTGCCAAGTCAATTTGATCATTACAGTATATTACAGACTCCTTGAAGTTTTGAATTATTAGTCCATTGAGAGTTCTCACACGACTCAATGCAACATATGCTTGTCCTGAAGTAAATATCTTGTCAAGGGATACGACAGCTTTATCTACTGTGAGCCCTTGCACTTTGTGAACAGTGCATGCCCATGCCAGTCTAAGTGGAAATTGGCGTCTTAAACCACCGTTGGTTGTGACTTGATCTTCTTGAACTTCAATTACTGTAGAATTTTGGGAAAATCTATGTCGTTGGTTTGATCTCTGAATTTTTCCCACATTTGGATCATCAAATTCCACATGAATGGCTGATGGAAAGTCATCATCATAATCATCTTCCTGTTTTTCACTTCTGCTAATATGGACAACTGTACCAAAGGCTCCATTCACAAGTCCATCCGAAACATCAATATTTTTCTTTAACATAACTCTTGCTCCAACACCCAAGGAAACACATTTAGCCAAACATGAGTTGAAAACGGTTGAATGAAATCCAACTTTTTTTTCAATCCTTCCAGTTTTTGGATTTCTCACAAAATCTTGAGCTCGAATACTGATTGCCTCAGGACAAACCTCATTTAGTCTCTGAATATTGTATTCATCAACCTCTTTATTTGTAGGAAATATATGAACATCCCCGCATTCTTCTCCTGTTTCACGTTGCTTCAACATGTTGATGTCACTTGAGCTTAGAGGTTCATTTTTTTTACGAACTCTCAGACGATTTAAGGTTTCAGCAAAAGATACATCTTGTTGCCGAACAACTTCAGTTAATTCAGCAATTTCAAAGTTGTTTTCCCAAAGGTTCACTCCTTTTGGATCAGCATAAAGTGGAGTTCCTTTGACAGGCGGCAGCTGATAAAAATCTCCTACAGCTACAAGACTTACTTTTCCAAAGAGGGAGTAATCACCAGTTTGTTTGATTTGTCTCAATCTCCCATGAACATATGACAAAAGGTGATGGTCAACCATGGATACTTCATCAATAATCAAAATCTGCAACCATCCAAATTTGGAACGCAGAGAATTGATTTTGTCATCACTTAGTGGTTGATATGGCAATTTGACATTAGCACCAATTGAAAAAGTGTTGTGTATGGTAGCAGCTCCAATGTTGTATGCAGCTACTCCAGTTGATGCACATAAAATCACACTCCTATCATCAGGGTTGTCAGACAGCTGAGACAAGAGTCTAGAAGATTCATAGCATATTGCTTTGATTAAATGGCTTTTTCCTGTGCCTGCTCCACCAGTAACAAACAAGTGAAACGGTTCAGGATTTTCTCCATGCAGTTTTTGTAAACACCAGTCGCGAACTTTGTAAAATATCGCAGACTGTTTAGCATTTAATGATCTTAGTAAACCCAATGCTTCATCTCGAGACATTGCAGCATTACTGTTTTCAATCATGAATGCAGTTCGAGGGTTTGCTACAAGATCTGGAATAAGTGTGTCAGAATCATCTTCTTCAGGAAGTACGTTTTTCTTCTTTAGCTCAATACATTCATGGCGCTCCTTCTCTGTTTCAGGACACAATGCAGCCCAAGCATCTTCCAAATCAACACCCAGCTCCAAGACCTGTTGAGCTCTGTCCATTTCATCACTGTCCTTTTCAAACAGTGCTCGATTAGAATCAACAATAGATTTTACTTCGGTCACATTTCTTCCACATTTCACAGCACCATTGTTGTAGAAATCCTCATAAGTGTGGAACTTATCAGGCTTCAGCTGACAATCTTCAAAATGTGGTAAAAAAAGTTGTAGTAGTGAATGATAGTACTTTTCTGGATCTTTTGTTGGTGAAAATCTTGGATACCTTATTACTGCAGGTTCAGTTCGAGTTCTTCTTACCATATACCCACAATTGTTGTTAAGCTTGATCACATTTTCTTTATTTTGTGAAGATAGCTCAGATGATGACAATATCCTGTATTCTGAACAAAAACTGCCCAGACATAGAATCTCAAAATGTTCTGTTTTTGGTCTACTCTTGTATCGGTCAACCAAACTGTTCATCCAAAAACTGTTTTCTTCACCAGAATGGTCATCTTTGTTCTGGAGAACACGCAAAGGCAAACTCATCTTCACAGGATCTGTTCCAATTGGAATAAACTGGACTTTGCGAGAGCATTCTTTCAAGTGCATACCCGTTAGGCGGTACACTGCCTCTTGAGCTGAAACTTCTCTGTTGTGTAGATATACACTTCCCAACATTTTTAACGATGATCTTGCTTCGAGATTTCCATTCATAGCTTCATTTTGTGCGCGTTGTAACAACAGTCCCATTTCTTGTTCTGCTTTTGTGATGTAACTAATAATATAAACCACTACAGAGTAAGCATCTGTGACATACTGGATATCCATGTTGCCTTGCCATGCGCGCAATAAATGAGGGTTATATTGATTTACCCAAACATCTTTTGGACTTCGTTTCAAGACGACACTTTTCTTTTTAGAACATTTCTTGTACGCCTTCTCAAACACAGCTTGATTAATTCCAATGGATTGGAAAAAGGCATCGGCTGAATCAAAATTTACTCCAGATTCTGTTAACACAGTTTTCATTTTCTTCAGAATTGCACTTGCAGTCTCATTTCCATCATTGCCTTTCAAGTCATCTCGTATGGCTCTTGTTATAAATGTGCGGCTAGATGGAGGTCGTGGAAAATTAAATCTACACACTGTGTTTTTCTTCCGGCATGTCTTGGAATGTCTGCTGCTGTGCTTTTGAACACTGTTCACAGTCTCATAAAGTTCTGCGTCATCATCTCCTGGTGTCTCACAAGTGATGTAATGATCTATGAAAGCAGCAACCAAAGCATCATTGTCTTCATTGTCTTCATTTAACTTTGGAGCATTTTCAACCCAAAACAGACAATGAACATGAGGAGATCCACGCTGTTGAAACTCTACACGATAAAAGTAGTCTTTTATCTTTCCAATAGGTTGAGCGGGTGACATAATGACATCTTTCAAAAAACAATGCCATCTATAATCAAACATCCTTGCAGCAGTGACTGGGTTTCTTCTAATTAGTCCACATTTCTCAGACCAGTCAAGCTCATCAACACTGACATTTTTCTGTTCTTGCTCCAGGATGGTGTTGATCATTTCAGGCCATCTGAGATCAGCAGAGCTAAAGGATGCAAAGAAAGTTGGAATACCTAGTTGTCTTATCAGTGCAAAAAGGTCTTTTTGAGTTGATTGCCAATAGGGTGGCGTTCCACGGACTGGTCTCAAAAACTTGTATCCTTCATCATAATTCAATATTTCAGCCAATGACTCTGGGTTTGTGAGCATATCCGAAGTTACTTCTTTCAACAACCTCTTGTCCGACCCTTTTCGCAAAGCAATGGAAACATTAGATACAATTTGATCCAACTCTGACATATATTGTGCATAGAAAATGAAGTCTGTGCTTTGTGCAAAACGTCCATCTGCGTTGAGGATTCGTGCATTTAGATATCGTGACAGTGTGATTTTTTTCTCTCTCTCATCATGGAATGTTGGACCACCAGTTGGGAAGAGAACAGGGAAACATTTTGCTTCATTGCTTTTATCAGAAAGTAATTTAATAGGACTGTTACCTTCAGCTGGTGCCACATTTAATATATCTTGAAAATGCTGATCAATTACTTCTGAACCAAGATTGACAGGTTGTAAACATGTGTCTGACAAAAGACCACTCTGCTCTTTGATGTAAGTCAAGTCTTCCTCTGGCTGTTCTTCAGTATCATTTTCCTCTTCACTCTTTTCAACTTCAGCTTGTTCCTCCATTTCTTCAGCAACATTCTCTTCTGGTTCATTCAAAGAGTTGATCCATTGTTCATTAATCTCCACATCCTTGTACCATTTATTGCACCTGATCAAACATCTCAGAGCATTTCTAACACGATCAGTGTGAACATGCTTGTACTCATAATGCCCTTTGTAGGTTAACTTGCGCTTCAGTTTTATCCTTATCATCTTGTCATCACATTCATTTCGTGGAAGAATATTTGACACATCTGCAGTATTTACAGGAACACACACCACAGGTCCATGGCAGCCATTTTGTTTTCCACGGGGAAGACAGAGTAACTTCAAAAAAGGAATATTACGTGCCACAAGATGTTGTTCTAAGGAGTTAAGACACTTTAGTTGATTTGGAATGTCCACCAAATGCATATTGTTAGCAACACTCTCTTCAGGCAGTTTTCCACTGATGATTTTTCGATGACAGGTTGGACAAATCCACAATTTGCACCTTGGAGAAAAACCAGAAGGATTATGACATTTTTCATCACAAACATGTACATACCTCAGTGTGATGCATCTTCTTGCCAAAGCAGCTATTTTTTCTCCTTTCTCTTCATAGCATTCTGGTTTGCATTCAGTAACCTGCTTTCTGAAAAGTAAACGGTGACAGACACAGCACACAAACTCTGGACCTCTACTCACTTCTTGACGAAAACTGGCAATTGTAACACCAATGTCTTTGTGTTTTTCCCTTTTTTTTGCATATACCTCACAGCCTTTTTGTATTTTACTGAAATGAAAGTTTACATCTTTGTGATATTTTGTCTTCAAATACTCACGCACTCTTGCTTTAAAGACCAAGTTTTTAACATATTTATTCTTAGAATACTCACGTACTCTTGCTTTAAAGGCCAGGTTGTGAAGATATTTTTTCTTGGAATACTCACATACTCTTGCTTTAAAGGCCAGGTTGTGAAGATATTTTTTCTTGGAATACTCACATACTCTTGCTTTAAAGGCCAGGTTGTGAAGATATTTCTTCTTGGAATACTCACATACTCTTGCTTTAAAGGCCAGGTTTTGAAGATATTTCTTCTTGGAATACTCACGTACAGTTGCCTGAAATGAGACATTATTTTTATATTTCATCCGAGAATACTGTCAAACACGTTTCTGAAACTGAATATTGCTTGAATACTTGGCCTTAGAACGTTCACGCTTAAACAAACATGCATGACAATCTTTTAAATATTTATCACGAAGAACTTTAATTTTTTTCTGTCTATAATCTTTATCACTACAGTATTTTGTTTTGGCATAGTCAATTTTATTCTGTCTGAAATCAATGTCATTATCATACTTGGACTTCTGATCCTTCAGTTTTTTCAAGTATCTCTCTTGGTCATTCTGTGCAGCATCGCTTACCTTCCTTTTACGCAGACATGGCATTCTCACCTCATTTGAAGTGGCATTCCCACACTTCCCTGCGCAAATGTCTTGATCTCTGTGCTTAACACATGTCACAACTTCATAATGATTACCATTACGGTTTTTCAAATATATTGCATTGTTTGCAATTACCTCTCCAGTAGGTTTGTGTGCATTCCACCGTCCATCATTAAAAGTCATTATGGTTGTTTTAAACAGATCAGCAGAAGCAAAGATGTCAATTTCAGTGACCCATGACCCAGAATAATAGACTCTAGATTGTGTCAAGTAGTCCTCTACTGAAGTATACTCACTTCTCACATACCTCTCAAATATTGAAGCATTCATTTTCAGGTGTTTGACAACTGCACGACGAATCTTCAAATGCTTGTCCTCACTTCCACAAATTGCATATGCCAGTGATCTGAAAAAGCAGTTACCATCTGGTTTGATACTCTTTGTCTGACACGGACCTGCAATGGGACCAAAGTTTGTTGCAACATCACAGTCACTGTTATCATTTGTCAGAAGCAAGAGTTCACATAAAGCTTGCTGATCTCTAAGAGTCAAGGGAGAAAAAAATATTTCTGGAATTGAAACATCAGTAATTATTATGTCATCTACTACAACATTTTCAACATGAGATTTTTTAACCCGTTTCTCAGAGACCTGCTCATCCTGCTTTTTTCTTCTCCCCCTTTTTCCTTTACTTGGCAACACGTTACACACTGGTTGCGACATTGAAAGGTCAGTGCTTCTTGTATTTTGAACTTCAACCTCAGGTAATTGAAAGTCAGATGACCTTACCTCAGTCGTCACAGATTTGCATACCTTGGGTTTGCGTTTTAAGACTTCACTGTAAAGTGCTTTACCGGAAGAGCATGGAAAACTGCTGCGGTCTGCCTCCAGGGAGTGAGACTTTGTAACCCGTTTCTCTGAGAGGTCATCTTGATTTTCTCTTCTCCCCCTTTTTCCTTTACTTGGCAACACATTACACACTGGCTGCGGCATTGGAACATTATTGCTTCTTGTATTTTGAATTACAACCTCAGGTAATTGAAAGTCAGATGACCTTACCTCAGTAGTCACCGATTTGCATACCTTGGGTTTGCGTTTTAGAACTTCACTGTAAAGTGCTTTACCAGAAGAACATGGGAAACTGCTGCGGTCCACCTCCAGCGAGTGAGAAACTTCAGAATCTGCATTTACAAAAACTCCAGTTACCTCAAATCGTGGTGCAGTTACCCCAAATGAATGTGCCATCTTATTAATGTAGCCATACAAAGATTCTATGGTGTCGTGATAAGCAACACAACTTGTCTCTGTCATGTTAGCATGAGAATCAACAAAGGCATACCATGAACCCTCCTTAATAACTGCACATGTGTTGGCACAGATACATAAAAGGAAAGCATCAGCACTCAGTAGAGCTTGCTGAAGAGCTACATCAACTGGCATGGCCACATTTATTAATGCTGCATCATAGTCATCAACATCAACAAATCCAGTGAGAGACTCTGCATACTCTATTGAAAATACTGTATTACCCAGAACATGTCTCCTTGGTAACTCATGGACTGCAGTGTAATTCCTACCCACCACTTCTCGGTCATTTATGTTACCCTGATTTCGTAACCATTCATAAAGGTGTGTTCCTGCCACTAAGACACCATCAAGATCTTGTCTCGTCCAAGTCAGCACGTTCTTCATCTTGCTTGTCAACACTGCTGTCAGACTGATGGCACCACACTGTCTGCCACGTGAATTTCCAAATCGGGCATCACCTTGATGAAAGGAACCTTGAAGCACTGATCTCTGTGGAAATTCAGAGAATACAGCTGAAACATTCAAAGCATTATCATGAAGTTTCATAGAAATTAGGTTTTGTGGGTTTTGTCTCATTTTGCTCAAGTTTTTTTCAGTTTTCTCAGTTGTAAAAGTTTCAAAGGTTTCAAAGGTTTGTACAGTTTCAAAAGCGTAAAGGTTTTGCTGAAGAGGGCTTTCTATTCTCATTCTCCCTCTTTCCAGACGGCTCATCTGGGCCATTTGTTTAAGGGGAAGCGGCGGAACCCCTGCCATTTTTTCAAGAGGAAGCGGCCGAACCTCTGCCGAAAGAACCTGCATATCCTCCACCAGAAGATTCTCCTGGATTTGAGGGTGCGATGTTCTTTGGTATGGGTTACACGATGGTCTCCCGGTAAAAGGGAAGAGTCTTCCCTGTATGTCAAAGGGACATGATGTTCCCTGTGCCTTTTTCTTTAGAGGAGGCGACCGAACCTCTGCCAATTTATTAAGAGGAAGTGGCCGAACCTCTGCTTGACTTGTTTTAAGAGGAAGCGGTGCAGCCTCTGCCTGACTTGTTTTAAGAGGAGGCGGTGCAGCCTCTGTTTGCCTTTTTTTAAGAGGGGGTGCAACCTCTGCCTTTTTTTCAAGAGGAAGTGGCGGAACCTCTGTATTTGCACACCATTGTTGCGCAAGCTTCTTGGCTATGCGGGCCCTTTTCATAGGTCGTGGCATCTGTAAATATAAACAAGAAGATTATGTATACTTGCATAACTGAAGTTGCCAGTTTTACAAAACACCCAAAAATACTTCACTTCATTACACTATACTGATTTTCTATCCAATTTCACATAGAAATATTTAACAATTCTGAAATAAATGTTTACTTGAAAATTAAGATATTTGATATGAGTGTATGTGAATATATATAGAATTTAACTTAATGTCTGTTAACATATACATTTACATATTTTTTTTTTCACATAAACACTTATCAAATATTCTAATTTAATTATATATATGCATGTATGAAGACTTTAGATGCAAAAGCCTCTAAATGCCATCTGACATTTTCTTATAAAAATGATCATTTTTTTATCAAGCTTGTATGTTTATGTTGTTATTTCACTTTTATGTCAATGAAAATTACCTATTAATCGTCATTAAAGTGAAATAACTGATCCAAAATAAAAAAGCTTGATAATAAAAATGCTCATATATTATATTATATTATATTATATTATATTATATATATCTTAGTCTTAGCCTAAATAATGCTGTTTATATAAATGTTTGTAGAAGCATGTGACAGCCCTTCATGAGAGCAACCATTTTGTCAACATTCATTAAAAATACACAAAAAACTCTGATCTCTAAAATTCTTTCTACAACATACCCATGAGTTTCATACAAAAGAACTAAAATTGTACACTGATGTAATTTCAAAACACATTGCTTAATTTATGACCTGCTTAACCTCACCTTGTCAAGAAACACAGAAAATAGTCTCCTTTTTTGCCTGTCTTATAAACCCTCACTAATTGCTCAACTTAATTACACTAATTGCATTACACTAATTACACCACTTAACCAATCAAATAACCAATTACTAATCATTATTATTATTATTACACTGTAGCCTCTCCTCTGCAGCGGTTTAGTTCAGCATCTTCTAAGTGGTGCAATATGTTAATCCACATACTACAAATCCTGAGCCATTCTGATCATGGGTTCAAATCTCATATGGCATATGACCATACTGCAAAAGTATTCCTCTCATTAAAGTGAGCACAAATAGTTGTGGTAAGATTGAGGCTTTGTGAAACAGTTGAACCAAATGTTCCATAATGCTTTGAATCAATCTGACACCTAATGGTCATTTGCAGGTTTTGATCTGAAATTAACCATTAAAAAATGTGTTGTTTTTATTATTGTATTTTTCTCATATGAAGCTCTTAATCTGTAGGCTCCTCACTGTGCATAATGTTATTCTGTTCCTGAAAAATGAATATTGATAAAACAAATCAAGCCATTCATTAAAAAATATTAATTTCACTGCTTTGGAAGAAGCTAGTGTAAAGAGGGCCAGCTAGCCTCCTTGTTAGAGCACCTGACTCTCACACCAGAGACCAAGGTTCAAGACCCACACAGAGCAGGACAAGTAACTTAGTAGCCTACAATGCTTGAGGAGTTGTTTAGCAAGTTGGGAATGAAGAAATATTAATTATATTTTATTTTTTTATGATGAACTTCCTAAAACTTTTTTCTATGACATAAAAGACTTTTGATTTCCTTGTTATACCTAAATACTTGTACGAGTGAGTCATGCAATATTTTTGTGGTTAGGAACTATAAATTAAGGTGTTTCATTAAATGGGACACTTATCAGTGTTGCACACCATGCCTTTAGAGTGTCTGAGTTACACAGCCTCGGAGAGCACATGGACGCTGTTGAGACAAGACGCTCTTGTTTCCTTCATTCTTTCCAGCTAATATTGGTATGTTTAGAGGTGTTCATTTGGTTAAAGTTCACTGAGTAATGAAGGCAATATGTTGCTGAATTTATTATATGTATTGTGAGTTTTCAGTGACGCACATGGAGCTAACAAGTGATCTGTGCACCGTGTATAATGTGGAAAAAGATTTGCACAACTGATAATATTCTGATCAAATTGTCCCATGTCATTTTTCAGGGTCAATAAATACAATCATTGGAAGCCATCTTGCTGTCTGAAGTGTTTAATATCTTCAGAACTAGATCTGCTGGATCTGATAAATCCATTCTGATTTATCAAACTATTTCTAACCTATAGTATTGCAGTTTTGCTCTTCATTTCATTCCATTTAATGTGAATTATATTTATTTACCAACAACAAATAGAATGCATGAGTTTCCTTGCAGTCTTTTTAATTCTCAATATACACATGGCAAAATGTGAAAAAAAAACTATACATTTTCAACATGCAGATATTTAATCAAGTATGAAATGAAATGGAAACTACAAATTCACAGTTGAGAAAAAAGCTTTAAGCTGTAGTAATTGCAACTTTTTGTCTTTATATTTCTGCAGTTGGACGTGCTGACTTGGAGAGTTGCTCTGTCAATTTGTGTTTCCTGGATGGCACAATGATATTTGTCAGTTGAAATAGGATGTGTACTGTGTGGTTTGATCAAACTCTTTATCTTCAAAGTATTGTTCAGCCTGTCCAGCTCTTTCAGTAGTGTCCTCATTCATCACACTTGTGTTGATCTCCAGTGAAGCTATAGGCTCAATTAATGATAAAGTCATTGTATGTAGTAACTTTCATTTCTAGTAGTTCAAGCAGAAAATCAACAATATCATCATTAGATCTGTTGCATTTTACATCAACCAGTGTGCAAACAATGCTATTTCAATGCTATTACTGTAAAAATGTTGTCAGAGGTAGATTTTTATGATGAGGTTTCTATGTTTTAACTTCTATTGCAGTTGGTTTGAATTGAGTTTAACATTTTGGACACTATGCCACTTATGCCACTTTTTGGACGCTTATAGCCACAAACTGAATAGTGGCATGTTACTAATGTGATGGTTTAATTGACAGACATGTTAGTTATTTGTGCACCAATTATTTCACAATTTTGAATACCCTTTTGTAATTGTTTTAAATAATCATTGTATTTGTTTTTTTTTTCATTTACTCAAAATAGTTTTTTAACCCCTAATGTTTTTAAATACACTTTATAATTAAATTGATCACCTCAGCACAGACAATACAAATTTGAATCATTTTAAACCCCTAATCTTGTATTAATGTAATTCTTAACATTGTCTACATTCAAAATTGTCATATGATACCATTGTCAAGACAATGTTCATGTTCAATGTTCAATGACTGAATTATACTGCTGTTTTGTCACATGCTGTAAATAGTTTTCTAATCTGTTTTTAAATGCACAATTATTTTAATTCAAAAGTTTTTAAAATGGAGTTTTCTTATCCATATGATTAATGCTGAAAAAAATCAAGGTTTATTCACATCCATCTTTCAAATATAATTGTATTTATTTGTATATTAAACACAACAAAATGGTACAATTGACTTTTGTTTATTTAAATAGTCAACAATTTCATACATCACACATTTTATCTATTTATACTATATATTCAAATTTACCAACACAATTCAATACTACAGCAGGGCTCAAAATACATACATAGAAAGTAATAGTTCACAATTCAGCACCATATGTATAAAAACCAATGTGTGAACAATAACAAAACATGTCTTCAAGTTAGCACATGACATTGAGCATAAAGTAATTTCAACTAAACATATCTGATATACTATATATGTTCATCACCTTCACGTCATCAGCAATCACTGATAACTCATCACCTGCTTGTCATTTATCACCATAGACACTAATATTCATCACAGCTGTCTCTCTTTGTCTCATCATCACCTTTTGTAGTTCCATTCTGATCAATCATCCTTTGTGCATTCTTGTCTATTTAATGTGTCTGTATCCTGCCATATGTTCACCTTGATTAAGAGAAAACTGTTCCACACAAAACGTTCTAGCTTTGTTCAGAAGGAGATTTGTTCAGAAGGAGGTTTGTTCAGAAGGAGGTTTGTTCAGAAGGAGGTTTGTTCAGAAGGAGGTTTGTTCAGAAGGAGGTTTGTTCAGAAGGAGGTTTGTTCAGAAGGAGGTTTGTTCAGAAGGAGGTTTGTTCAGAAGGAGGTTTGTTCAGAAGGAGGTTTGTTCAGAAGGAGGTTTGTTCAGAAGGAGGTTTGTTCAGAAGGAGGTTTGTTCAGAAGGAGGTTTGTTCAGAAGGAGATTTGTTCAGAAGGAGATTTGTTCAGAAGGAGAAAGATTGTTCAGCCTGCACCCTGACACACAGGTTAGTCTAAATATACTTTTAATGATTTTTAAATTCAGAATATGACTTTAATATTTTATTTATAATATTTTGTGTAATTTCAAAGATACTCAAACTAAATCACAAAACATATGTCTCATAATTATAACCACATCATGTTAAATCATGTGACTCCTGTAAGTGATAATCATATTATTAAATCTTTATTTTTTTATTTTTTTTTATTTTATTTTTTTAATGTGCATACAATATTTCTTATAGATATGGCAAGTCCATCAAATGTTGTTGGATATATACACAACGTCACTGACATAAAACAGGGCCCCAAGAAACATTTTTTTGACGCAACATTACAACAAAAAGACATCACATCAACAATCAGAATATTCAGGCCTGAACTACACGGGCAATTCAAATCATCAGAAAATGATCGGTGAGTCAGTTACATATGTTGTTCTTATGAAAAGTACATTCACAATGACCTTTTAGCTCTAAACGCATTCTTAAAAATGGTTCTAAACCATACCATGTTAAAATTATTTGATTCATAAAAATTGCAGAACCCTTCCAGCTAAATAAACAATATTTGTAATGAAAGCGCTAGAACCCATGGTGTTATAAAAATACTTTTATTATGTTAGATTATTCTCATTAAAATTAATAACTGTATGTGATAAATATTTATTTGATTAATATTAATTTATATTTTTTCCTTTTTGAATTTATTAATATTGGGGTTTGTTTCACCCCTCAATCTTTGAGATGTAATTTTAATTTAGAGCCTCAAGATTGATTTAGTGGCTTTAATGATCTTGTGACTGGGATTGTTTATGCATGAAGATTGTATGAAAATTTGAAATTTAATATAAAAATACATTTTAAGATGCTTTAAATTGTTAGAATTCGAGTCTATAATATTTGTTTTAATTATGAATCTTTGATAAAGACATTTATTTTATTTAAAAAAAGAGGGAACAGACAACCATGAACTGTAACCTAAAGATCCATTTTAGTATATGACGATTTATTAGTACCATACAGTTATAAAAAGAAATGTTACTAAAGTGCAAGAAAACTTAAAACAATCATCTTTTTAGATTGTGTGACTTTACTCTTTAAACTGTATACCAGACAACTAACTATATTTCCTTAATCCATGCAACTCCTAGGAGACCCATTAAGCTGGAGAATATTGTGATACAACCTTCGCAGCTGTATTCCGGGAAAGTAGACATTCTTTTCACAAACACGTCTAAATTATTGTGTATAAGAGATGCTGGATTCATTTACAACACGCAAAAAACAGATCTGAAAGTGTTTACATTGGAGCACATCCTTAAAACCAGCTCCCAATATGAACGAGTAAGTACATTTTTATAAGAAAATTTGAATGTACAGTATCTATTTTAAATGGACTTAATCACATATTACTTAAACATTAACCACTATAACAGAAATACCCTTATAAACTTTGATTCCACAACTTGAATTTATATTGAACTAAATTTATGTGTGCATGCTGACACGAGAGAATTTTCAAGTTTGGTCCTAACATTAGGGGCTGTTTAGCCACACTTGCACATTTTACACTTCAAAAGAACATTGAAGCTGCATTGCACACCACTGTCTTTCAAATATATGGTGTGACTTGGCAGTATGATTTGAAAATGTATCCACAGTCTGCTTTTAAAGATAACTCCTATGCTTATTTATATACATATAAAAAAATAACATTATTTTAAATATACATACATGTAATTGAAATAAACATGTTACTGAAATTGAAAACGAGCTTTAACATACTGTTTTACTAATCTGTGTAAATTTCTCTTTCAATAGGTACTACTCAATGTCAAAATCGCTCAACAGGAGAGCGAGGGCCACAATATAATGAGAGATGGAACTTTCCTGGAAAAAACCATTTACACTGTTTGTGACGCAACATCATCTGCAGAACTGACTGTGTGGGGCGAGCACTGCCTTGAAGTTGACCGGTGGTACAGCATGTCAAATATCTCCGTAAGACAATACAACAACAAACCATACTTGACTACAACCAAAGACACAGAATTCAGAATCATTAATTCTCAAGACACTGCAGTCCTTCTTCCAACCACATCTTCAAACAGTCAAAACTGTGAAATAATTGGCGCACAAATTACAAATACGTATATCTGTCCATTAAAACACCCTATCAATATGTCACTATCAAGCTCAAAAATACTGTGTGAGAAATGTAAAACTCAATTCAAATCAGCTGCAATACAAATGAAAACTTTCGGGAACTTAACAATGAAATCTACATCTGGCAAAATATTTACAGCCAAAATTGGCAATAACATTATTGGCACAATCGTTGACTTAAAACGCAGTAGATCTGACGACGATATTGTTGATGCACTACTTGAATTACCAGAAATGAAAGTCACAACACATAATGATTTTATCATAAAGATTGAGCCAATTAACACCAACACAATAACTGATGATAGAGCTGGACCATCTACACCTTTCTTCCAAGATACAGACTTGGATCAAGACATGCTTCAAATTCATACACCACCACAGAGTACACATCCTACACATCCTACACCAACTGACACATCTGATTATGCAATTCAAGACACACAAACTGACATTGAGACGCCATCACCACCAGTACAAGAGCCAAAACACACAAATAAAAAGTTGAGATCTGTAGGCATGCAATTAAAAACAAAAAAATGATTTTTTTTCCCGCTAATATATATATTATTATTATTATTTTTTTTTATACCTTTGCAGGTATTTCTCATTACCATTGTTGGTATGATTATATTTGATGCATCTAATGTGTTTTTTTTTTTAATTTGTAAATTTATAATTTAAATGATAGTGTGGAAGAGAATTTTTAATTTCTTGTTGAAAATATACTTTGTATTTAATTGGTTAAACTAAGACCAAAAGTATCTCTTAAACAATATATTTTGTTTATTCTTGTGATCATATTGTCAAGTGTTTATAGGTAGTGTTATATTATATATGTTGATGTTACCCTTTTGTTTGATACCTTTGCAGGTATTTGTGATTACCATTGTTGGTATGATTTATCATTTATTTATGTAATGTGTTATTTGTATTAGTTTTTTACTTTTGCAAATATTGATAATTGATTGCATGGAAGAGAACTTTTTGATTTCTTGTTGAAAACATACTATGTATTAAATTGGTTTAAACTAAAAGCAAAACTGTCCCTTTTTATAATACAATCTACTTTGTTCATTCTTGTAATGCAAATTTGAATTTTCAGCATCATTACTCTAGTCTATAATGTCATATGGTTTACAAATCATTTTAATATACTTATTTTCTGCTCAAGAAATGTTTCTTATTACAGAAAACAGCAATGCTCCTTATTGTAGTTTGAAAACTGAAATACAGAATATTTTAGACATGTTCAAAAAAATTGTTAGCTGATAAAAAAAAAAAAAAAAAAAAAGAATTTTCTGCATGAAAATGTTTTTCATTTCATTTGGCATAAACATCTTGTTCAAGTATTTATGTATTCATAGGTAGTGTTATGATACATATTTTGATTACCTTTGCAGGTATTTGTAATTACCATTGTTGGTATGTATCTAATGTGTATTTCGTATTTTGATTACTATTTGGAGGTATTTGCGATTACCATTGTTGGTATGATTATATAATATATATAATTTTTTTTTCATGTAAACATGTTTAAATAATGATTGAAATGACTTTATGGAAAAAAATCTATTTATTTTTGCCAAATATATTTTGCATTAAATTGATCTAAACTGAGTAAAACTGTCCCTTATTTTTACTACGATATATTTTGTTCATTCTTATAATGCAAAATTGAATTTTCAGAATCTTATCTCTAGTTCTTCTTCTTCTTCTTCTTCTTCTTCTTCCGCCAATGGAAGTCTATGGCAGCCCTATGAACCATACATAGGAAAATGATGAAATTTGGCACACTTGTAGTGATGGTAATGAAAAGTAATTGTAGCAATTTTTGAGTCTCTAGGACCAACTCTATAGCGCCACCAGCAGTTCAAAAATCCAACATTGAAATGGTTATAACTTTTGAACCCTTTGATCTAGAAAAATGAAACTTAGTACACCTGATTTATCTCATCATGCTGATCAGAACCAATATCTTACATCAAGACTCCGCCCATTACAGTAGTGGCCATTTTGAAAAGTACAGTATGCAGTTTTTTTGCTACTCCTCCTTCAAAATTGGTCTAATTTTGTCCAAACATGTACTCAAATGATCTTCGGACTGAGCCGCATAAAAGTACTGTCCCCGATTTTTTTGCTATATTGGAAAAAAAAAAGTTATGATGTCGCAAACTTAACGAGGTCGACCCAAAATTGGTTCAGAAGCTATAGCTCGGCCAAACTTTGATCAATCGAAACGAAAATTGGTACACTTCATCGGAAGCATGATCTGAGGTTCCATGCCAAAGTTGGGAACAGCGCCACCTACGGGTCATGAGATATGGAAAATGCATATTTTGGCCAATAACTTATGAACAGTTTGTCAGAAAATTATAAACTTGGTGTCTATCGATTCCTTGGGTCATGACAAATCCGTGGATATTGATTTTGCCATGATGGGATGTACCACGTGTCCGCCATTTTGAATGATGTCATAATTTGCAATATCTTTTAAACTATTTGAAATTTCTTCACCAAATTTGGTATGGATCATCATTAGCATGGCCCGAAGGTACCTGAGAAATTTGATCACAGCGCCACCTAGTGTTCCAGAGATATCATTGTTTTTTGAAAAAACGCTTATAACTTTTGCTAACATTGCTTGAAATTTGATTTCTTTATGTCAATATATTCCTTGGCTTATGCCGATTTCAACGATATCTCATATGTTATTTATCAACAATGTGACTGGCCGCCATATTGGAGTGAATGTAAAACAGTTTTTTCGCTACTCCTCCTTCAAAATTGGTCTAATTTTGTCCAAACATGTACTCAAATGATCTTCGGACTGAGCCGCATAAAAGTACTGTCCCCGATTTTTTTGCTATACTGGAAAAAAAAAGTTATGATGTCGCAAACTTAATGAGGTCAACCCATAATTGGTTCAGAGGCTGTAACTTGTGAACAGTTTGTCACAAAATCATAAAATTGGTGTCTATCGATTCCTTGCGTCATGTCGAATCTGAGGATATCTATTTTGCCAGGATTGGATGTACCACATCATAAGCTATATTAGCATTAAGTTAGCTTAACATGCTAATCTCGTTAACATGATTTTGTGTGCTCATTCACACACTGAAGCCTCTCCTCTGCAGCTTTGTAAAACATGTCCTCTGGGTGGCGCAAGTGGTTCAACCATGCGTCATGAATCCCGAACCATTGTGGTCGTGGGTTCGAGACCAGTGTGGGGCGACTTTGAAATTGTGTATAAAATAATAATTTAAATTCCTTCCGGCTCTGCACTGCTGTTGGTGCTTAAATGCTAGCTGTGCTGCTGTAATTGATGTGCTTACTGTGCTTGATGTACATTAAATTTCTGATGTTTTGCTCTTCTGGCTCCGCATTGCGCTACAGCGGCTGTTGCTTGCTCTGCCTTGCAGGGCTTGGCCCCGTATTGCTGCTTGCAGCTATATTTATTATTATTATTCTTCTTCTTCCGCCAATGGAAGTCTATGGCAGCCCTATGAACCGTAAATAGGAAAATGATGAAATTTGGTACACTTCTAGTGATGCTAATGAATAGTAATTGGACCAATTTTTGAGTCTCTAGGACCAACTCCATAGCGCCACCACCAGTTCAAAAATTCAACATTGAAATGGTTATAACTTTTTAACCCTTTGATCTAGAGAAATGAAACTTAGTACACCTGATTCCTCTCATCATTCTGATCACAACCAATACATTACATTAAGACTCCGCCCATTACAGTAGTGGCCATTTTGAAAAGTACAGTATTCAGTTTTTTCGCTACTCCTCCTTCAAATTTTCTCCAATTTTGTCCAAAATTTGCTCAAATGATCTTTGGACTGAGCCGCACAGAAATGACTGAACAGATTTTTTTTATTCATCTTTGTTCAAAAGCTATGATGTCACAAACTTGACGAGGTCCACCCAAAATTGGCTAAGAGGCTGTATCTCGGCCAAAGTTTGATCAATCGAAACATAAATTGGTACACTTCATCAGAAGCTTGATATGAGGTTCCATGCCAAAGTTGGGAACAGCGCCACCTACGGGTCATGAGATATGGAAAATAGCTATTTTGGTCAATAACTTTTGAACAGTTTGTCAGAAAATCATAAATGTGGTATCTATGGATTCCTTGGGTCATGCTGAATCCGTGGATACCAATTTTGCCAGGATGGGATGTACCACGTGTCCGCCATTTTGAATTGTGTCATAATTTGCAATAACTTTTAAACTATTTGACATATCTTTACAAAATGTAGTATGGTTCATCGACACAATGTCCTGAAGGTACATGAGAAGATTGAGCACAGCGCCACCTAGTGTTCCAGAGATATAAGGTCTTTTGCAAAAACGCTTATAACTCTTGAAAACATTGTTCAAATTTTGATTTCTTTACATCATTATGTTCCTTGGCTTATGCCGATTCCGACGACATCTCATTTGTCATTTTCCAACAATGTGACTGTCCACCATATTGGAGCAAATGAAAAACAGTTTTTTCGCTACTCCTCCTTCAAATTTTGCTCAATTTTGTCAAAAATTTTATCAGATGATCTTTGGACCGAGCCGCACAGAAATGACTGAACAGATTTTTGATATTTGCTACCGTTCCTGAGATATTCATCTTCGAAGTTGACCTAGCCTGTGTATTTTGCCTTATGCTAGTTAACTTAGCATAATAATTGGTTAGCATGCTAACCAGATGCCATTCTTTCTAATGTGGCTCTTCAGCTATCAGGATAACCATAAGCTGTATTAGCATTAAGCTATCTTAGCATGCTAATCTCGTTAACATGTATTTTGTCTGCTTATTCTTACACTGAAACCTCTCCTCTGCAGCTTTGTAAAACATGTCCTCTGGGTGGCGCAATCTGTTCAACCATGCGTCATGAATCCCGAACCATTCCGGTCGTGGGTTCGAGACCAGTGTGGGGCGACTTTGAAATTGTGTATAAAATTGTCATTTGAACTCCTTTATTATCTGGGTAAGAGCTGTACTAATGTTTCTTACACTGGGATTAGAAATAAGTGTGTGTTTTTTTCTACGTTCTGTGTTCGTTCTTATCAGAACTTCTGTTCATTTTGATTTTATCCTATCTGTACCTCTGAACCCATCTGTTCTTCATGTACATTCTATTTCTGCTGTTTTTGCTTTTCTGGCTCCGCATTGTGCTACAGCGATTCTACCTTCAACATCTTAAGTCTCTGTAAAATTATTAAGCAAACCACAGTGTATGAGTGTAAACCAAATACTAAGTAAAGCAAAAGGCTTTAACTTTGAAGATTGTTAAATCATTTCCAATGTGTAGCAAATGTTAAACCATGTGAATTGTGCAATGTTCAAAAGATTCCTAGTAAAAAATAATGTATCCAAACAAGCCAAACAACCAGAAGGGCTTGGCCCCGGAAAGGCTGCTTGCAGCTTTAATTATTATTATTCTTCTTCTTCCGCCAATGGAAGTCTATGGCAGCCCTATGAACCGTAAATAGGAAAATGATGAAATTTGGTACACTTCTAGTGATGCTAATGAATAGTAATTGGACCAATTTTTGAGTCTCTAGGACCAACTCCATAGCGCCACCACCAGTTCAAAAATTCAACATTGAAATGGTTATAACTTTTTAACCCTTTGATCTAGAGAAATGAAACTTAGTACACCTGATTCCTCTCATCATTCTGATCACAACCAATACATTACATTAAGACTCCGCCCATTACAGTAGTGGCCATTTTGAAAAGTACAGTATTCAGTTTTTTCGCTACTCCTCCTTCAAATTTTCTCCAATTTTGTCCAAAATTTGCTCAAATGATCTTTGGACTGAGCCGCACAGAAATGACTGAACAGATTTTTTTTATTCATCTTTGTTCAAAAGCTATGATGTCACAAACTTGACGAGGTCCACCCAAAATTGGCTAAGAGGCTGTATCTCGGCCAAAGTTTGATCAATCGAAACATAAATTGGTACACTTCATCAGAAGCTTGATATGAGGTTCCATGCCAAAGTTGGGAACAGCGCCACCTACGGGTCATGAGATATGGAAAATAGCTATTTTGGTCAATAACTTTTGAACAGTTTGTCAGAAAATCATAAATGTGGTATCTATGGATTCCTTGGGTCATGCTGAATCCGTGGATACCGATTTTGCCAGGATGGGATGTACCACGTGTCCGCCATTTTGAATTGTGTCATAATTTGCAATAACTTTTAAACTATTTGACATATCTTCACAAAATTTAGTATGGATCATCGACACAATGTCCTGAAGGTACATGAGAAGATTGAGCACAGCGCCACCTAGCGTTCCAGAGATATAAGGTCTTTTGTAAAAACGCTTATAACTTTTGTAAATATTGTTCAAATTTTTATTTCTTTATGTCATTACATTCTTTGGCTTATGCCGATTCCGTCGATATCTCATTTTTCATTTTCCAACAATGTGACTATCCGCCATATTGGAACAAATGAAAAACAGTTTTTTTTACTACTCCTCCTTCAAATCTTGCTAAATTTTGTCCAAAATTTGATCATATGTTCTTTGGACTGAGCTGCACAGAAATGACTGAACAGATTTTTGATATTCGCTACCGTTCCCGAGATATTCATCTCCGAATTTGACCTAGCCTGTGTTTGTTGCCTTATGCCAGTTACCTTAGCATAATAATTGGTTAGCATGCTAACCAGATGCCATTCTTTCTAATGTGGCTCTTCAGCTATCAGGATAACCATAAGCTACATTAGCATTAAGCTAGCTTAGCATGCTAATCTCGTTAACATGATTTTGTGTGCTTATTCTTACACTGAAGCCTCTCCTCTGCAGCTTTGTAAAACAAGTCCTCTGGGTGGCGCAATCTGTTCAACCATGCGTCATGAATCCCGAACCATTCCGGTCGTGGGTTCGAGACCAGTGTGGGGCGACTTTGAAATTGTGTATAAAATTGTCATTTGAACTCCTTTATTATCTAGGTAAGAGCTGTACTAATGTTTCTAACACTGGGATTAGAAATAAGTGGTTTTTTTTCTACATTCTGTGTTCATTCTCATCAGAACTTCTGTTCATTTTGATTTTATCCTATCTGTACCTCTGAACCCATCTGTTCATGTACATTCTATTTCTGCTGTTTTTGCTCTTCTGGCTCCGCATTGCGCTACAGCCCTACTGTGCTACAGTGGCTTGGCCCCTGTATTGCTGCTTGCAGCTGTATTTAGGGGCCAAGCCCCGAAGGGGATAGCCCCTATTGTATCTGTTAGTTTTCTTATTATTATTATTCTTCTTCTTCCGCCAATGGAAGTCTATGGCAGCCCTATGAACCGTAAATAGGAAAATGATGAAATTTGGTACACTTCTAGTGATGCTAATGAATAGTAATTGGACCAATTTTTGAGTCTCTAGGACCAACTCCATAGCGCCACCACCAGTTCAAAAATTCAACATTGAAATGGTTATAACTTTTTAACCCTTTGATCTAGAGAAATGAAACTTAGTACACCTGATTCCTCTCATCATTCTGATCACAACCAATACATTACATTAAGACTCCGCCCATTACAGTAGTGGCCATTTTGAAAAGTACAGTATTCAGTTTTTTCGCTACTCCTCCTTCAAATTTTCTCCAATTTTGTCCAAAATTTGCTCAAATGATCTTTGGACTGAGCCGCACAGAAATGACTGAACAGATTTTTTTTATTCATCTTTGTTCAAAAGCTATGATGTCACAAACTTGACGAGGTCCACCCAAAATTGGCTAAGAGGCTGTATCTCGGCCAAAGTTTGATCAATCGAAACATAAATTGGTACACTTCATCAGAAGCTTGATATGAGGTTCCATGCCAAAGTTGGGAACAGCGCCACCTACGGGTCATGAGATATGGAAAATAGCTATTTTGGTCAATAACTTTTGAACAGTTTGTCAGAAAATCATAAATGTGGTATCTATGGATTCCTTGGGTCATGCTGAATCCGTGGATACCGATTTTGCCAGGATGGGATGTACCACGTGTCCGCCATTTTGAATTGTGTCATAATTTGCAATAACTTTTAAACTATTTGACATATCTTTACAAAATGTAGTATGGTTCATCGACACAATGTCCTGAAGGTACATGAGAAGATTGAGCACAGCGCCACCTAGTGTTCCAGAGATATAAGGTCTTTTGCAAAAACGCTTATAACTCTTGAAAACATTGTTCAAATTTTGATTTCTTTACATCATTATGTTCCTTGGCTTATGCCGATTCCGACGACATCTCATTTGTCATTTTCCAACAATGTGACTGTCCACCATATTGGAGCAAATGAAAAACAGTTTTTTCGCTACTCCTCCTTCAAATTTTGCTCTATTTTGTCAAAAATTTTATCAGATGATCTTTGGACCGAGCCGCACAGAAATGACTGAACAGATTTTTGATATTTGCTACCGTTCCTGAGATATTCATCTTCGAAGTTGACCTAGCCTGTGTATTTTGCCTTATGCTAGTTAACTTAGCATAATAATTGGTTAGCATGCTAACCAGATGCCATTCTTTCTAATGTGGCTCTTCAGCTATCAGGATAACCATAAGCTGTATTAGCATTAAGCTATCTTAGCATGCTAATCTCGTTAACATGTATTTTGTCTGCTTATTCTTACACTGAAACCTCTCCTCTGCAGCTTTGTAAAACATGTCCTCTGGGTGGCGCAATCTGTTCAACCATGCGTTATGAATCCCGAACCATTCCGGTCGTGGGTTCGAGACCAGTGTGGGGTGACTTTGAGATTGTGTATAAAATTGTCATTTGAACTCCTTTATTATCTGGGTAAGAGCTCTACTAATGTTTCTTACACTGGGATTAGAAATAAGTGTGTGTTTTTTTCTACGTTCTGTGTTCGTTCTCATCAGAACTTCTGTTCATTTTGATTTTATCCTATCTGTACCTCTGAACCCATCTGTTCTTCATGTACATTCTATTTCTGCTGTTTTTGCTCTTCTGGCTCCGCATTGTGCTACAGCGATTCTACCTTCAACATCTTAAGTCTCTGTAAAATTATTAAGCAAACCACAGTGTATGAGTGTAAACCAAATACTAAGTAAAGCAAAAGGCTTTAACTTTGAAGATTGTTAAATCATTTCCAATGTGTAGCAAATGTTAAACCATGTGAATTGTGCAATGTTCAAAAGATTCCTAGTAAAAAAATAATGTATCCAAACAAGCCAAACAACCAGAAGGGCTTGGCCCCGGAAAGGCTGCTTGCAGCTTTATCTTATTAGGGGCCAAGCCCCGAAGGGGATAGCCCCTATTGTATCTGTTAGTTTTCTTATTAGGGGCCAAGCCCCGAAGGGGATAGCCCCTATTGTATCTGTTAGTTTTCTTATTATTAGGGGCCAAGCCCCGAAGGGGATAGCCCCTATTGTATCTGTTAGTTTTCTTATTATTATTATTATTCTTCTTCTTCCGCCAATGGAAGTCTATGGCAGCCCTATGAACCGTAAATAGGAAAATGATGAAATTTGGTACACTTCTAGTGATGCTAATGAATAGTAATTGGACCAATTTTTGAGTCTCTAGGACCAACTCCATAGCGCCACCACCAGTTCAAAAATTCAACATTGAAATGGTTATAACTTTTTAACCCTTTGATCTAGAGAAATGAAACTTAGTACACCTGATTCCTCTCATCATTCTGATCACAACCAATACATTACATTAAGACTCCGCCCATTACAGTAGTGGCCATTTTGAAAAGTACAGTATTCCGTTTTTTCGCTACTTCTCCTTCAAATTTTCTCCAATTTTGTCCAAAATTTGCTCAAATGATCTTTGGACTGAGCCGCACAGAAATGACTGAACAGATTTTTTTTATTCATCTTTGTTCAAAAGCTATGATGTCACAAACTTGACGAGGTCCACCCAAAATTGGCTAAGAGGCTGTATCTCGGCCAAAGTTTGATCAATCAAAACATAAATTGGTACACTTCATCAGAAGCTTGATATGAGGTTCCATGCCAAAGTTGGGAACAGCGCCACCTACGGGTCATGAGATATGGAAAATAGCTATTTTGGTCAATAACTTTTGAACAGTTTGTCAGAAAATCATAAATGTGGTATCTATGGATTCCTTGGGTCATGCTGAATCCGTGGATACCGATTTTGCCAGGATGGGATGTACCACGTGTCCGCCATTTTGAATTGTGTCATAATTTGCAATAACTTTTAAACTATTTGACATATCTTTACAAAATGTAGTATGGTTCATCGACACAATGTCCTGAAGGTACATGAGAAGATTGAGCACAGCGCCACCTAGTGTTCCAGAGATATAAGGTCTTTTGCAAAAACGCTTATAACTCTTGAAAACATTGTTCAAATTTTGATTTCTTTACATCATTATGTTCCTTGGCTTATGCCGATTCTGACGACATCTCATTTGTCATTTTCCAACAATGTGACTGTCCACCATATTGGAGCAAATGAAAAACAGTTTTTTCGCTACTCCTCCTTCAAATTTTGCTCAATTTTGTCAAAAATTTTATCAGATGATCTTTGGACCGAGCCGCACAGAAATGACTGAACAGATTTTTGATATTTGCTACCGTTCCTGAGATATTCATCTTCGAAGTTGACCTAGCCTGTGTATTTTGCCTTATGCTAGTTAACTTAGCATAATAATTGGTTAGCATGCTAACCAGATGCCATTCTTTCTAATGTGGCTCTTCAGCTATCAGGATAACCATAAGCTGTATTAGCATTAAGCTATCTTAGCATGCTAATCTCGTTAACATGTATTTTGTCTGCTTATTCTTACACTGAAACCTCTCCTCTGCAGCTTTGTCAAACATGTCCTCTGGGTGGCGCAATCTGTTCAGCCATGAATCCCGAATCATTCCGGTCGTGGGTTCAAGACCAGTGTGGGGCGACTTTGAAATTGTGTATAAAATTGTCATTTGAACTCCTTTATTATCTGGGTAAGAGCTGTACTAATGTTTCTTACACTGGGATTAGAAATAAGTGTGTTTTTTTCTACGTTCTTTGTTCGTTCTCATCAGAACTTCTGTTCATTTTGATTTTATCCTATCTGTACCTCTGAACCCATCTGTTCTTCATGTACATTCTATTTCTGCTGTTTTTGCTCTTCTGGCTCCGCATTGTGCTACAGCGATTCTACCTTCAACATCTTAAGTCTCTGTAAAATTATTAAGCAAACCACAGTGTATGAGTGTAAACCAAATACTAAGTAAAGCAAAAGGCTTTAACTTTGAAGATTGTTAAATCATTTCCAATGTGTAGCAAATGTTAAACCATGTGAATTGTGCAATGTTCAAAAGATTCCTAGTAAAAAAATAATGTATCCAAACAAGCCAAACAACCAGAAGGGCTTGGCCCCGGAAAGGCTGCTTGCAGCTTTAATTATTATTCTTCTTCTTCTTCCGCTAATGGAAGTCTATGGCAGCCCTATGAACCGTAAATAGGAAAATGATGAAATTTGGTACACTTCTAGTGATGCTAATGAATAGTAATTGGACCAATTTTTGAGTCTCTAGGACCAACTCCATAGCGCCACCACCAGTTCAAAAATTCAACATTGAAATGGTTATAACTTTTTAACCCTTTGATCTAGAGAAATGAAACTTAGTACACCTGATTCCTCTCATCATTCTGATCACAACCAATACATTACATTAAGACTCCGCCCATTACAGTAGTGGCCATTTTGAAAAGTACAGTATTCAGTTTTTTCGCTACTCCTCCTTCAAATTTTCTCCAATTTTGTCCAAAATTTGCTCAAATGATCTTTGGACTGAGCCGCACAGAAATGACTGAACAGATTTTTTTTATTCATCTTTGTTCAAAAGCTATGATGTCACAAACTTGACGAGGTCCACCCAAAATTGGCTAAGAGGCTGTATCTCGGCCAAAGTTTGATCAATCGAAACATAAATTGGTACACTTCATCAGAAGCTTGATATGAGGTTCCATGCCAAAGTTGGGAACAGCGCCACCTACGGGTCATGAGATATGGAAAATAGCTATTTTGGTCAATAACTTTTGAACAGTTTGTCAGAAAATCATAAATGTGGTATCTATGGATTCCTTGGGTCATGCTGAATCCGTGGATACCAATTTTGCCAGGATGGGATGTACCACGTGTCCGCCATTTTGAATTGTGTCATAATTTGCAATAACTTTTAAACTATTTGAAATATCTTTACAAAATGTAGTATGGTTCATCGACACAATGTCCTGAAGGTACATGAGAAGATTGAGCACAGCGCCACCTAGTGTTCCAGAGATATAAGGTCTTTTGCAAAAACGCTTATAACTCTTGAAAACATTGTTCAAATTTTGATTTCTTTACATCATTATGTTCCTTGGCTTATGCCGATTCCGACGACATCTCATTTGTCATTTTCCAACAATGTGACTGTCCACCATATTGGAGCAAATGAAAAACAGTTTTTTCGCTACTCCTCCTTCAAATTTTGCTCAATTTTGTCAAAAATTTTATCAGATGATCTTTGGACCGAGCCGCACAGAAATGACTGAACAGATTTTTTATATTTGCTACCGTTCCTGAGATATTCATCTTCGAAGTTGACCTAGCCTGTGTATTTTGCCTTATGCTAGTTAACTTAGCATAATAATTGGTTAGCATGCTAACCAGATGCCATTCTTTCTAATGTGGCTCTTCAGCTATCAGGATAACCATAAGCTGTATTAGCATTAAGCTATCTTAGCATGCTAATCTCGTTAACATGTATTTTGTCTGCTTATTCTTACACTGAAACCTCTCCTCTGCAGCTTTGTAAAACATGTCCTCTGGGTGGCGCAATCTGTTCAACCATGCGTCATGAATCCCGAACCATTCCGGTCGTGGGTTCGAGACCAGTGTGGGGCGACTTTGAAATTGTGTATAAAATTGTCATTTGAACTCCTTTATTATCTGGGTAAGAGCTGTACTAATGTTTCTTACACTGGGATTAGAAATAAGTGTGTGTTTTTTTCTACGTTCTGTGTTCGTTCTCATCAGAACTTCTGTTCATTTTGATTTTATCCTATCTGTACCTCTGAACCCATCTGTTCTTCATGTACATTCTATTTCTGCTGTTTTTGCTCTTCTGGCTCCGCATTGTGCTACAGCGATTCTACCTTCAACATCTTAAGTCTCTGTAAAATTATTAAGCAAACCACAGTGTATGAGTGTAAACCAAATACTAAGTAAAGCAAAAGGCTTTAACTTTGAAGATTGTTAAATCATTTCCAATGTGTAGCAAATGTTAAACCATGTGAATTGTGCAATGTTCAAAAGATTCCTAGTAAAAAATAATGTATCCAAACAAGCCAAACAACCAGAAGGGCTTGGCCCCGGAAAGGCTGCTTGCAGCTTTAATTATTATTATTATTATTCTTCTTCTTCTTCCCGAATGGGAGTCAATGGCAGCCCTATCAACGGAACATAGGAAAATGATGAAATTTGGTACACTTCTAGTGATGCTAATGAATAGTAATTGGACCAAATTTGGTGTCTCTATGACCAACTCTATAGCGCCACCACCAGTTCAAAAATTCAACATTGAAATGGTTATAACTTTTGAACCCTTTGATCTAGAGAAATAAAACTTAGTACACTTGATTCCGCTCATCATGCTGATCAAAATCAATAGCTTACATTAAGACTCCGCCCATTACAGTAGTAGCCATTTTGTAAAGTACAGTATTCCGTTTTTTCGCTACTCCTCCTTCAAAATTTGTCCAATTTTGTCCAAAATTTGCTCAAATGATCTTTGGACTGAGCCGCATAGAAATGACTGAACAGATTTTTTTTATTCATCTTTGTTCAAAAGTTATGATGTCGCAAACTTAATGAGGTTGACCCAAAATTGGTGTAGAGGCTGTATCTCGGCCAAAGTTTGATCAATCGAAAGAAAAATTGGTACACTTGATTGGAAGCATGGTTTGAGGGTCCGTGCCAAAGTTGGGAACAGCGCCACCTACGGGTCATGAGATATGGAAAATAGCTATTTTGGTCAATAACTTTTGAACAGTTTGTCAGAAAATCATAAATGTGGTATCTATGGATTCCTTGGGTCATGCCGAATCCATGGATACCGATTTTGCCAGGATGGGATGTACCACGTGTCCGCCATTTTGAATTTTGTCATAATTTGCAATAACTTTTAAACTATTTGACATATCTTCACAAAATTTAGTATGGATGATCAACACAAGGCTTTGAAGGTACATGAGAAGATTGAACACAGCGCCACCTAGTGTTCCAGAGATATAAGGTCTTTTGCAAAAACGCTTATAACTCTTGAAAACATTGTTCAAATTTTGATTTCTTTACATCATTATGTTCCTTGGCTTATGCCGATTCCGACGACATCTCATTTGTCATTTTCCAACAATGTGACTGTCCACCATATTGGAGCAAATGAAAAACAGTTTTTTCGCTACTCCTCCTTCAAATTTTGCTCAATTTTGTCAAAAATTTTATCAGATGATCTTTGGACCGAGCCGCACAGAAATGACTGAACAGATTTTTGATATTTGCTACTGTTCCTGAGATATTCATCTTCGAAGTTGACCTAGCCTGTGTATTTTGCCTTATGCTAGTTAACTTAGCATAATAATTGGTTAGCATGCTAACCAGATGCCATTCTTTCTAATGTGGCTCTTCAGCTATCAGGATAACCATAAGCTGTATTAGCATTAAGCTAGCTTAGCATGCTAATCTCGTTAACATGTATTTTGTCTGCTTATTCTTACAATGAAACCTCTCTTCTGCAGCTTTGTAAAACATGTCCTCTGGGTGGCGCAATCTGTTCAACCATGCGTCATGAATCCCGAAACATTCCGGTCGTGGGTTCGAGACCAGTGTGGGGCGACTTTGAAATTGTGTATAAAATTGTCATTTGAACTCCTTTATTATCTGGGTAAGAGCTGTACTAATGTTTCTTACACTGGGATTAGAAATAAGTGTGTGTTTTTTTCTACGTTCTGTGTTCGTTCTCATCAGAACTTCTGTTCATTTTGATTTTATCCTATCTGTACCTCTGAACCCATCTGTTCTTCATGTACATTCTATTTCTGCTGTTTTTGCTCTTCTGGCTCCGCATTGTGCTACAGCGATTCTACCTTCAACATCTTAAGTCTCTGTAAAATTATTAAGCAAACCACAGTGTATGAGTGTAAACCAAATACTAAGTAAAGCAAAAGGCTTTAACTTTGAAGATTGTTAAATCATTTCCAATGTGTAGCAAATGTTAAACCATGTGAATTGTGCAATGTTCAAAAGATTCCTAGTAAAAAATAATGTATCCAAACAAGCCAAACAACCAGAAGGGCTTGGCCCCGGAAAGGCTGCTTGCAGCTTTAATTATTATTATTATTCTTCTTCTTCCGCCAATGGAAGTCTATGGCAGCCCTATGAACCGTAAATAGGAAAATGATGAAATTTGGTACACTTCTAGTGATGCTAATGAATAGTAATTGGACCAATTTTTGAGTCTCTAGGACCAACTCCATAGCGCCACCACCAGTTCAAAAATTCAACATTGAAATGGTTATAACTTTTTAACCCTTTGATCTAGAGAAATGAAACTTAGTACACCTGATTCCTCTCATCATTCTGATCACAACCAATACATTACATTAAGACTCCGCCCATTACAGTAGTGGCCATTTTGAAAAGTACAGTATTCAGTTTTTTCGCTACTCCTCCTTCAAATTTTCTCCAATTTTGTCCAAAATTTGCTCAAATGATCTTTGGACTGAGCCGCACAGAAATGACTGAACAGATTTTTTTTATTCATCTTTGTTCAAAAGCTATGATGTCACAAACTTGACGAGGTCCACCCAAAATTGGCTAAGAGGCTGTATCTCGGCCAAAGTTTGATCAATCGAAACATAAATTGGTACACTTCATCAGAAGCTTGATATGAGGTTCCATGCCAAAGTTGGGAACAGCGCCACCTACGGGTCATGAGATATGGAAAATAGCTATTTTGGTCAATAACTTTTGAACAGTTTGTCAGAAAATCATAAATGTGGTATCTATGGATTCCTTGGGTCATGCTGAATCCGTGGATACCGATTTTGCCAGGATGGGATGTACCACGTGTCCGCCATTTTGAATTGTGTCATAATTTGCAATAACTTTTAAACTATTTGACATATCTTTACAAAATGTAGTATGGTTCATCGACACAATGTCCTGAAGGTACATGAGAAGATTGAGCACAGCGCCACCTAGTGTTCCAGAGATATAAGGTATTTTGCAAAAACGCTTATAACTCTTGAAAACATTGTTCAAATTTTGATTTCTTTACATCATTATGTTCCTTGGCTTATGCCGATTCCGACGACATCTCATTTGTCATTTTCCAACAATGTGACTGTCCACCATATTGGAGCAAATGAAAAACAGTTTTTTCGCTACTCCTCCTTCAAATTTTGCTCAATTTTGTCAAAAATTTTATCATATGATCTTTGGACCGAGACGCACAGAAATGACTGAACAGATTTTTGATATTTGCTACCGTTCCTGAGATATTCATCTTCGAAGTTGACCTAGCCTGTGTATTTTGCCTTATGCTAGTTAACTTAGCATAATAATTTGTTAGCATGCTAACCAGATGCCATTCTTTCTAATGTGGCTCTTCAGCTATCAGGATAACCATAAGCTGTATTAGCATTAAGCTATCTTAGCATGCTAATCTCGTTAACATGTATTTTGTCTGCTTATTCTTACACTGAAACCTCTCCTCTGCAGCTTTGTCAAACATGTCCTCTGGGTGGCGCAATCTGTTCAACCATGCGTCATGAATCCCGAACCATTCCGGTCGTGGGTTCGAGACCAGTGTGGGGCGACTTTGAAATTGTGTATAAAATTGTCATTTGAACTCCTTTATTATCTGGGTAAGAGCTGTACTAATGTTTCTTACACTGGGATTAGAAATAAGTGTGTGTTTTTTTCTACGTTCTGTGTTCGTTCTCATCAGAACTTCTGTTCATTTTGATTTTATCCTATCTGTACCTCTGAACCCATCTGTTCTTCATGTACATTCTATTTCTGCTGTTTTTGCTCTTCTGGCTCCGCATTGTGCTACAGCGATTCTACCTTCAACATCTTAAGTCTCTGTAAAATTATTAAGCAAACCACAGTGTATGAGTGTAAACCAAATACTAAGTAAAGCAAAAGGCTTTAACTTTGAAGATTGTTAAATCATTTCCAATGTGTAGCAAATGTTAAACCATGTGAATTGTGCAATGTTCAAAAGATTCCTAGTAAAAAATAATGTATCCAAACAAGCCAAACAACCAGAAGGGCTTGGCCCCGGAAAGGCTGCTTGCAGCTTTATTAGGGGCCAAGCCCCGAAGGGGCAAGGCACCTATTGTATCTGTTAGTTTTCTTATTAGGGGCCAAGCCCCGAAGGGGCAAGGCACCTATTGTATCTGTTAGTTTTCTTATTATTATTATTATTCTTCTTCTTCTTCCCGAATGGGAGTCAAGGGCAGCCCTATCAACGGAACATAGGAAAATGATGAAATTTGGTACACTTCTAGTGATGCTAATGAATAGTAATTGGACCAAATTTGGTGTCTCTATGACCAACTCTATAGCGCCACCACCAGTTCAAAAATTCAACATTGAAATGGTTATAACTTTTGAACCCTTTGATCTAGAGAAATAAAACTTAGTACACTTGATTCCGCTCATCATGCTGATCAAAATCAATAGCTTACATTAAGACTCCGCCCATTACAGTAGTAGCCATTTTGTAAAGTACAGTATTCCGTTTTTTCGCTACTCCTCCTTCAAAATTTGTCCAATTTTGTCCAAAATTTGCTCAAATGATCTTTGGACTGAGCCGCATAGAAATGACTGAACAGATTTTTTTTATTCATCTTTGTTCAAAAGTTATGATGTCGCAAACTTAATGAGGTTGACCCAAAATTGGTGTAGAGGCTGTTTCTCGGCCAAAGTTTGATCAATCGAAAGAAAAATTGGTACACTTGATTGGAAGCATGGTTTGAGGGTCCGTGCCAAAGTTGGGAACAGCGCCACCTACGGGTCATGAGATATGGAAAATAGCTATTTTGGTCAATAACTTTTGAACAGTTAGTCAGAAAATCAAAAATGTGGTATCTATGGATTCCTTGGGTCATGCCGAATCCATGGATACCGATTTTGCCAGGATGGGATGTACCACGTGTCCGCCATTTTGAATTTTGTCATAATTTGCAATAACTTTTAAACTATTTGACATATCTTCACAAAATTTTGTATGGATGATCAACACAAGGCTTTGAAGGTACATGAGAAGATTGAACACAGCGCCACCTAGTGTTCCAGAGATATAAGGTATTTTGCAAAAACGCTTATAACTTTTGAAAACATTGTTCAAATTTTGATTTCTTTACGTCATTATGTTCCTTGGCTTATGCCAATTCCGTCGATATCTCATTTGTCATTTTCCAACAATGTGACTGTCCGCCATATTGGAACAAATGAAAAACAGTTTTTTCGCTACTCCTCCTTCAAATCTTGTTCAATTTTGTCCAAAATTTGATCAGATGTTCTTTGGACTGAGCCGCACAGAAATGACTGAACAGATTTTTTATATTTGCTACCGTTCCCGAGATATTCATCTCCGAAGTTGACCTAGCCTGCATTTTTTGCCTTATGCTAGTTAACTTAGCATAATAATTGGTTAGCATGCTAACCAGATGCCATTCTTTCTAATGTGGCTCTTCAGCTATCAGGATAACCATAAGCTACATTAGCATTAAGCTAGCTTAGCATGCTAATCTCGTTAACATGATTTTGTGTGCTCATTCATACACTGAAGCCTCTCCTCTGCAGCATTGTAAAACAAGTCCTCTGGGTGGTGCAATCGGTTCAACCATGCGTCATGAATCCCGAACCATTGTGGTCGTGGGTTTGAGACCAGTGTGGGGCAACTTTGAAATTGTGTATAAATTTAAATTTGAGCTCCTTTATTATCTGGGTAAGAGCTGTACTAATGTTTCTTACAGTGGGATTAGATGAGATCAAATTTAACAAGGTTGACCCAAAATTGGTTCAGAGGCTGTAATTTGTGAACCGTTTGTCACAAAATCATAAAATTGGTGTCTATCGATTCCTTGCGTCATGTCGAATCCGAGGATATCTATTTTGCCAGGATTGGATGTACCACGTCATAAGCCATAAGCTACATCAGCATTAAGATAGCTTAGCATGCTAATCTGGTTAACTTGCTTTTGTGTGCTCATTCTTACACTGAAGCCTCTCCTCTGCAGTTTGTGATTGTACGTCCTCTGAGTAGCGCAGTCTGCTGAACCATGTGTTACTAATCCCGAGCCGTTCCGGTTGTGGGTTCGAACCCCGTGTTGGATTAGTATAAAAATTGTGTTGATTCAAGCATTGTTCTAATCTTTTGCTCTGACCTATCTTAGATCTATCTTAGAATCAACCTCACCTGCTCTAGGAACACAGACGAATGACTCCACCTCTTTTCAGCCTCATTTGAAAGCAGACACTTCGCAATTTGTTGCCAAGACAGAATTAATTATTGTCACAAGAAACGCACTTATAAAGAGCTTAAATGTACGGTGAAGTAATTTAAAACACATATTTAGGATGTGGCTGTAATAACACAAAACATATATCTTCATAAAAGTTTGTTTATTATCTTGAACATTCATCCCTCAGAATGTCTTTACCTGCATGTTATTCAGCTGCACCGATCGTTAAATGCTATATAAAGGATTTTCTGAAATGTTTTGAACACTTTCTAGGCAAGGGCGCCCTCTAACTTCATGTATGAATGAAACAGACATTACATGACACATGCTGCATAATTCTCATATCACCTCATTTTGGGTAAAAATTAAATAAATAGTACTCATCTATATAGAAATGAAGTAAACATAATAACCCATCAATACTTTAATACTCCAAATGTACACACTAACTAAAACCGCTAAGGGAATTTTGTTGTTCAATGGATATAACTGATACTTAATATTGAATAGACTTACCACAATCTCTATTTGATGCATTGTATGCAAACATTGACTGCTTTGATTCATATTAATTACTTTGTCTGGACCAGTGATAATATCAACAACAGCAGTAACACAGACTTAACAGACAGTTTCATCATACCAGTATCATTGCTGTACATGTCACTCAACTTTTCAAAGTTTACCACACAAAAATTATATTTACTAAAATGAATTAAGAAATAATTCCATAAAATATCATTGTCATTTTTCTTTATTGCACAATACTTGTAAATATCTATAAAAAACTATACATAAATCGGTGTATTATTTTTACCTGCCTATACCACAAATACATAACAGGCAAAAATCAAATGTAGTGTAATGACAAACAAGCCAATTAACTTACAGGTATTAATCTATCCACAACTTACCACTAAAGACCTTAATTAACTAATAAACTTAAAATCAACATCAACGAATGACACACTCCAATTAATTAACTATGAACCAACTCAATCTGTTTTAATTAGTAATGGTACATTCCCAATCAATTGTGAATTATGTTAAATACCAGAGTATCCTGCAAAGAATTCCATTAGAACTTTTCCACTGTAAGAACAGAAATATTGAAAAACAAAATTGAGAGAAAAATGAACCAACTTCCAGACTCAATTTCAGGATACGTGCATTCTGTATCACCCATAAAACTATCTAAAATTAATAGCAAATACTTCACCGCTTCACTACAAACCGACAGGGACACATACCACCACACCGTCATCTTTCAGTGTAATCAACAAACCTCATGGAACAATGCTGCAAGAAACTGCTCTGCAATCAAACTCATGAATGCAAAGAAAGTTCCAAGTAAGTATGCCTTGTATATTTTACTCCACTTTTTATTTGTAGTCATTTTTAATTGTGATCCCATAAGTTACTTTACTTTTTTTTTTCCTTTGGTTGCCCAAGATTTTTCTAGTCAACTAGCAATTGTTCACTTAAGCAATTAGTCAACGGATAGCACATTTATATGAATAAATCATAAGCCTTTAATCCCCTATGTACATAATCAACTAATCAGTGCTCAAACGCATAAAGCTTGCTGTGGTGCACCTGCAAACAATAATTAATGTGTCTTGAAAAAACAAGAAACTGTTTCATGCAGATTACATAATCTGAAAGTGTTTAAGATTTGAATCAGTTCATGTTTTTTAAAGTAGACATTTCAAACTTTCCATTAATATATTTCTCATGTCTGTGAGGCACGTATATAGTTGTATACATGGTTTCGGTTTACTTTTGTGACGTAGTCAACATTTATTACAAACTCACAATGCTTTGTTTGTTGTTATTATTAGTATTTAAAAAAAATGACATGGTATTTTAAGTAAAATGTAAGTGATTGCACATGTGCCTCCTTGTCATCTAATTTTTTAAAAATGTTTCTTTCATTTTCCAGACAGCAATGACACAAAATATGATATCCAGAGTACCAGCTCTACAACACTCGAAGTGACTCAAGTACCATTCCCCCATAAACCCCCAAAGCAACTATACCCCTCCACCATTGCCGAAATGAAAACCCTAGATGCACAGCATCATGTAAGTTGCACAACATTTTTCCATACAAATTAAAAGTTGAAGTACATTGAAAACAAATGGCATGACTGATTTCTCTCTCGCACTCTCTTTGTGTACAGATACCCACACTAAAAGCCAAAGTAACAAAGATACAGTCTGTTAAAAATGTATTTTTTAACAAGACTGAAGGAGAGGTAATGAACTGTTGGATAAATGATGAAACCGGAGGAATTCAAATTGCCTTGTGGGACAACTTTATTAATGACGTCCATCAAGGGAATTCGTATGACTTTACGAACTTAATGACAAAAAGGTACCAACAAAAAACCTTTTTACAATCAACCAGACACTCGACAATTACACCTTCAAAAGTTCAAATTTCTACTGGACCACTTCACCAAATGTCTGAAGACGAAATTACTTCTCACAAAACCATCACCTCTGCTTTGCAAGGTGTCCAAATAAACATTAGTAAACACTGCCCAAAGTGTGCCACTCTTCAGCAAGATTTTTCTCCGCAATTTGCTTTCCACCGCTGCACAAAGTGCAAAATGTTAAGGAGTGGCACCGCTTACGTCACAAAACTCGGTGGCATTTTTGAGTTTAAAGAAAACAAAACGGAGCTCTCTTTAACAGTGTCAAATTCCATTTTGAAGACATTTTTAGCACCACTACTTGACCTGAACCACACCGATGCCCAGGACATCGAACAGCTGTTCCTGGCCATGAACAGTTTAACCGTAACATTTACACACAACATGCAGGTTCTACAAATGCAAACAACACCCAACCACGATACTGATGAGGAACTTCTTCACATTGAAGAAACTGAATTATCACAAGAACCTGCCAGAGTTTTCATCCCGCAAAAAACACCTGTAACAGAAACCAAACATTCAAGCGACAAACAATTTGTTCAAATTGAAGAAACTCAATTATCACAAGAACCTGCTGCAGTTTTCATCCCGCAAAAAACACCTGCAACAGAAACCAAACATTCAAGCGACGAACAATTTCTTCAAATTGGAGAAACTGAATCATCACAAGAATCTGCTGCAGTTTTCATCCCGCAAAAAAGACCTATAACAAAAAACAAACAATTTTGTAAAAAAAAGAAAACTTGTGATAAGTCTATATAGCCTGTATAACTTGTATTTTGTTGTAATAAATGTGTATCTATAGGGGTTTACTTTTCAATAGTTAAAATGTTTGTTTGTTTTTTTTCCCCCATTTCTAGTTGCTAAAATTTGTAATGGAAATATACATTACTATAAAATAAATGATTTAATTATGATGCTTTTTTCCTACTTGATTAAATGTTTAAGTTTTGCAACTATAGAGGATGCTTTCTTTATCAATGTTTTACTTTTGATGGTTACTTTTTTTTTCACCCAAATTGATTTCCTTCTAAATAAATGCAATACGTCACTAACTTTTGTCCTCTTTATCTTTGTACCTGTACTTCCATTTATATTGCTTTAAATTTTGGTTTGTTTTTAAACTCCAACTAATCCTCTTTTCATACGAACTGTACTTTAATTTTAGTCCCCTATAAAATTTCCATTATTGGTCTAAATGTCTAGTGTGTAATTTCAGTCAAATTATAAATGAGCTGCACAAAAATGGTTAAACCAGATTTTTTTTCTTAAATTGTTCCCAACCAAGAACTCAGAAACTGCAATGTGTTGGCCAACCACATGTTACTGTTGTAAATGACATGCAGTTGACCAAAAGACTGTGGTTTCCACATTCCAGATACATTGTCTTGTTTATTCAATTGTTTCAGCACTGCAATGAACTTTGAATTGTTACAATGAAAATAAATACTACTATAAGGGCTGAACTATCACCCTTCAGTACTGATACATTCTGAATTACCTATAACCCAGATAAATATATATTTTGCTCTTTCTCTGAACATTTATAAAGCTGTGAATTGTCACTTGAATTATTTTTACCCAGATAATACTTACATTAATCTTTCTTCCCATTTAATTAGAAATGTGTTTTCTTACACATTCCGAATGAACCATGTGTCCGCCATTTTGAATTTTGTCATAAATTGACATATCTTTTAAACTATTTGACATATCACAAAAGTTGGTAGGGATGATCAACACCATGTCCTGAAGGTACCTGAGAAGTTTGAACACAGCGCCACCTAGTGTTCCAGAGTTATGTTTTTTGCAAAAATGCTTAACTTTTGAAAACATTGTTCAAATTTTGATTGCTTTATGTCATTACGTTCCTTGGTTCATGCCAATTCCGACAATGTCTCATTTGTCATTTTCCAACAATGTGACTGTCCGCCATGTTGGAACAAATGAAAAACTGTTTTTTCACTACTCCTTCAAATCTTGCTCAGTTTTGTCCAAAATTTTATCAGATGTTCTTTAGACCGAACCGCACAGAAATGACTGAACAGATTTTTGATAGTTGTCTACATTCCCATGATATTCCTCTCTGAAGTTGACCCTGTTTGTTGTCTTATGCTAGTTAGCTTAGCATAATTATTGGTTAGCATGCTAACCAAATGCCATTCTTTCTAATGTGGCTCTTCAGCTATCAGGATAACCATAAGCTATGTTAGCATTAAGATAGCTTAGCATGCTAATCTCGTTAACATGATTTTGTGTGCTCATTCTTACACTGAATGCTCTCCTCTGCAGCTTGTAACTCTATGTCCTCTAAGTGGCGCAAGCTGTTAATCCATGTGCTATGAGTCCCAAACCATTCTGGTTGGGGGTTCGAATCCTGCGTAGGATGACTACATAAAATTGTGTATTATGTCGAGTCGATTCTTGTATTCAAGCATTCTACTAATCTTTTGCTCTTCTGGCTCCGCATTGTGCTACAGCGATTCTACCTTCAACATCTTAAGTCTCTGTAAAATTATTAAGCAAACCACAGTGTATGAGTGTAAACCAAATACTAAGTAAAGCAAAAGGCTTTAACTTTGAAGATTGTTAAATCATTTCCAATGTGTAGCAAATGTTAAACCATGTGAATTGTGCAATGTTCAAAAGATTCCTAGTAAAAAAATAATGTATCCAAACAAGCCAAACAACCAGAAGGGCTTGGCCCCGGAAAGGCTGCTTGCAGCTTTAATAGTAATTGGAATTGTCAGAATAATAGTATTCTTCTTCTTCCGCCAATGGAAGTCTATGGCAGCCCTATGAACCGTAAGTAGGAAAATGATGAAATTTGGTACACTTCTAGTGATGGTAATGAATAGTAATTGGACCAATTTTTGAGTCTCTAGCACCAACTCCATAGCGCCACCACCAGTTCAAAAATCCAACATTGAAATGTTTATAACTTTTGAACCCTTTGATCGAGAGACATGAAACTTAGTACACCTGATTCCACTCATCATGCTGATCACAAACAATATCATACATTAAGACTCCACCCATTACAGTAGTAGCCATTTTGAAAAGTACAGTATTCCGTTTTTTCGCTACTCCTCCTTCAAAATTGGCCCAATTTTGTCCAAACATGTGCTCAAATGATCTTTGGACTGAGCCGCACAGAAATGACTGAACAGAATTTTTTGCTATACTGGAAAAAAAAAAGTTATGATGTCGCAAATTTAACGAGGTCGACCCAAAATTGGTTCAGAGGCTGTATCTTGGCCAAAGTTTGATCAATCGAAACGAAAATTGATTCACGTCATCGGAAGCATGATCAGAGGGTCCATGCCAAAGTTGGGAACAGCGCCACCTACGGCCATGAGATATGGAAAATGGCTATTTTGGCCAATAACTTTTGAACAGTTTGTCAGAAAATCATAAATTTGGTATCTACGGATTCCTTGAGTCATGACGAATCCATGGATACTGACTTTGCCAGGATTGGAAGAACCACTTGTCCGCCATTTTGATTTTTGTCATAAAATTCAATATCTTATAAAGTATTTGACATATCAGCACCAACATTGGTAGGGATGATCGACACCATGTCCTGAAGGTACCTGAGAAGTTTGAACACAGCGCCACCTAGTGTTCCAGAGGTATAAGGTATTTTGCAAAAACGCTTATAACTTTTGAAAACATTGTTCAAATTTTGATTGCTTTATGTCATTATGTTCCTTGGCTTATGCCAATTCCGACAATATCTCATTTGTCATTTTCTAACAATGTGACTGTCCGCCATATTTAAGCAAATGGTAAACAGTTTTTTCGCTACTCCTCCTTCAAATCTTGCTCAATTTTGCCCAAAGTTCGCTCAGATGATCTTTGGACCAAGCCGCACAGAAATGACAGAACAGATTTTTGATATTCACTACCGTTCCCGAGATATTCATCTCCAAAGTTGACCTAGCCTGTGTTTGTTGCCTTATGCTAGTTAGCTTAGCATAATAATTGGTTAGCATGCTAACCAGATGCCATTCTTTCTAATGTGGCTCTTCAGCTATCAAGATAACCATAAGCTACATTAGCATTAAGCTAGCTTAGCATGCTAATCTCGTTAACATGATTTTGTGTGCTCATTCATGCACTGAAGCCTCTCCTCAGCAGCTGTGCAATTCACATCCTCTGAGTGGCGCAAGTTGCTAAACCATCTGTTACGAGTCCCGAACCATTCTGGTCGTGGGTTCGAATCCTGTTTGGGACAACTTCAAAATTGTGTATATAGTTGTTATTTAAATTCCTTCCGGCTCTGTATGCTGTTGGTGCTTAAATGCTCACTGTGCTTGATGTACATTTACATGTATATTCAAGTTGTGCTGTTTTTGTTCTTGCGGCTCTGCACTGCTATACTGCCCTACAAAGGCAAAAGACCTTAAGTCGCTAGAGTGTGGAACTGAGAAAAATGACTTTAAAGATTTTTAGTTGTCCCGTCAAATTAATTATAGGTAGGACACTGGATATCTGGCAAATAGATGTTTTAGTAATGGAAATTATATACATAAAAAAAATCTTGAGGTCAAACTTGACTTTTGACTACTATTTTAAAGTTACTGTACTCTGCCTTTGTATTGTCAGCAAAAAGTGAGAAGTCATGCCAAGGCAAAAGGCAGTAACTTCCACATTATCAATATTTGGTTGCTGATCACCATTAACAAAATCATTATAGTAACACCTGTATAAAATTTAGTGATCATGGCATTTATTTTGTATGATTTACAATTATTTATAGCCATCTACTTATTGCTAGCATGGGCTTTGGTTGCATTCTGATGGCATTATTAATACATTTGACATGACAAAATACCTCCATAGATGTATTAGTCCAGCATTGGCTCGACCGTGTTTAGGGCGGGGCTGAAAGCGCCGGCGAAGTTTTGGCACTCTGCCAGCTAGATGCACGAGTGTTTCAACCAGGTCCTGTACCCGAACTGAGTGAGGCGGGGCTTTAATTCTTGGTTGTATTCATCTGATACGGCAATGTGTAACGTTTTTCTGTCAACTCTGCATAATTCTTCGCGATCGATATCGCACGTTTGTCGACGGCGGGTTCAGACCATATCAAATGTTCTGACCGCAACTGTGCAGGACAAAGCTCTGAGGACATCAGAAGTTAGAGGGACTGATAAGCGTACAATCTGGTAGGTAGCATTATCTGATAGAACACAGGCACAGTAACTTCATATTGACGCGCGGCTAAACAAAGGCAGAGTACCGTAACTCCATTTCGAGCGTTCCAAAACAAAGCCAAAGAGCGGTAACTGATGTTAAGGTGTTCTGCCTTTGTTTCTCATGGGCTTTTGGAAGTTACTGTTAAGACAATTCATTATTTTCTCGAAAAAACAACGGAATTGATTCAAGATACTTATCCACATGATAAAGGAGGTCTTGAATGTGCCAAAAATATAAATAACTCATTTTCGACCAAAAACGAAGTTACGGTCTTTTGCCTTTGCACGGCAGTATAGTAAGAATACTTTGGTTATTAAAGTTTCTTATAAAGTTTTGAAAGCAAAGTATTTTTAGCTACTTTTTGAACCCAGGGAACCATTGGAGGGCTTGGCCCCTGTATTGCTGCCTGCAGCTATATTTATTATTATTATTATTCTTCCCAGTGGAAGTCTATGGCAGCCCTATGAACCGTAAGTAGGAAAATGATGAAATTTGGCACACTTGTACATATGGTCATGACAAGTAATTGGACCAATTTTGGAGTCTCTAGGATCAACTCTATAGCGCCACCACCAGTTCAAAAATTCAACATTCAAAGGGTTATAAATTTTGCATTACATTAAAAATGCTAAATTGTGAACGGATAATACATATCTCAAACGGTTTTGCTATGGCGAGGGATTAAAGTAATGTCAAAAATGGAAACACTAAAAGCCTCATATCTTCTAAAAATGTAATTATACACTATTTCTATATAAAATTATACAAATATCACAACTAAACCCATTTTTTTTTTTTTTTTTTTCAATTTAATAATTGTTTGTTTAAAAACAGCCAGAATGTTTTTTAGTCCAAAAAATAAATAAATCATGTCATTCATAGTGCTATACTGCCCTCTTTGTGTTCAAAATCAGGTAGGCCTATAGTATCTATATAAAAATATACTAGGTATGTGATGGTGAGAATATTTTACCACCGGTTAATCAACGGGTTAATCAACGTTAATCAATGTTGTGGAATATTTTGAGTATATCATAAAATCAGAATAAGGTAAGACAAGTAATATTTTCTGATATTGCATGGGTAATAAATATATATATAAATATAATATAATATATATATAAAAATAAATATATATATATATATATAAATATAGCTGCGAGCAGCGATGAAGGGCCAAAGCCGGCGGCACCTTTAGGTAACTAAAGGCATCGGGGTTGCGGTGCCACCGGCTTGGGCCCGTAATCGCTGCTCGCAGCTATATTTATATAAAGTAATATAATTATATAAAGTAATAGAAGTAATATAAATTTTAATTATTTCACTAAAATGAATTATAATAATATTTTCCTTTAACATGTATTTTAAGGGCATCCCTAAATTATGTGACATTTAATATCTGTAATGCCATCGTGTAACCACTACTAGATGGCTGTATAGCCCTATATATAAACATATCAAGATGCTGGTTGAGTCGCAGAGTCAGCCGCACCGTCACAGCCCCAATCATCACCCAATCACCAGGACCCGCCCACTCATTCACAATCACCAGATTACTGACTTGCTGCACCTGCACTCCCTCATCAACACTGCCCTATATATACACATGCTTCACGTTCACCTCAGTGTCTGGTTTCTTTGTTATGATGACTGTCTACAGTCAGACTTCTTACCTACTCTACTCACCAGTGATCGTCCTGTCCTTCAGCCGTCATCCAGATCCTCTGTCATTGTGTTCCCTCTTCACCTGCACAGAGATTCAACATCAGTCAGTGCCAGCTAAGTCACCATCCTCTGGTTCTTGCTGTTTCCCCAACACTCTGCTTTTAATAAACACTGTTTCACCTTAACATATGTCTGTCTCCTGTGTTGTGACAGGTTGCTGGGATTTTATCCAGACATAATTGGTTACTTTGTGTTTGATTTTGCATTTGGATATGTATATTTGAAGAGTTCAGATGCAAAAGCCTGTAAGTGCCGTCTGAAATTTTCTTCTAGAATGATAATTTTTATAAAGCTTGTATATTTAAGTTAAGTAATTTCACTTAAATGGCAATTAATAGGTAATTTGCGTTGCCATTTAAGTGAAATTACTGAACTTAAATATACAAGCTTGATAAAAATGATCATTCTAGAAGAAAATTTCAGATGGCACTTAGAGGCTTTTGCATCTGAACTCTTATTTAGACATTAAAGACTTCTTTTTGTCAGTGTTTGTTTGGTTTTTTTTGTTGTTGTTTTTTTGAACTATCAATTTTGCATAGTCAAATCTGGACACAGAAAGCATTTTGTTATTCATACTAGCTACATATAGAGCCATGTTGCACAACTACAAGTGTCTGTGTTTTTATACAACAGTTTGATTTCACTAGTGTGTAATTAAATAAGAAACAACAATGGAGTGTCTATAAAAAAACATTCCAGAAAACAGAGGTCTGTTGCACAAAGCTAGTTAAATGAACTCTGAGTTTCATAGTAGATTTGGAGTTGATAAATCCAACCTGGTTTACATCAGGGGCCTGTACCATGAAGGTAGCTGAACAAACTCGGGGTTACAGGATTAGTTTTGAGTTGACAAAACCAAACCGATGCAATCAGGCTTTATTGGTACCATGATGCAGCTCATCAACTTTCTTTGTCAACTCAGGCTTTGATCCTTAAGCTATGATTACTCCACTCGCGCGTGCACATAAAAGAGTGACGTCGACACTGAACAACCAATCGCGTTCGATATGGATAGAGCGAGAGCTGTATACTTTTCAGCGGAGGAGCAAGAGATAATTCTTCAGAAATATGAAGAATATAGAAGTATTTTTCAAGCACGTAGTAACACTGTATCTGCTGCCAAAGCAAGAGAACAATCTTGGAGGAAGATTGCTGATTGCGTTAATGCGTAGGTTAAACAATTAATGTACATTTATGTAGGCTAATCATATTAAAAATGTATTAAATGCTAAAATGAAAATGTATTCGTGTTGATATATATATATATATATATATATATATATATATATATATATATATATATATATATATATATATATATATATATATATATATACACATACATACGTGTGTGTAGATGTATGTAAAATGTGAATGTATAGGCTATTACATCCTAAGAAAGATTGATATTCATTGATTTTTAGATGCAACCCCAACTCCAAACGTTCTTGGCAGCAGATCAAGACAAAATATAAAAATATAATTCAAAGTGGTGAGTATTTACCATAACCTTTTATTATTTTTTTGAACATTTAATCACAAACACTTGTTTGCAGCAAACAGAAAAAAATGTGAGATGAGGAAAACTGGGGGAGGGCCACCTCCTCAAGATTACACTGTGGCGGAGGAGTTGGCTCTGAGCAACAATAAGGGGCGGCCGATTATGGATGGGATTGCATGTGCTGTACAGTCTGACCCTGGTGCTGGCTCCTCTAAGCAAGTGACACTGGGTATGTGTGTACAATGCATTACTAATGTTTTTAAAAAAAGTTAAATATGGCTGACTCTGTTCTGCAGTAGAGGGAAATACAGTGTCCCTGTTGAAGCCAGCACACATGCACACAGTCTCCCACACAGAGGTCAGTATGCAGCAGACAGAACACCAAACATAACCTGCTTTATAACAGTTATGCTTTACATTGGCCTTTTATTTATTAGGGTGAACCAAACGATGAAGACCCTCTGTCTGTGTGTTCTGAGACAGTTGCTGAGGTGAATGCACTGAGCTTTTTATTATGGCACATATTTGAATGTCATAATTAAGTGACTGGCCCTTACACATCTCTTTTGTAGGATTTTTCACAACCTGCCCCAGAAACTGAAGCCTCTTCCTCAATGGGCTACAGAAGGAATGTGAACAAGGTAATGCTTTAAACCCTTGACATAATTTACAGTCAGTCCTGTGTTTGTAGAAAGTCATGCCACTTTTTGTGATTTGATCAACCTCCAGAAAACGTGTAATGATTGTTTGTGGTGGAATTGTTTCAGGTGGAAACAGACTCAGTCAGGGCCCTGTACAAAAGGAGCCTCGAACTAGACTGCACACTGAAGGAGCTGGACTGTAAGCTGAGGAGGCTCCAAATTAAAAAAATTAAATTGGAGATTAAACAGCTGGAAAAAACAGATATCAGTATGTGAAATTTTTTTTAACCAAGTAACCCTTTAGTATGAACACTATGAATGTTTATTGATGTAATTTTTCTTGCTCTCTTTCTTCCCCCCTAGCCACATGATGACCAATAAAACAGTTTGAGACATATCTGCAGTGTCAGTGTGCTTTTATTAAGTAAAATATTGTGTTGTGATTGCATCTCTGACAGCTGCGCCAGCTGGGTGGTCAAGTGTGATGGGGTCAATTTCATCAGGGAGAAGCTGGTTTTGTGGTGGTAATCGCTCCTTTCTGATAGTGGCTATATTATGCAGAATGGCACATGCAGCGACTATCTGTGATGCCCGCTCTGGTGACACTCTTAAGCGCCTAAGGCAGTTGAAACGTGCCTTTAGGATGCCAAAGGTCATCTCGATCTTGACCCTGGTTTTACTGAGGGCCACATCGAAGCGGTTTTGTGGCCCTGTCTGAGGGTCAGGATAGGGGGTTAGCAAAAACCTCTGGCATGCATAACCTCGATCTCCTACCAACAGGCCATTAAAAAGCCCTGTCATAGAACAGAAAAGGGGAAAATTGTGTAAGTTTTGCTATTAAAATTAAAACTTTAAAGTGTACTGTACTAAATTGAACTTGCCTTCTTCAAAGCGCTGACACAAAATAGACTCACGGAAAATGTGTGAGTCATGCACTGAGCCAGGCCATTTGGCATCCAAACTTGTGATCATGCATTCATGATCACAAGTCATCTGCAGATGAAATGTACAGTAAATAATTGTCTTGTTAGTTACTATTTATTTAAAGATTAATCTCAATGCAAATAAAAATCACTTCACATAGGCTATATTAGTAGCCCTACCTGAACATTAAGGCTGTGAAAGGACTTTCTGTTCACATAATCTGCCTCATGTTCTCCGAGAGCTGTGGAGATTGCAACATGTGTGCAGTCTATTGCTCCTATGACTCTAGGGAATCCTATCATAGGAATTAAAAATATATATTTAAAATCATTCTTAACAGGTAGTTACTGCAGACTACTGTATACTAGATTTCTAAGTGTGAAATATGCTTTTTTGAAGAAGAAAAAAAATGAGTGTGAAATGTTAAATTTGTTCATGTGATGTCACCCTATCAAGATATCTTACCGGCAATTTGATAAAAGCCCTCTTTTATGGACATGGTCGATAAATGTCCAGGGAACACAATGAAGCTATTTATGTACCCCTGCAGAGCGAGGACCACCTTTCAAATGGTTCGACAGACTGTGTTTTTCCCTAGATTCTCTGCATCCCCGACCGCATACAAGTATGTACCACTTGCAAAAAACCGCAACGCAATGCATACCATTTGCGGTACAGTAAGGGCATGGCTTCGACGAGTCACATTTGTTATGTGCAGCTCAAGAAGTTCACAAAGATATGACATTCCTTTCGTGGAAAATCTGTATCTTTCATACAAGTAAGCATCAGGAAAGTCAAATGGATTTTGTCTGTCCCTAAACACTCTTTCTCTACGAAGTGCTCGTCTAACAATTTGCGCGGAGATGTCCACAGGATTTGGGAGAAAAGGTGAAGCCATTGCAACAGAGAACAGACGCTGGGAATTAGTTACGTCACCTATATGTTTCTTTGCTCACAGCTGATTGGTCAAACTTCAGTCTGAGATCTCGAATCCAGAACATAACCTGCCCCGGAGCAGGTTAGCCGTGCAGCGTAAGATACCATGGCAACGAACACCAATTAAAGCCGAGCTACTTTCATAGTACCTAAAACCCAGGGTTGGCGGAAACTAAGCTGAAACATAGCTGGCTAGCCACCTAATCCGGCTTCATGGTACAGGCCCCAGGTTCAACAGGCTCTGTCAACTCAGGTTTAACCCAGAGTTTGCAATTAACTGAAGCATGTGCACCTGAAAGTGGACTGAAACATGTAGAGTAATTTTAATTTAAAAGCATAGTTTAATATTGTCAACTAATATAATTATATACACAATTAAAATTCATATAAATAATTAGCAGCAAAACATGAGCAATTTTGTCTCATAAACTACTTTAATTTGGAGTGAGAGATACAGGAAGAGTAGCTTTATTTCATCTTTACTCATAGACCAAGAATAACCCAGAATAAAATCTGCTCCGGAGCTGGTTAGGCATGAGGCGTAAGTTACTAATCTTGAACTTACCTGGGTAGAAACTGAAACTGGCTTTTTGCAATAGGCCACTGGTAATGTGACATACCCGGGTATCTTTAAAGGTGCACTGTGTCATTTTTAGCAGCATCTAGTGGTGAGGTTGCGAATTGCAACCAACATAAGTTACGGTGGGTGACAATTATTTAATTATTCAGTAAAACGATATGTTATTGCTAATATAATTATAATTATGTACATGATATTGCATTTCTGTCAACAGATCCTCCTAAATACAGTATTACACAATGCACCTTTAAAGGTAAGCAGATAACCTCAACTTTTGGTTCCAAAAACGGAGGTAAATTTCAGGGTATGTAAGTAGTCGTAGCAACTTACTCTCTGAACATAACTTTGCTCCGGAGCAGGTTCTGTTCCAGATTTAGTTTACTTCAGTGGTGTTCAGCGCATGCATGCCCTATTGATGAGGCTTCAGTGGGCTTGACAGATTGCACAACATATTATATATATATATATATATATATATATATATATATATATATATATATATATATATATATATATATAGTTATAAAGATATATAAAGCACTATTAAAACAAGGTAATGTTAATTGTATTATATATATATATATATATATATATATATATATATATATATATATATATATACAGTGCAATGCATAAGTAAATACACCCATGCTAAAGTTGACTAAAAAGAGGAATAAAAAATCATATTTTGGAAATTGAACTTAATGCCTTAATTTAAAAAATTAGGGGTACTTTCCATAAGATCATGGGGTACTTTCCATAAGATCATCTCTCAATGCAAATCAAACTAGCTTTTAGGCTAACTGAAATAAAACCATGCCAATCTCTAGGTATGGTGAAGGCTATGTGATGATGTGGGGCTATTTTAATTCCAAAGGCCAAGGGAACTTTGTCAGGATGCATAGTATCCTAAAAAAATAATTAAAAAAAATACTTAAAAATAAAAATCTGCCTGCCTCTATGGGAATTTAACATAGGGGTGTACTCACTTATGCACCATGTATTTTAAGGAAGAACATTTATTTATTTACGATACATTATTCATTCACAAAGAAAATTGGTGTCCTTAAAGGTTGGATTTTTCCTAATTTTTTAAATTAAGGCATTAAGTTAAATTTCCAAAATATGATTTTTTATTCCTCTTTTTAGTCAACTTTAGCATGGGTGTATTCACTTATGCATAGCACTGTATATATATATACAGTGCGTGCAGAATTATTAGGCACGTTGATTTTCTGATCATATTTTTTTTGTCAGGCACATTTTACCAATTCCAAACATTAATCATAATAACTATACTATTCATTTTGTATTTAATCATTTATAAGTGATATATAATTGTTCATGAAGGCTGGAAATGAAAAACGCCTTATTTTCAGGTGTGCAGAATTATTAGGCACGTTTTCTTTTACAGATAAAATAAGCCAAAAAAGAGATTTAACTCAGACTGAAAAGTCAAAAATTATTAAATGCCCATGAGAAGAATGCAATACTAATGCAATACTACAACTGGCAGTTAAGGCATGACCATTGGACAGTGAAATGCTCATTAGGTCAGCAGGGTCAGACAAAAACAGGTGGAGAAAAAAAGACACATGTTAAAGGCAGGGTAGGTAGGAATTGTCTAAAAAACTTCTTTTTCAAATTTGTTTAAACTTTATGTATATATCAATACATAATTAAAATGTAAGTACTCTGAAAAAGAAAGTATAAAAATCGAATGTATGTAGACCTCTCACGACTGTTTTAAAGACAGCTCATTATTTCCATTCACTCCACCCTCTCCCTTCTGGGCTCCTTCCAAAGACACGCCCCCAAAACACATGAACGCGTGACTCCGACCGCTGAGCTGGAAGACGCATTATTTACCTGGGAAGGACCGCAGTGCATGTAACATCATGTCAAAATCACATGTAATAAAAAAATCTAACTTTATCATTATGAATATAAACAAATAAGATGTATTTTAGTACTCAGTATCAAGCTAGTATATCGATATTGGTAAAGTTTAAATTATATATTTTTTTGATTCGCTAACGAGCTAGTTATAACTATAAGGCAAAGCTAAAAACAGGTTGCATTGATACACGTTTTTCCATTTCCATTAGTTACACTGTGAAGGCGATGAATTTCGTGTAAAATTTCATAACATATACGTTCATATATTCTGCATGTAAGAGTTTCCATGATGAAAGCATTGTTGACTCTGAGGGTAAATCTAGTTCTAAAAAAAGTTCCTGGATGCGGAGTAACGTCAGGTCTACTAGCTGTTAAACATGTATTTTGTTATGTAAAGTTAAATTTTGCACAATTCAACACGACAGCTATCAACTTGAGCTAGGCCTATTGATTATTTATCAACTCTACTATGGCTCGCTAAGTAATGTTATGATAGCTATATTAGGCAGCTACGTGTGCTAGTGATACATGATTCATGAAAACATAAACAAAAAAATATGTCTAATCAAATTACAAAAAGAAAGATTACCTGTCCAGCAGAAATAAAGCCATCAAGGAGTCACTTTTCAGCCCCTTGAGGTCCCTCAGTTCTCACCATCGCTGGAAAGCCACACCGATATTGACTCGCGTTTTATTTCTTGGTTTATCCAAAGACTTTTTGTTTATTGCCTTTTCTAATACTGTCTTCTTTTTTTGGCCTTGTTTGCCTTCGCTAACTGCATATGCTGGTAATGTGAATTTTGAACGCTCTCTCTCTGCCATTATTTTGCTATTCCTAGGTGCCTCTTGAACTCCTCAAATCAAACGGGTGCGCGCATGTAGGCAGATCCTTTATCAACAGGGTGGTTACCATGGTTGCGAGAGAGAGTGACAGTCGCCTAAGCCAATCCTTTGTTTCGTCCCGAATGGAAATAATGAGCTGTGTTTAATGCAGATTAAACGGTCTAGAGTCACTCGATTTTTATACTCTTTTTTTCAGAGTACTTACATTTTAATTATGTATTGATATATAAAGAAAGTTTAAACAAATTTGGAAAAAAGTTCTTTAGACAAATCCTACCTACCCTGCCTTTAACTGCAAAAGAATGAAGGTGAAGAATTAAGTGTGAAACCATCAGGAACCTTTTAGTCTTCAGCGCCACCATTTTCCAGAACTGCAACCTACCTGGAGTCTCCAGAAGAGCAAGGTGTCAGAATCTCAGAGACTTGGGTTTGGTAAAGAATCCTAAAATGTACCCCCTCTTAATAAGAATCACAAGCTGAAGTGTTGTGAAATACATGAAGACTGTTTTTTTATAAGCTTTATAGACAGACAGATTGAGAGTGACTCTTGAAGGACCAGCACCACATCCTCTTCTACCACTGTTTGAAGGATTCATCTTCCAGAATACGTTTTAATAAGTTTTGGGAGTTTATTTTTAGTCCATCTCCTACCCTGAAGTCCGTTTTGCAGAGATGGACTAAAAATGAACTCCCAAAACTTACTGTCAGATTCTAGAAGATGAATTCTTACCTTTTCTGGGAAGAATTTATTTTTCTGCTGTAAAGGGATAACAGGTGCAAGATGTATAGGAATAGGTTATGTCTATACAATTATTCCAATCTTTCTTTCTTTGCCTTCCTATGGAACAATGTTTTTATGAGGCTTTATAACCATGCAATTGTTTAACACTGCTGTTTGAAATACCATGGCCATGGCTTTAGGGACCTTGATGACAAGTATGTGATAGTGTCATTGTTATCAGTGTTTTCACAGCTCTGTGTGTGCAGGTTAGCTGTGATCCACAGTAACTTTTAGAGCATCATCATATCTGAATAACAGTGTGTGTGCAACTGCAGCTGATCATGCTAGACCCATGCAAGCCACTTGTAAATTTTCAGGTAATAGGCCATAATTTACCTATACGGTGGATTCAGAGAGATCTGCAGCAATGTTTAGTAACATAAACTTAGCATAATCATCCATCCATACAGACACAATGGGACAAGTTATAGGTGATAGATTAGTGATAACCTTGGTTAGAATGGGTTAAAAATGATAACAAACATATACCATTGTTTTCTAGCAGAAGTGTTTTTATAAATCTGTAATTGTCAGTGAGTTACATGGCTGCTGCATCATATGAATCCTCATATTAATTGTTTGTTGTAACTTGTTTTAAGTCAAGAAAGCCTAACATTTAATGAATAAAATATACGTCGATTTCTTTTTGACACACACACACACACACACACACACACACACGCACACACACACACACACACAAAATCTTTATTTGGTAGTGGGGCAAATCTGTTCAAATCTGAACTTGTTCGTTCAGTATCATGGAACTTTCTATACACAGTTCATTAGGCGGATCATATTGGCAGTGACAGTAGAATTACTTATCCAGATAATACAAGAGATGAACGTCTGAAAATGTGCGCATGCAATATCCTACACAGTTAGCCTGGGTTTTAATGCAATGCACTTATGTGGACATGAAACATGAAGCTAACGAGAGAGAGAAAATTCTCCGCAAGAGTAGTTTTGCACATGTTAAATGAAACACTGTAATTATGCTCCCCTCTTCAGAGTCCAGTACACAATTGTAATATGACAATATTTACGCAGACACTTATGATTGACATCACAGCAGACCATAGGGGAAGCACATCTTCAGGGCGGGAGGGTCCTCTCCACCAATAAGTAGCGCCATCAGGGTAGTGGGCGTGTCCTTTAACGGCTGTATGGTTTGGTTGTGCTCGCTGAGAATTTGATACAGTGTTGCAGTAAATCAGACAGAGCTACAGTAACAGCGTTGAAATTTGTCACCCTGTTGCAAGTATTTTTGGCAAGTGATACAAGCGATCGATATCACTGCCGTCTCCCGTTTGGGGAAGAGTTGAGTTGTTGAGCAAGGAAGTACATCGGATCGTTTTAAAGAACAGTTTCAGAGAGAATCGACACAAATTTGACTGGAAATGTCTGTAAACAAACCGAATGATGATCCGAAGTTATCCACGACGGACAGAGTGGTTAAATGTAAGTAGAAATCCCATGCCACTCAAGACCGATCGGGCTAACGGGCTATTTAAAGTGAGAAAACATTGAGATTTGAGTGTATGCGTGTACCTGGAATGAACAGTCGTCCTATGCTTTGGTAATGCTCTATAATAGGCTGTGAGATATGCCCATGGACAAATGGGTGGTAGACGGGCTGTATTGGTAAAAGTAGGAAGTAAAGGTAGTTGTAATAATGACAGAGCGTTTGCATGTCTTATTTTTCCAAAGAAACGCAATATAAAGCCTCAATTTTCAAGTCAACAAAATGTTTTTATTTTTGCAACAGTTGTAGCTCGTGAGTTTTAATGGACGTGTTATTGCGCGCTGGTTCTTTTGGACAAAATGTAGATATTGCACAATACTGATCGACTGCTTGAAGGAGCCAACGTAACACTGGGTTTAGGAATTTTGCATGCTCGTTTTTACTGCCTGATGATCATTTTGGCTATGAGGCAGCATATGACAGGTTGGGGCCCCTGACTGTTTGGAAACAATCCCTCTCCATGTGGCTCCTCTGTGCATTCAGTGCAACAGACACACTTGCCGTCATGTCCCATTTGTTCTTCCTCGTCAAGTCAATTGGTATCATTATCATATTGTTGTTACTGTCACTGCAGAGTATCTAATTTTCTGACACACAGCACTCTGCTGTACTTTGGTATACCAAAACACACGACGAGCAACACTATTGCACATATCCAATGAATGGCTTATTAACTTCTGGCTTGTAATGGCTTTTGCATCAGGCATAACACTGCAGCAGATCCAGCTGTAAGGGATCACACAACTCAAAAGCTCGGACAACTCCCCTCCCAGCCATAACCATACAACAGCTTCCTACTCCTAACGAACATTCTCTCACTGATGTGATTCAGTAGCCAGACTGGGGTTTTATAAGTGTGGGGATCTGATATGAATTGATTGCTCTCATAAAGGAGCATGGGCTGCTCAGATAACTCATTTACCTTCCCCTCAGCTCTTAGGGTGGCCCCCGTGAAACATCAGTTTCCTCTCACTGGTTAGAAGATGGAAAAGGCAAGGGCTGGGAGTGCCTTAGGAAGGAGTTGCACTTAAATGTTTAATGAGAATATTGCACAATGTGTCAGTTTGATAAGGGAAATCTAAGTAATGGGAGCTCCAGAAGTCCTTACTGCTCAGCTATGGTATTAAGGGGCTTAAGGCAGTAGGTTTTAGGTTAGGTCAGGAGTGTTTAATTATCTGCAGCACTTTAAGAAATAAATTCTCATACGACTGTATGAGAAATAGTGTTTATGCTATATTTTTTATATGTTGTTCAGCCTTAAATATAGGCCTAGGTGATATAATACAATGCATAGCACAGCTATTTCTCTTCTTTTTTTTTATTCAGCACATCATTTGACTCCCATGCTTTTAGTGTCAATGTTTTCTAAGTTTAATATGTTGTTTTAGAAAGTCCAGTCTTGTATTGTGAGCGCTGCATCATTTATTATTGTTTATTCAGCTGCCACAGCTTGGCCTTTCTCTTGTTTATGGTTTTGTTTTGTCTATTGATAATTAAAATATATATAGCTACATTTTTAACATGTTCACAGCATTAATAAAAATCCTTTCCTAGTGGTTTGATTTTTTTTTTTTTTTTTACTGTAATAACCCAAGAAGGGCTTCTGGGCCAGTTTGATCAGATAGAGAAGCTGAATTTAAGTGAACAGTTTAGCACTGGTGATTTATTTTGTAGCTTCTGACTGAGCAGCGCTCAATCAGACAGATCTATTATCTTACATTCGCTCTAAGCCATTGAGAGATGAAGCTTTTAGTCGGGTGCCCTTGCTTTTAAATGATCTTCACCAGGCAAGGAGCTTTTATGTAATGCCACTTTTTCACCCACCACTCCTAATGCTAATAGAACCTTTATGTTTTCAGAGGCTGACTGACAAGGAAAGAGGTACAGAAACAGACAGACGCTGGGAAAGGTCCTTGGGTGACTCACTGTGGGACAAATTTCAATATTCAAGCTTGTTCTTCATTTAGACTTTGTTTTTGCGCTCTGTTAGCCCATTTCCAACAAAATGTTGTTGGTTCTTGTACTGCAAACCCCTACGTTTCTTTTGACTTGAGATCTGAAAGTGACAAGTGACTTTACTAACCAAGAGAATGTTTTAAAATCCAGAGTAGTTTTATTCACTATCACTGTGCAACTGTCAGATATTGTAAGGAATAATATTCATAGCAATAAATTCACACAGTTGATATTTGCTAATAAAAATAATTTTTTGACAAACTGAGAAAATAATTTGGATGTCAAAACTGGTTCATATTGCCACATCTAGGCATGCACCGATATTAAAATTCTGGCCAATACTAATATGCCAGTAATGTTAGAATGACCAATAACTGATAAATGGGCAATATTAAAACTCTATCATATATATATAATAATATACTATTAATAATACTATTTTGTTATATTTTCTTATAAAAAAATAAACAATATATATATATATATATATATATATATATATATATATATATATATATATATATATATATATATATATATTAGAGCCCGACCGATATGGATTTTTGGGCGCCGATACCGATAAAAAAAGCCAGATACCGATATATCGGCCGATATTATTTATGTGTATATTATAATACAGTAGCAATATTATTTATGTGTATTATAGTACAGTAAGTTTGGACACACTTTCCAATTGGTGTGTACAAACTTTTGATGGGTACTGTATATAGAATACACAGTATAAACAGAATAAATATATAAACGTTTTGCAATGATCACTCAAATGTGGTGATCAAACACTTGTGTGACAAAGATATGTAGTGGAGGCAGGGTGAATGATAGAATGAGAATTTGAGCTGTAACTGTAACTAGTTTGCATTGCATTTTATATTATATTATATTCTAAATACTGTTGCATAATCTTCACTAACGACTTTGTCTTTTAATTTAGTCACGTTATTTAAAACATAACTTGTATCAATAAATATATCAAAAGTGTCACTGACAAAACTAGGCGGTGGGCCGGACCTCGAAATTACGAATTTAATACTTACCTCACAGCTGTCTACGTTTTTTTTTGCTGAGGTCATGTAATAAAATCGTATAAGTACTATAGACATTGTTTCCAACTTTGTTGTATGCACATTTGACGCAAAATGTCCTTACAAACTCTTACTTTTTTAAACCGGCAAAGAAGCAGGAGTACTAATCATAACGTTAGAAAACCTCCCGTTTCCTTGACAACCAATGTAAATAATGAACACAGATTCTACAGCGGAGGCATATAATCTTTGTCAGTGACCAGGAAGCTGGGCCATATAGTGAAACTGATGCATAGCTTGTCTAACGGCAGATGAAGTAAAACCGTAAATCTCTGTAAAGTCCTAATCATAAATACAGTGCATGTTCACAATAACGGTTTAAATAAATAAAATAATACATGTTTTACCTCTGATATAAACATTTAGATTAAATATGCCATTCTCATTAATGGTGTTAAAACACTTTAACTACATGAAATAATTACTGAGAAGTTACAACATTTTTATATTCAATAAATATAAATATTTGTTGTAGATGCAATGCTTTTGAACACTTCTCCTCTGGCATGCTGTTTTAATGTTTGAACTAATTGCTTATGATGATAGCAGATTGTCTGAGAAAATGGTTCCGTGCAAATAATGCACAACAAGGTCTATCTGTTTCCATTAAAAATAGAAATCAATTAAAAATACTATTTGGCCAGTGGAAAAGATTGAGAAAAAAATTCTCTGAAATGTATTTTACACTATTTGATTTATTCATTCAAAAACAAGGCAAGGATAGGCTACTAAATTATTTGTATTAATAAAATGAGAGCATATGAATAAAGCGGAGCAGTGTGACGCTTAAATATAAGTTAAAAAACTTAAACATACGTTTAATTTATATAAGTTTAACCCCTTACTAGTCAGCCCCAATTTTGGCAAGTGATGCATACATGACATACCCAAAATAAAAAGGTTGCTGCTCAGAAGTCATTCTGAATTGACACAACCAATATATATTTAAAAATCCAACCCTTGAGAGTTTACAATTCAAGACTCAAAATTAACCAGACTGTTGTTAATATTGAGATAAGCTCAAACATAGAAACGAAAACAACAAATATTAAGAATATATTTATTAAATGTATAAAAATTTTATGTGAATTTAGGATTGCAACTTATAACCACAACTAAAACATGGGGATTTTTTAAAGACAATCATCCCGCACATCCTATTCTATAATAAAATCAGCTAATCGAATATTCAAAAATCGTGACTCATCCCTAATTAATATAGTGTTATTGTGTAAGTGGATGACATGACAAGCAGCAAAAGGCAGTGCAATTTGTGTGTAAGTGGGGTCAAATGTTCATAGCAAATTTCAAAATAAACCAATGTAGCAGCATCATAGTGTAAACTACCAGTGTATTTGTGCAAGAGTCAATCAGCTGCCCTTAGGTTATTGGAGGGTGGGGGTGGAAGGAAGAGGCTCTCTATGATTCCCCTATAGAAAGTTAAGAGGATGGATTTTTGGGAGATGAGCCTTCCTCAACTGTGGGAGGAAGTGCAGAGGTTTTTGGACTTTCTTGGCCAGGTTCAGTTGTTGGTGTCGATAGATCAAGATGGGTCATCTGCGATGTGGATACTAAGCAACTCCGTGATCTTGACCTGCTCCATCATGCTGCTGTTGATGTGATGATTGTCAACGATCACCTCTGTAGTCATTTGGGTGTGGAGAGATATGATGTTGTCCTGTCCGTGTCTGTGAGTTAGATAAACAACTGAATTATATTCAGATAAATAAACACAGAAAGCGCACATTACTCATTTAAAATCACACTTTTCATCTTGACATTTGTATTAAGATGCTAACCATCTTAAACGAGCTTGCCAAGACTACTGGAGTTCTGACCACAAATAATTGTGTTAAATAACTCAAAAACAGCCATCTTTAACTAAAATATTTTTCCACCATACAGTATACCTGTTCTGTTATGTAGGTGAAGCCCAACCACTATCACGCCCGTTTCACACATACTCCGTGTGCAGTGCGTGTGCGGTGCATGTTGCAGTGCGTATGCAGTGCAGAAGCAGCACGCGCAATAGTGCTTTCACATATGCTGCGTTTGCAGTGCGTAACTGATCCGCTGCTGGCTATACCACAAATACATACTCTCAATTTGTATTTCAAATCAAGAAGTTATCAGCAACTTTTATTTAAAAAATGTTTTTTTGTCAGCATTGCGATTCTCTTTGTACACACAGCCTACACTCTTTAATAGATGTATTCAGGTTTAAACACAATTTAAACAACATATTATTAAATGCATTACTTCTATATAATTATATATTAAGTTGCTCAAGCAAGTGGTAAAATATTTTACCATGTAGCCTACTTAAAATCGCAAAGCCTACATTTTAAGTTAAAACGTAAAATTGACAAAAACAGCAGACTCATACCCTTTCCTTGCATAATTTAAATCTTTATATAATAAATCTTGCATGTCACAAAGAACTTGTTTTTCCACCTCCACGAATGAGACGAGTGTTGTTCATTATGTCGCCTTGTTGAGGTAAATTGTATTTTCCATTGATTTACCCCGGTCTTAACGTCTCAGCATTGCGATTCTCTTTGTACATACACTCTTTAATAGACGTATGCACGTTTAAACACAATTTAAACAACGGCAGCCTATTATTCAATGCATAGCCTACTACTTATATTAAGTTGCTCAAGCAAGTGATAAAATTTAACCATGTAGCCTACATATTAAATCGCAAACATTTTAAATTAAAACTTAAAATTGACAATAACAGCCCACTCGCATGCCTTTTCTTTTTCATTTAAAATACAATAAATCTTGCATGTCACAAAGAACTTGTTTTTTTTTTACCTCCACGAATGAGACAAGTGATGTATGTCGCCTTGTTGAGGTAAATTGTAGCTTTCCTTGCTTTACCCCGGTCTTGTGGAAAAAGTAGTATTTAATTAAATACATTTATGGTGAGATTACTACATTTTATTTCATTAATCGCATTTATGGTGAAATTTCTACATTTTAAGGTCAATATGTGTTCATTTTAACCACGAAACATGCGCTGTCACTTTAATTCAGCGTTTGCAGCACAGCAAAAATAGACTCGGTGCGGAAACGATCTCTGCACTGCTGTATACGCACCGCAACTGGAACGGATCGACGGACTGCAACCGCGTGCAGTGTGAAAGCTCTAACCTGTTAACATGGGTACGGAAAAAAATACGCACCGCATACGCACTGCAAACGGAGTATGTGTGAAACGGGCGTCAATCGTGACAATCAACCATAATTGTCTTAAATAACTCCATGACTACCACTATAAAGTTGATTTGAAATCATTTCTTTGTTTTGGTTTGCACTCTTTTTAGCTGATAATTAGTCTAGCTTACTTGTAGCCTAGGTAGCTTGCTGTAACCAACCTGGACATACCGTTTACCGTTTACCCCGTGATTCTCCCTTACTAGTCAGACTTATTTCCTGCTGTCTTCCCGTTTAAATATTTTTCCCGTAATTATCCCGTATTTGAATACTCTTTGCTTAGTTCATTGTGTATGTACCGAATGATTATTTTGGATTAGCCTAAGCAACATACCGTTAGACCTAACGTCAGCTTTACTGCTCCACTACCCACATTCTTTCGTGGCTAACGTTACTGTTTTCATCAAAAAAACATTTTATAGCTTGCAGTCTTAAATACAACTTATATGAAAAGCATTAAGATATAGGGGTGTATAATCATTGCAAAAAAAATCTTACCTTGACTTTGTCTTGCCGAGACACACCGGTCTCTCCAGGATGGGTTGATTTGGCTTCAGACTGACGCGACGCCGGTTCAACGAATAACGTGATTGGCCAAATCAATTCAACAAGGTAACAACACGAGCGTTGATTGGATCTCACTCCGGCCAACGTTTGTGATCAGCTAGCGAAATTAAATCTATTTTTATACTTTAATGTGCAACAATTGGCGTTGGAAACAATCGGTAATCTTTTTGTGAATTATTCATACAGACAAATAAAAAAATGAGCCAGACAGCTGCTGGGTAACTGTCAAATCAAAAACTAAACGAGATAGACGGACTTGGCCCACTGCCTAAACCTTATCTTCTATTTTTAATCTTAATTTCTCTAATATCTACCAGTGGAGGAAGAACTCAGATCTTTTTAGTAAAGTAAAATTAATATATCATAATGAAAACGTTTATAATTACATATGTACAGTAGTTTTATACTATTTTAAATCAGTAGTACGCAAAATGTACTAAACGTGAAACTAGGCTACTCCTAATGCAAAATGGCCCTATATAAAGTGTTATAATTATATAAATTATTGGAATATTGCTTGATGTTGTAACGTAGCAGAATGAGCTTTAACACTGTGTCTACACCGGACGCGGCCGTTATTGCTCGGAGATTTGTCGCTCGTGCCACGCATTTTAATCAATGTTTCATAAAGGGGGGGGTGAAATGCTATTTCATACATACTGAGTTGTTTACACTGTTAAAGAGTTGGATTCCCATGCTAAACATGGACAAAGTTTCAAAAATTAAATTGTAAGTTTGATGGAGTATTTCTGTTCAAAAAATGCTCCTTCCAGTTTGTCACAAGTTTCGGAAAGTTTTTTTTCGAGTATGGGCCTGTGTGACGTCAGATGGGGCGGAATTTCCTTATACGGGTCCTAAGGGCATTTCTCCCGGAAGGACGCGGGCGCGCGCGCGCAACCGTAGACCAGAGCAAGAGAGCGAAAGCAGTATGCCCATCAAAGCGCTGTGCTCGGCTTTAGGGAAGTCAATGTCACCAAAGAAGTGGGTTTTTGGTTGCCAGGGCAAGACAACCCTGCACAGATTCCCAAAGAACCCGGCGTTAAGGGAACAGTGGATGGACTTTGTTTTTCCAGAGCATCAACGGAGTTGTGCATTTCGACGATGATTGTTTTATAAACAAAGCCCAGTTCGACGCCGGATTCGCGACGATCGTCTAACCCCTCATTTACACTGCACACGTGTGCGGTGCATTACGTCTGCGACCAGGTTTTATTCCGTCCTCCACGCGGTGCCAACTCACACCAGGAGCATTTCAGAAGCGGAGCGTCTGGATGCGCGAGACCACGTGATTTGCCTGTCCGACGTGGTTTTTCTTGATTTTTGGGTTTCTACCATACAGTCTATGGTTTCTACCAATGATATTGGTGTGTAATACGTTTGGGAGTTTGCACAGGGTGTTTATTTTGAATTTTACAATGTTTTTTTTACTTTTATTTTGTATTCCCGGTGCGACTTGGACACGCGTCCGTCAAATATAGACTAGGCGCCTATATTTAGCGAAGCGGCGCGGAGAGCCGCTTCTGGGAAGCTTCTGAAACGCGCCGCGTCGCGGCCGGTGTAAACACAAGCATTGACTAGAATGGGCGCGATCAGCTCCGGTAGCCGTGTCGCAGCCGTAATGCGCTGCAGACGTGTGCGGTGTAAATGAGGGGTAACGGTGCGTTTCCACTGGCGCGTTGCGAGCGGAGCGGAGCGAGCGTTTTCAATTCATTCCTATGGAAGTCGAGCTTCACGCTCGCGCAGTGCATTTTGGGATTGCCAGCGGACCGGAGAAAGCGTTGAGAGCGACCGAGAGCGTCAAAAAGTTGGGCCGTTCTTGACTTTATGCAAAGATCAAGCGAAAAACGCGGTCGGCAGCCAATTGCTGTGAGGTTCGGGATGTGACGTCTGTTTTGAGAGTTTAAAAATATGCAAATTGTGCCGGAGTTTATGCTGGATTTAGTGCGTAAATCATTTTGTTTACAAATTAGACGCTTTGCAGTTGTCATATATATGTTAAAGATTTTATTTTGGATGTGTTCATTATGATTATATTGGCTGGGTTAATAAAAGTTTATACAATTGAAAGGATATCTTTGCTTGGTGCATTTGGAAACAAAGCTTGCCTATTTCTAAATGTAATCGCGTGCATATCTAATAATTATACTGTGTGTGTGTTGTAAAAAACAGAGATTAAACACACTCGCAACAGACACACCCCGAAGCGGAGGCGTTATAGCGTTTCCAGCGGCACTGAGCGGAATTTTGCCGCTGTAGTGGACACGCACCGTAACGGTGCGTTTCCACTGGCGCGGTGCGAGCGGAGCGGAGCGAGCGTTTTCAATTCATTCCTATGGAAGTCGAGCTTCACGCTCGCGCAGTGCATTTTGGGATTGACAGCGGACCGGAGAAAGCGTTGAGAGCGACCGAGAGCGTCAAAAAGGTTGGGCAGTTTTTGACTTTATGCAAATATCAAGCGAAAAACGCGGTCGGCAGCCAATTGCTGTGAGGTTCGGGATGTGACGTCTGTTTTGAGAGTTTAAAAATATGCAAATTGTGCTGGAGTTTATGCTGGATTTAGTGCGTAAATCATTTTGTTTACCAATTAGACGCTTTGCAGTTGTTATATATATATGTTAAAGATTTTATTTTGGATGTGTTCATTGTGATTATATTGGCTGGGTTTATAAAAGTTTATAAAATTGAAAGGATCTTTGCTTGATGCATTTGGAAACAAAGCTTGTCTATTTGTAAATGTAATCGCGTGCATTTCTGGTGATTATACTGTCCGTGTGTTGAAAAAAACTTCGATTAAACACACTCGCAATGACACACCCCAAAGCGGAGGCGTTATAGCGTTGCCAGCGGCACTGAGCGGAATTTTGCCGAATAACGCCTCCGCTTTGGGGTGTGTCTGTTGCGAGTGTGTTTAATCTCTGTTTTTTTACAACACACACACACACAGTATAATCATTAGAGATTCACGCGATTACATTTAGAAATAGACCTGCTTTGTTTCCAAATGCCCCAAGCAAAGATATCCTTTCAATTGTATAAACTTTTATAAAACCAGCCAATGTAATTACAATAAACATATCCAAAATGAAATATTTAACATATATAACAACTGCAAAGCGTCTAATTTGTAAACAAAATGATTTACGCACTAAATCCAGCATATACTCCGTCACAATTTGCATATTTTTAAACTCTCAAAACAGACGTCACATCCCGAACCTCACAGCAATTGGCTGCCGACCGCGTTTTTCGCTTGATCTTTGCATAAAGTCAAGAACGGCCCAACCTTTTGACGCTCTCGGTCGCTCTCAACGCTTTCTCCGGTCCGCTGGCAATCCCAAAATGCACTGCGCGAGCGTGAAGCTCGACTTCCATAGGAATGAATTGAAAACGCTCGCTCCGCTCCGCTCGCAACGCGCCAGTGGAAACGCACCGTAACGGTGCGTTTCCACTACAGCGGCAAAAGTCCGCTCAGTGCCGCTGGCAACGCTATAACGCCTCCGCTTTGGGGTGTGTCATTGCGAGTGTGTTTAATCGAAGTTTTTTTCAACACACGGACAGTATAATCACCAGAAATGCACGCGATTACATTTACAAATAGACAAGCTTTGTTTCCAAATGCACCAAGCAAAGATCCTTTCAATTTTATAAACTTTTATAAATCCAGCCAATATAATCACAATGAACACATCCAAAATAAAATCTTGAACATATATATAACAACTGCAAAGCGTCTAATTTGTAAACAAAATGATTTACGCACTAAATCCAGCATAAACTCCGGCACAATTTGCATATTTTTAAACTCTCAAAACAGACGTCACATCCCGAACCTCACAGCAATTGGCTGCCGACCGCGTTTTTCGCTTGATATTTGCATAAAGTCGAGAACTGCCCAACCTTTTGACGCTCTCGGTCGCTCTCAACGCTTTCTCCGGTCCGCTGGCAATCCCAAAATGCACTGCGCGAGCGTGAAGCTCGACTTCCATAGGAATGAATTGAAAACGCTCGCTCCGCTCCGCTCGCAACGCGCCAGTGGAAACGCACCGTAATGCTTGAAGCCGCTTGTCCACCAGCGTCCGATACATTTTTGTTCCGACGCAACGCCTGTGACGTTTTCGCTGCTTGGGTGCGGGGTTTTTGGGCTGGAATAAATATGAAACCATAGCAACGGCCATACACAAAGTCTCGCCGCCGAGTTTCCATTGGCTGCTGCCCCGCGTTTTGACGCTCTCATTTGCATAAAGTATCCACCGAGATACTTTTTTGACGCACTGCTGTTAACCAAATCGACGCTACGCGACCCATCATGCTTTGCGGGGGCGTTTTTGCTGCCTGACGTAGTTCCATAGGAAATGAATGGGCTTTGGCGTCGCGTCAGAAATCTCGACGCTGGTGGACAAGCGGCTTAACGGTGCGTTTCCACTACAGCGGCAAAAGTCCGCTCAGTGCCGCTGGCAACGCTATAACGCCTCCGCTCTGGGGTGTGTCTGCTGCGAGTGTGTTTAATCTAATTTTTTTTCAACACACGGACAGTATAATCATCAGCGATGCACGCGATTACATTTAGAAATAGGCAAGCTTTGTTTCCAGATGCACCAAGCAAAGATATCCTTTCAATTTTATAAACTTTTATAAACCCAGCCAATATAATCACAATGAACACATCCAAAATAAAATCTTTAACATAACAACTGCAAAGCGTCTAATTTGTAAACAAAATGATTTACGCACTAAATCCAGCATAAACTCCAGCACAATTTGCATATTTTTAAACTCTCAAAACAGACGTCACATCCCGAACCTCACAGCAATTGGCTGCCGACCGCGTTTTTCGCTTGATATTTGCATAAAGTCAAAAACTGCCCAACCTTTTTGACGCTCTCGGTCGCTCTCAACGCTTTCACCGGTCCGCTGGCAATCCCAAAATGCACTGCGCGAGCGTGAAGCTCAACTTCCATAGGAATGAATTGAAAACGCTCGCTCCGCTCCGCTCGCAACGCGCCAGTGGAAACGTACCGTAAGGATTATCCCAACGATAAAGGTTCACGGTCGTGCTTTGGAACCGCAGGCGGTGAGTAAAACTGCTTTTCTGCTTCAAATGTCTGAGTGTTGTTAGTTATCCACGCATAAGCACAGCTTTAGCTCTGCTCACACGGCACGCCTCCAGCCGCTCGGTTTTTTCCGGTGTTACGGATCAACTGGGGATCATGTTAACTGGGGAAACGCGCGTGCACGCAGATAGTTTTACCTGGATTTCCAGCAGATGTTAGACGGCTACAGATTCGTCGCAGCCATTTTTCACGGATCCATGATTAAAAACGTATGTTTCACCAGTTGTATACACACTGGTATGCATAATAAAGCGATTTGTTTTTGAAGTGCGTATTCCTGCGTATTTGACGCAATTTCAAATAAGTTTAACATACTTAAGTGTCAAGCTCAGAAACCACGCCTATGTTAACATGGGGCATTTCGTTTTCATTGGATGAACAGACTTGTCAGTGCACTTCAGAAGACGTGTAAGAATCTTCTTCTCAACATTAGTGTATCATATTTTCTGTAGTGTGTTGTCATGAGTTCTAATCACAAATAACAACAGATGTAGATTAAATTAAAGTAGCTAGGCTACCTAAAAGAAACATAAATTGCAAAGTCATTTACATTTTTTTCAAGTTGCATTTATTGATCTGCATATAGCCTAATTTTATAATGGATCTATTATTTTTTATATAAAAACACTTATCAACTTATTTTACTCTGCTGATTATATTAAGATCTCTTTTCTGTACAACCAGCTCTGACGCCTCTGTATCCTTTTCCCTGGACATAAAGCAGCTATGCTTATACACATAGGGTCGTGAAGTTAATTATCTCATGAACTTGTAACATTTTCAACAGATTTATAAAATAAAAAATAAATAAATAAAAAATAAAACCGAATTTTGACTCTTCTTCTTTCAGAATAATTCTATATATCAAATATATAGTAATATTGAATTGTACATAGTGTCGAGCTTTCCTGTAGCTCAAATAGTAGAGCGTTGGTACTTACAATGTCAAGTCCATGGGTTCGATTCCCAGGGAAACTAAGACCTGATAAATGTAAATGTGTACTTTGAAACGCAATGTAAGTCGCTTTGGATAGAAGTGTCTGCCAAATGTGTAAATGTACATTATGCTCAGTAGGAGCATGAACTTGAATGTTGTGTATCTAATGTCTTGTATTGGACATGTAAAAAACACTTTGTCTTTAGTGATTAAAGTCCTGTGAAAAACACTGAAAGGCAACCACAAATTGTATTACTGAAATAAGCAAAATATATGATATAGTGATAATGAATTATTACAAATATATACTGATATTCTCTATGGCTAATATTCTCATAGGCCTACTGTCACTAACCTCTTAATCATTTGTCACCTCACATGCATAGCATGATGACCCTCTCTAAAACAATAGGAAATGCTTTGTTTACTTGTTTGCTGACCTCTTTAACAAAATAAATATGACACAATCGTTTTATGTAATATAAATTTAAATTATGCCAGTTCTCTTCATTTGACTGGTACCATGAATCTCATTAACATATTCTCTTTACTTGTTATCCATCACATCATGTGCTTTCATTATTGTTGTCGGCTAACCATTAGGAACACATTAAAAGGTCTATAAATGAAGTGTCATTGTTGTTTGGCCATATACTGCCACAGCAAATGGATGCAATTAAAGTTAGACAAATCAAAAACTTTGCAGGATAACCAATATCCCGATCGCTGCTCAAGAAAGGAGCGTGATTATATAAAGAGGAGATGTGAAAATTTCACAATGAAGGGTGATGGTGTGTTAAATTGTTCTTAAAAAGATAATACAACTGTGACATTTATTTACTAATATAACATGATTACATTAGATGGAGAGCAGCATAGGTATGAAGGCCAAACTGGCCAATGGGTAAGAAAAATGTATACATATACATTGCAAAACAAGTAACTGTTCTTCATTAGCATGTAACTTAGTCTATAGTTTGTTCTCCCTTCTTTAGATTGAATGTTCAGAATGTGGAAGGTGGGACTGTGTGGCCAGATCTTCCACTGTTGGCAAATACAGCTGTCCTGCATGCATACACATTTGCCTATTATTTTTTCTTTTTTTTTTCTTCCTTTTTTTTCTTGTAACTTTCATACCTGTTAGCTAATGAATATGTTTGTTGAACCCTGAATAAATGCTGTGGGTAATTCACTGGATTCATAAACTATGGCTTCTCAATTTTCAACACTCTTTAGGAACATTTATGGAGTGTAGCCTACTTTAACTCATTCCTCAGTAACATTAAAATAAATAATAAATAAATGCTTGACATCCCTTTTAGCAGTACTGCTGCTCAATTTAAATTAAGCCACAAATTGGCATCATAACAATAATCTGCGAATACACATGCACTGCAAAGAAGACACAATGTCAATAGCATAATTTATTTAATCTACTTACAGTTGTCATCAGATATTCAATTTCATTGAAACGAATGTAACAAAATAACGTGGGCGTGGTCTGTGTCGTGAAATTAAAACACGTTAAAACTTCCCTTAAATGCGTCTGAAACATTCACCGGAGCAGCGACAGAGTAAACAACAGTGTCCTAATTAGAGCCCGACCGATATGGATTTTTGGGCGCCGATACCGATAAAAAAAAGCCAGATACCGATATCTCGGCCGATATTATTTGTGTGTATATTATAATACAGTAGCAATATTATTTGTGTATTATAGTACAGTAAGTTTGGACACACTTTCCAATTGGTGTGTACAAACTTTTGATGGGTACTGTATATAGAATACACAGTATAAACAGAATAAATATATAAACGTTTTGCAATGATAACTCAAATGTGGTGATTAAACACTTGTGTGACAAAGATATGTAATGGAGGCAGGGTGAATGATAGAATGAGAATTTGAGCTGTAACCAAACTAGTTTGCATTGCATTTTATATTATATTATATTATAAATACTCTTCTATTTTTAATCTTAATTTCTCTAATATCTACCAGTGGAGGAAGAACTCAGATCTTTTTAGTAAAGTAAAATGAATAATATCATAATGAAAACGTTTATAATTACATATGTACAGTAGTTTTATACTATTTTAAATAAGTAGTAAACAAAATGTATTAAACGTGAAACTAGGCTATAGGGCTGGACCCGAATATTCGTTCGGTGGGTTGGTATTCGATTTGAAAATTTGACATTGGAATTTTTTTTTTTTTTTTTTTTCACATCTGGGATCCCCCGCGAAACGGTTCTCATTCGCGCTTGAATAAGGCCGGCGACACACTGACTGCGTGGCATGGCCGTTTTTATTTCGGCTCCCATGTTAACAGGTTGGAGTTTGCACACTGCCTGCGTGAGACACGCGTCTCTCAGGCGCGGCTCGAGCCACGCGGAAAACGCGTGCATGCCAGAAATAGAACCGACGCGCAAGTCTTCTCTGGCAAGAGCGCAGAACAGCGGAGTTTGTATGGACGAAGTGCATGTCTGAGCTTGTGTTTTGGATTAAGCTGTGTTGCTTTGACATTGTGGAAAATAGAATAATACACTGTAAAAAGTTTAACTATTAATTACTCAATTTTATTGGTGAAACATTTTTACACTCAAAAAAATTGAGTAAATTTTAAAGCTGTGAAATCAATGAAATATACTGTATGAATTGAGTAAATGCAAGTAAAAAAATTAAGTAAATCTGAGTAACTGCATCTGGTACATTAACAAATAAAATTGAGTAGAAATAATTTAACATTTAAACATTTAAAAACAATATTTATGAGTAATATTAACTGTTTTTATTAATGAGTAATATTAACTTTTTATTTTCTCTAAACCTTTGTAAAATAGTACTCCACACAACCACCAGTATACATGACATTGGCCTTTATTGTCAATGAGTACAGCAATACAGCACATTTTACACTGTATACAATATTGCCTACATTTAAACTCATTTAACAAACATTTTTTAAGTAAAAATTAAATATTTAAAAATTCAGGTAGCTTAATTCAAGTGTAATCAACCAGTCTGTTATCCAATATACACCGGATCAGCACTGGTCCTCGTGCCGGAGACAGACTCGCCTCTGCGGGTGAACTTCGAACTTCATACCGCCGTCCTGCGTTTCACTCACAGCTGATAGATACTGCGAGCAACTGACATAACCTGCCAATAAACAAACAGTGACAGTTCTGAGGACATTTTATCATCCAAATGATAATAATTATATTCATTATCATTAGGAATGAAGTCATGTGTTTATGCAAAGCGTTTCAATCACGCAAAAAGACAGGCGCGAGTCTCGTTTAGGTGTCGAATTACGCCTCTGTATGTTGTTTTGCATTAAATATGATTTAAAGCACAGTAAAGATTTTATAGATAAAATAAAACATACACAAACCTGAATTTCACAGTGGAAATGCACCAACTCTGCGACGCTGAGAAGATAACTGTTGTTCTGGAGACTGGAGAGTTCAAACACCCCGCGCTCACACCAACCGTCGAGTTGTCGTCACGTCAGAGGGTGGGGGAGGGGTGCATTGTTTTAATTGAGTAAACTTACTCAATTTTAAGAGTGTGTTAAATATATTAATAATATTGATTTGAATTAAGTAATATTTTTGTTTCTTGAAACAGATCAGTTTAATTCAACATTCTCAAATATTTTGATAGAAATTTAACAAATATATTAAGTATATTATAAAGAAATAATTGGTTAGTCAAATACTAAATCATTTTATTTAAAAAAACTTAAATATATCTGTAAATTGTAGATAAAATGAACTGTTGGATTTTTACTCAATTATTTTGGTATGTTTAACTCAAACAATCAAGTAAACGATATTCAGAGATTTTATTAAGTTAATAAAGTTAAAAATTTCTGTAATATTTACTAAGCCACAGAATTATTTTTTACAGTGTAGAAACAAAATGTATTATACTTTTTACCCGTTATTATCAATCTAAATTAATCTCGTTTTAATTTCGTTTTTCTTTATTTAAATTTCGTTTTTCTTTATTTAAATTTCGTTTAATTTCTTTATTTAAATTTAAATTTTCTTTATTTAAATTTCGTGTTTCTTTATTTAAATTTCATTTAATTTCTTTATTTAAATTTCGTTTTTCTTTATTTAAATTTCGTTTTTCTTTATTTAAATTTCGTTTTTCTTTATTTAAATTTCGTTTAATTTCTTTATTTAAATTTCGTTTAATTTCTTCATTTAAATTTCGTTTTTCTTTATTTAAATTTCGTTTAATTTCTTTATTTAAATTTCGTTTTTCTTTATTTAAATTTCGTTTTTCTTTATTTAAATCTACCCTTTACTGTGTCAGTAATTTTGTTAGTCAGAAAAATATTAGACTACCTTAAAAGTATTGCTTAATTTAACAGACCTGTGTGTGTGTGTTTTATATCACTAACAGTGTCCATTCTCGGACGCGTTCTCTGCCCGCGTGAGGTGCGCCGCTTCCCGCTCGCGCTGTTCTGTAGTTTACTAAAAGTGTATTAATTCTGAACGTGTCACGTCTCCATCTGGCTACTTTTAATGCAAAATGACCCTATATAAAGTGTTATAATTACATTAATTATTGGAATATTGCTTGATGTTGCAGAATGAGCTTTAACACTGTGTCTACACCGGACATGGCTGTTATTTTTTTGCCAGTTCTTTGTAACAGCTTTTAGGTGCTTTATTGGCAGCGCCATCCTTACATAAATCACTGCACGCTGCATTTTTTTAAATATTAATTTATCGGCCGTTATAAATGCCGATACCGATAGTTAGGAAAATGTATATATGATATATCGGTCGGGCTCTAGTCCTAATATGATACAAACATTTACCAATAACGTGGAAAGCTTTTAAATCTGCTCAGTGAAAGATTCGCTGTGACGAATTTGTCACCGTTCAACATCTGCTGGAAATCCAGGTAAAACTATCTGCGTGCCCCCAGTTAACATGATCCCCAGTTGATCCGTAACACCGGAAAGACTCGGTACAGCCTATCTTTCTTTTATAAATATAATAAAACTAAAGACTTTTTGGAGATTTGAAGGATGCAGTACTACTCTATAGGTACTCAAAATTAACATGAGATTGACTGAAAATGAGTGTTTCACCCCCCCTTTAAATATTAATTTATCGGACGGCCATTATAAATGCCGATACCGATAGTTAGGAAAATGCCTAATATCGGCCGATAATATCGGCCCGCCGATATATCGGTAGGGCTCTAATATATATATATATATATATATATATATATATATATATATATATATATATATATATATATATATATATATATATATACCATATTAAATGCTACAAGTAAACTTGGGCATCACAACATTATAATATACAGTATGAAAAAAATCATATTTATTTTGCGATTAAATATAACACTTAACAGTTCTTAAAAGATTTTGTGTGTGTTTTTAAAGATTAAGTGAGCATTAGATTGTGGCTCAGGTAATCTAAATGTAAAAATGGGAAATACTAATAGTTTGGGGTAAGTACTTTTTTTTTTTTTTTTGCAATTGACCGAAAGTGACATTTAAGACTTTTGCAGTGCTACAATTTTTTCAAGTAAATACTGTTCTTTCAATCTTCTGTTCATCAAAGAGTCCTTTAAAAAATGTGTTATGGTTCACACACACACACACACACACACACACACACACACACACACACACACACACACACACATACACACACACACAAAAAAAAAAAATCAAGCAGCACAACCATTTTCAACTTTGATAATAAGAAATGTTTCTTGAGCACCAATGCAGTATTAGACTGGTTTCTGAAGGATCATGTGACATGTGTACTGGAGTTATGGCTTCTGAAAAATAAGCTTTGCTAACACAGTTTTAAATCAGTTAAAATTTTACATTAATTAACAATTACTTATTTTAAAGCTGTAGTATGTCACTTTTGCCTCTCTATCACGATATCGGTTTGAAACATAAAATTGCAATTCCTTGCAGAGTTTTTGTTTTTTTACATGGGTTGTGCTTCAGCACTTCTCTGTGCAGATGAATCTGTGATCACATCAGAGCAGACCTGGCATTGGATATTGACATGACAATAAGAAGTACATCCTACTTGGCATATATCCGACGAAAAATGTGATCTGAACAAGTAACATATCTGCTGCTTTTGTTCTATTTAAAAAAAAAATTACCAACCCTAAACTTTTGAATGTTATTTTTCATTCCTAGCCACATCGGTTACTTGCAGTTTACAGAGGTTTTTTATTTATTTATTTTTGGATGGGGTGATCTAGTATTGTTTCATGTCAGTCTCTCGGATTGTTATTTTAAATCTTGGTACGGTTATTATCCAGCCCTTGGCTTCTGACATTAGTGGTTCCTGGTTTGAAACCAGCTATTTGTAAGCGGTGGAAAAGCACAGAGCGGTTTCAGATTGGACTGGCTTTATTCAGTACAAAGAAATCTTCACAGATTGTTTCAGGAGTATCAGGCACAGAAGTAGTAGAATCTCTTACTTTGTGTTTTCAGTGATCACTGTTTTTAAGCATTCCAACAACTGTGTACCATGAAAAGACAAGATAAGATAGTGCCTTGTTTACTTTTCACATTTCTCTTTACTTAGGGTAAGTGTACCCATTAAGCCCATGTACCCTTTAAGCCCACTTTCAACTCTTAAGTCAAATTAAAAAAAGAGAAAATAATATTTTATGCTGCTTATTATTTTAACCAATCCAGTGATTTGTTACTTCCCTGGCATTTTTAATTGCATACCAATTACATTTGTCAATGTTGAGTTAGCCCCACCCATGTGCACGCTGTCTCAGGGGAACTCACACAAAGTCACCCCAAAACTTTGGTGTTTCGGGACCCTTCAGAAATCAACACATTTCAGCAATTTTCAGCCATTTCTTTGGTAACTACATTGATATTATGTCAAATAAGAGATAAATGTATTGTTTTTTGTGTATGAACAAATAGTACTTTATCATTTTATATCATTTTCCTTTAAATGGAAAGATGAGTTTTATTAGCTTGCGTTCAAAGCTAATCTCTAGGTCAAGCCATTGGCCTTACAGAAAGATAGACTGCCAAAGAATTAAGCATGTGAACTGCAAACAATGAATGTTTTGTGATTCATTTTACATTAATTTACAAATAAATGCATCATAAATTGTTTTGTAGAGAATATTATTTTTATAAATTAACTTTTTTTTAAGATGGGCTTAAATGGTACAGCGCCACAAAACGCATGCAAACTAGAGCCAACACAAGCTAACCTTGAATGAAAAAAACTTAACATTTCTCAATGTGGGCACAATGAAAATTACTATGATACTAGTCCACAGTATATTTAAGCTCCATGCATGTATTTGTAAACATATCTTACATTTTTAAAGGAAAACATTGTCTTTTTTCACCATTACTCACTATGTACCATTTAAGCCCACCTTATGTATTTCAATGAGGAATCCCTCTAATTGCAAACTTTGATACATTTTTTGAAAGTGTTTAAAGATAACATGTCTTTGTGTGCTTTTACCTTTCTAACCTTTTAACCTTACCTTACTTACACACAAATTACACACATTCATTCCAATGAGATAGAGCCCGGTTTGTCCTAAAGTCCTGTTTGTATAACCGGGCATAATTCGGGAGCCAAGCTGAGTTAAGGCTTGAGATTCTGGGCATGGAGAGGTCCCAGAGGGACCCTATATTCCCCACAGTCTTGAGCCCCTGGGACCATCCGGCTCCGAGATACCGCCACTTCCTGTCCAGCTTTGACCGGCAAAACGGCCCAAGCCGAGATGGGGCTCTGGACTAAGGGCATGGAGGGGGTCACCCAGTGGGCCGCCTATGCCGGGAGTATTGAGCCCTAAACTCAGCTTTCTTCCCGAGGTATGGTCACTTCCAGTGGAACTTTGATTGGGCATAACTCCAGAATCAAGCCGACCTAAGGCTGCATACTCCCGGTGTGACCTGAGAGTCCCCAGAAACCCCAGAGTCTGGAGCCCCAACTCGGCTTCCTTCCCGAGATACACCCAGTTAAACTTCCACCTTTGACCAGGCATAACTTGGGAGCTAAGCCGGCTTAAGGCTCCAGACTCCCGGTGTGGGGGGCCCAGTAGGAGCCCCTCCTAAGCCCAGAATTTGGAGCCCCAACTCGGCTTGGCTCCCGAGATACACCCGGCCTAACTTCCAGCTTGACTCCAGCTACAACTCCAGTCAAGCCAACTTAAAGCTCCAGACCACCGGCCACTAACACCTACCCATCCCACCCAGGGCTTTAATCAAACATTAGCAAAAGGATTTTTTTTAATTCTTCCCTGTCACTGAATAAATATATTGATGTTTTACTTCTTTAAAATCAATAAAAAAATATATATTTTGTGAATCAAAGATGATGTGGGCTTATTTGGAACACATGCGGGCTTAAATGGTGCCAAAGTACCAATTAAGCCCATGCCAGACTTCTGACTTTATTCCTGAATTATCTTAATTTTATATTCTAAAATGTACATCAACTAATTAATACATTTTCAAATGAGAGATTGATCTTGCATTTTAACAAATTATTTTTCTTATAAACTATGTCAATATCTATGAAAAAAACTTAGATTTAGATTTTGGTGGGCTTAATGGGTACACTTACCCTAGGTCAGGGCTGGATTATATATATTTTTTTTTAGAGTATTCCACTTTGATAAGGTTAGCACAGGCTGTCTGGAAAGTAGACAACATAGTTTTTTACTTCTCCCTGTGAAGTCCATCTAAACTCAGCGTGAGACCATTGTCTGCTGGTTTTATGCTGCAGTTAAAGACGAATAGCATGTGACATTTGACTCTTGAAAGCAGGCACTGCACACAGTGAGGAGGGGAACCACCATCTCGGTAGCTGATCCCTGCTGGATAGCTGAGTCATTTTTAGCAACAGAACCTTAAGTAACACGGCATACCTCAATGTTGAGACACCTGTAGAGAAAGACTCCCTTCTGTTGACTTTCACTCACAAACTCAGTTCTGCTTTCAACTTTTTATTCTGCACCTTTAATATATGTGATCAAACCACTTTTTACTTTAGAGAAGAGTATGTTATAGATGATACTTGTATTACTTGTATAAATCATATAGATGATTTATGTATTAAACCTCTTACAAACCATTAATTGCGGGAACAGACCCTTGTGTTAGTTTGCCTTGTATTCTGACTATCAGTATCAAGTTAGATACTCTTTTCAACTTTTAGCCTTTTTTTCATGGGAAATGTCAGTCACGTCTTTCATCTTTGTATTGTTATGTCACTTCCATAAATAGTGTGCGGTGGGAGATGTGTTATTTCTGGCAGCTTGTAGCTACAACTAATTAGCACAATTAACAAAATAATGAATATTTTTTGGGAAAGTAACAAACAAAATACAACTGCTATCAATGTCAGATTGACTTTTCAGAGGTGGCGACTACGCTGAGACTTCAAAGGAATTCAAACTGACCCAGATGTTGTCTTTTTCCCCTCAATAGATAAGATATCTAACAATCCCAATGTTGAATGCCAGTGTTGCCTTACTTTTGTAATATTACTTATTTTAAAATTATTGTTTTCATTGGGTCGAAACAACAATGGTCAAAAGAACACTGTTCAAAAGACATTATTTATTTACTGATATGAATATTCATGTCTTTCCTAGTTTTACACCTCAACGTAAAAAACGTTCCTAGTTTTACACCTCAATTGCCAACACAATCTCATGCCAAACTCACGCTGGTTTAATGCTCTTTAATGTGGCGTGACAGATCGCTGTAACTGCATATCTGTTCACACAGCAAAATGGAACGCACGTGTACTACTACTTTACTACTAGTTATAGCACAAAATAAACATGAATGTACATCAGAAAGTACGGTATGTCGAAAGATGCAACTTACCGAAATGTAATAGCCTAATGTAATTTTTTTTTAACTGCAGGAATACGTCATAATACAGCTTGTGAATAACATGTCACGGAATGCTTTTCACCTCAGAGAAGCCACTCGTTACTTCCCTAGAGAAATTAACTCTAGAGAGGAGCATTGTTAAAAATATATGTATTATATTATAGGCTATATTCATTATATTTTTACTTAACCTTTTGGTGTCTTAATATATGTTTGAATAAATCTATCATGAAAACATTTTATGACAGCCAGAGTTTAAATGATTATATTTCAACAACGAATTGGAGTAGAAACAAAAGTATATCATTAGAAAGTAGATATAAAATTATGTTATTTGAAAGTAATAGCAATTGAACATAATAGTCTGGCTCTCTTCTTAATTTGAACATATCAATAGTATTTTATTTTATTTTATTTTATTTTATTTTATTTTATTTTATTTTATTTTATTTTATTTTATTTTATTTTATTTGAAAGGTTTTTGTAATGTATTTTGCAAAGATGAAGTTGACAATGCTGACTCACCATCTCCACTGTACAGTGGACATGCCTTTAGAGAGAAATGCACCTTTTATATGGGGATGTTATTGTTGCATAAAAGGTATAGAATCATAGAAAGCGTGTTATTTCATCAGTTACGACTACCCCTTGTACTGTGCCCTTTTTGATGTGAAGAAGAGCCTTTGGGTGACAGTTGCTCAGAGGCGTCAGCTGGGTAGGTATATTACTTGAGATCTCCACTTACCTAGCAGTCAGTGGCAGGACAGTTTCTGAGAGTGTAGTGTCACAGCGTTTTCATGTGGTGGAGGTGTTGGAAGTTTGTAACACTCTTCCGCTGCTGCCAAGATACGAGGGCTAAAGCAACAGGCATGCGGAAGTCTTTCTGTCAGAGATCCACAGGAAGGGAAGGAGAGAAAAGAAAGAAGGTTGCAGAGCAAGCAGCCCTTTTCTGTGTTGACACTTTCACCCAATGACAGCTCTCTTACTCAGTCACTGCAGTTCCAAAACAGTCCAACCTCTGCTGTGTTTCTCTAAAATAGATATGTACCCTCTCCTCACCTCTATCACAGCACCACCAGAGTACACTCAACATGCACATGGTGACCTTGGCTCACTCCCACTCAAACCAGTGTGCACTTTTCCCCCCAAGCCCTCTAGTAGAGCTGGACATAATACTGTACCTTTCATCCTGTTTTTGGCCTCAGACAGAATGCGTGAGGAGGTTTTTCCTCAGGCAATACATAGTCAGCCCAGGGGTCCTCCAGCGAGAGGAGGTTTGTCCATCTGTTCAGGCTGGCGAGATGGCGAAGTGTGTGTCTGAAATTGCTTAGCTGCAGTACAAATTCAGAGAAAAGTGCTTACAGTCACTGCAGTGTCAAAAAATGTGTTATGTACCTCCCAAATGTGTTTGTGTTCTCACTAATGCTAGAGATACTCCTGAGCTCATATGAAGAATGCAGCATCACAGCAGATTTCAAAGTATTTGATGCTTTTCATTGTCTCTCCATCCCAATCAAGTCATCCTCATTTATATAGCGCTTTTAACAATGTAGATTGTTTCAAAGTAGCTCTACAGAGACAAACGTATAATTTAGATTGTTTTGGCTTTATAGCGGTTCTTTTAATAAAGTTATTTTCCAGCTAGTTAGTTTTGATTGATTCACTTCCGTCGCAACGATCATTTGTTATTAAATTAGGGGCCGCTAAGACGACACCATTCTCTCTACACAGACTTTAAACGCGAACCTGTGATAAACACTGATGGCGTTCACATGCGCATTAAGAATTGGTTCTATAGTTATGTGCTTTTTAAATATTTGTGCGCAGGTTTGGAATTCCCTACAGACCAAGCCTAAACTGGTCTTTCCTTATAAATTTGATACAGACTTTTATTTTATTTTGTCACTTCGGGGTAGGTACGCGAAACGAATTTTCCGGCAACGCTTTATCTGTACAGTGGTAAAGGGATCCTCCATAGGTAGAGACTAGTTGGCACTTCAGCACTGCGTTGACATCGGGTCCAGGTGAAGGTCCTTCGTCAGATCTGGACACGGCCTGGATCCGGCAGGCTGCGGGAAAACCTTGGGATAAACAAAGACACTAAAATTAGCGTAGATGCCATTCTTCTTATGATGTAGCGAGTACATCAGGATTTATGGAAAGTGTTCCCGGTTCCTGCTGACCTAATCTATGCAGCCTAACATTGAATTATAGAAGTCTATAATGTATTATGTGAATGTTAGGTCAAAGAGATGTGTCTTTAATCTGGCTTTGAACTGACAGAGTGTGTCTGCTTCCTGGACAATGTTAGGAAGACTGTTCCAAAGTTTTGGTGCTAAATAGGAAAAGGATCTACCACCAGCAGTCGATTTTGATATTCTAGTCAGAGATGGGGGACTCGAGTCACATGACTTGACTCGAGTCAGACTCGAGTCGCAAATTTAAGGACTTGAGACTTGCTTGACTAAGAAAATGACTCGACATGACTTGAGACTTGACTTGACTTGAACTGTATGACTCGAGAATGACTTGATATACATTTTTATATAAATCATCGCAACATCAATTGATGAACAAAATGAAAGCAATGGAACCATTGACGCTAGTCATCAGATTCTGCGCGATTGCGTGGCACTGCACAAGCCCTGAAAAAACATACATCGCGGTGAGCGCGCTAAATACAAAAACATCTCCCAGCATCGTTTCTTTTTGGATATAAACACTAGAAATTGACCATATTCATACAAGAAGATTTGCTGTACGCATAAATACCTCGAACAGTCGAACTTCATTCACCACGTCTAAAAGTAAGCTATGGCTTGTTTAACCTGTTTGTTATAGTTACTTGTGTTATAGTGTTATAGTTGACTATCTTTAAATCTAGAGAGAATATTGGTCAAAACAGCATGCCTCTTTATACATAATTATGTTTTCAAATGTAGCTTAATGTTGTCAACATTCAAATGATAATTAATGATGGCATATGTTTTGTATAACATTTGCCACATTTCTTTTTAAATCATGGTTTAAAGCCAAATATGTCATTCTTTCCAATGACAAAAAACAACATAGAAAACTGTTAATGTTTTGTCGTTTATGTTTCTCTTAAAGCAGTGTTAGATGTTATCAGGGGGTTGGTGGCAAAAAATGACAGCAGAATTAATATGCGCCCAAAATTCTAAATGTGGTGGAAAATTGCCCTAGTATGAGTTATTTTCATAATTATAACATATGATATTAAAAAAATATTTCCAGAATATTGGCGAATATAAAAATATTTTATTTTATAAAACAGTTCAGTAAACAAAGAGTGAATATTGTGATGTGACATTTTAGACATAATATTCCAAATATTCTCTGTTTTTGCTCTATTTCTCCAATGACAATAGTTCCAAACAAGCCACAGAAAGAGTTATGCGTATTTGTGATTCAGTGACCTAGTTGCTTAGTTCCAGAACGAATCTGCCGTTTTGAACAAAGCAGTTGAATGAATGCTTCTATGACTCGTACATTAAGACGGTGATTTTGCGCCATCTATTGGCGGTTTTAAATTCATAATTAAAAATATATAACTTATATAAAGGGGATGCCAGTTTGAAGAATGCCATTTGGTGGCATAGGAACCATTATACTTGAATTGTGAATTGTTTAAAACCTTTTAATGGTCTTCTGCAATGTTTAAGGCATATTTATTTTTTCATGCTTTGATGTTGGCCTAATTTCAGTTGCATTTACATTTTAGGCTATGTAGTTTGAAATTTTATTTATTTTTTATTTTTTAGATTTTTATTGTAGTAACCACTCAGCTGTATGTGGAAATGCATATTTAAAAAAAAAATGTTGCAAATTAAACCATAGTCCACAACTTCTGTAGTTTTAACTTATTTTAATATATAAATTCAGTGAAATCACCAAACGTTTGTATGACTTGCCAGTGACTTGTGACCCAAGCTACGACTTGACTTGATTGACATAAGGCAGTGACTTGACTTGACTTGACTTGCTTTTATAAAAAATTGACTTGGACTTGCTTGTGACTTGCACATGTGTGACTTACTCCCACCTCTGATTCTAGGTATTATTAACTGGCCAGACTTTTGAGATCGCAATAGACGTGAAGGACTATAATGCGTTAAGAGCTCGCTCGAGTACTGCGGAGCTAAACCATTTAGTGCTTTGTAAGTAATCAGCAATATTTTAAAATATATGTGATGTTTAATAGGGAGCCAATGCAGTGTTGACAGAACAGGGCTAATATGGTCATACTTCCTGGTTCTGGTAAGAACTCGAGCTGCTGCGTTTTGGACCAGCTGTAATTTCTTTATTAAGCATGCAGTGCAACCACCCAATAGAGCATTACAATAATCTAGCCTTGAGGTCATGAACGCATGAACTAATTGTTCCGCATTTGTCATTGAGAGCATATGGCGTAATTTAGATATATTTTTAAGATGAAAGAATGCAGTTTTACAGATACTAGACACGTGACTTTCAAATGAAAGATTGGTTTCAAATAGCACACCCAGGTTCCTAACTGACGACGAAGACTTAACAGAGCAGCCATCAAGTGTTAGACAGTATTCTAGGTTATTACGTGAGGAAATTTTTTGTCCAATAATTAGAATCTCTGTTTTTTCAGAATTTAGTAGTAGGAAATTGCTAGTCATCCAATTTTTTTATATCAGCTATGCATTCCGTTAATTTTGTGAATTGGTAAGTTTCGTTGGGGCGTGAAGAAATATAGAGTTGAGTATCATCTGCATAACAGTGAAAACTAATGCCATGCTTCCTAATGATATCTCCTAATGGTAGCATGTTCAGAGTGAACAGCAGCGGTCCTAGTACTGAGCCTTGTGGTACGCCATACTGAATTTGTGATCGATGAGACATCTCTTCATTTACTGCTACAAACTGATAACGGTCAGATAAGTATGATTTAAACCATGCTAGTGCAATTCCACTAATGCCAACATAATTTTCAAGTCTATTTAAAAGAATGTTATGGTCGATAGTGTCAAATGCAGAACTTAGATCAAGTAACACTAATAGCGAGATACAACCACGATCGGATGATGGGAGCAAATCATTTGTGACTCTAACGAGAGCTGTCTCCCCATACACAAAAGAAATATATTTGAAATATATTTTCAAAATATATTTTTGGAATACAGTGAGGAAAATAAGTATTTGAACACCCTGCTATTTTGCAAGTTATCCCACTTAGAAATCATGGAGGGGTCTGAAATTGTCATTGTAGGTGCATGTCCACTGTGAGAGACATAATCTAAAAAATAAAATCCAGAAATCACAATGTATGATTTTTTAACTATTTATTTGTATGATACAGCTGCAAATAAGTATTTGAACACCTGTCTATCAGCTAGAATTCTGCCCCTCAAAGACCTGTTAGTCTGCCTTTAAAATGTCCACCTCCACTCCATTTATTATCCTAAATTAGATGCACCTGTTTGAGGTCGTTAGCTGCATAAAGACACCTGTCCACCCCATACAATCAGTAAGAACCCAACTACTAACATGGCCAAGACCAAAGAGCTGTCCAAAGACACTAGAGACAAAATTGTACACCTCCACAAGGCTGGAAAGGGCTACGGGGAAATTGCCAAGCAGCTTGGTGAAAAAAGGTCCACTGTTGGAGCAATCATTAGAAAATGGAAGAAGCTAAACATGACTGTCAATCTCCCTCGGACTGGGGCTCCATGCAAGATCTCACCTCGTGGGGTCTCAATGATCCTAAGAAAGGTGAGAAATCAGCCCAGAACTACACGGTAGGAGCTGTATTTAAAAAATACAATTGTGATTTCTGGATATTTTTTTTTAGATTATGTCTCTCACAGTGGACATGCACATACGATGACAATTTCAGACCCCTCCATGATTTCCAAGTGGGAGAACTTGCAAAATAGCAGGGTGTTCAAATACTTATTTTCCTCACTGTATATGCAAATATTTGATATTGGCCCAATAAATATATTTTAGTTAAATATATGTAAATATATTTTCATATATGTTTACATATATGTTCATATATGTTTTAACTTTTGCAAATTGTTTCATTTGAAATATATTTTGAAATTTAAAAAGTTAACATTTTCACTAACAAACAACAAATTTTCTGTTTATTTTTTAGATAGACCACTTCAGCCGTGGATGTGGGCATGGGAGAGCAGTGCTTTACCACTTCCCCCACCCACATTTTTCCTACTGGTCAGGGATCGAATCAGCAACCCTTCGGTTACAAGCCCGAAGCCCTAACCAGTAGTCCACAGCTGCCCCTTTACTGACTTTATTGGCCTAAATGACAATTTTATGTAGGAAATAACACACAGAATGCAGTTTGTTTCCCCTATTTTTTACAGAATTGAATACAGTTATTTAATAGTGTGTGTATGCAGTGTTAGACATTGAGTTCTATCTATTGTTTAAGTGCACTTAACTGTTGGAGTGTCACTGTTATACTTGCATCATAAATATTGTGCATGTTTTCAATATTTAAATGACTTCAGGAAAGATGTCAATAAAACAACAATAAATCTAATAATTGCACTTAGTGTTAGGTACGTGCCACCTAATATGGCCTAATAGTCCTAGGAAAGCAACTATCTGTCATTTTACAATGCAGTCATTTAAATGTAAGTACAGTATTTATTATAGCTGTGTGTCATAATACAGTAGTGAAATATGGTAGCCTACTGTTGTGTATAGGGGAAAAGGTAGAAGAATTACTATGATCAAAATACATTTTCTACCATTTTTTAGCAAGCTAAACATTTTATGACCATATATTTTGTCGTATATTTTACATTACATGTTATAAATGTAAATATTTTTCACACTTAACATCATATATTTTTGTTATATTTCAGAATATATTTCAAAATGATAAATATAAGTGAACAACAATGCAAATATATTTCAATGTATTTGGAATATATGCCACATATATCTTTGACACTTTAAAATATATTTCAATATATTTTTTTTCTGTATGGGTCGGTACTATGGTACGGTCTAAATCCTCACAGATATCATTTCTTTCTAAAAAGGAACATACTTGTGAGGATACTGCCTTTTCTAGTATCTTTGACAGAAAAGGTTGATTCGAGATTAGCCTTCTATTGACTAATTCTGTATGATCAAGTTGCGTTTTTTTTAACAAGCAGTTTAATCATAGCTAGCTTAAAAGTTTTCAGTACATATCCTAATGACAAAGATGAATTAATGATATTAAGAAGAGGATCTATGACCTCTGGAAGCATCTCTTCGGTATACGGTATTCATCTAGTCGGTTTAGGGTCTAACATGTAGATTTAGATGATTTAACGAGTTTAGTAAATTCTTCCTCTCCAATAGCAACGAATGAATCAAATTTTTCTTTAAGGACACTACAATGCATTGCCTGATGCGATACTGTAGACGGTTGCATAGTTATAATTTTCTCCCTGATATTATCAATCTTGTTAGTAAAGAAGTTCATAAAGTCATTACTGCTGTGCTGCTTGGAAACATTTGGGGTTGAAGATTTATTTTTCGTTAGTTTAGCCACAATTTCAAATAAATACCTAGGGTTTTGTTTATTTTCTTCTAATAGGTTTGAAAAATAAGCAGATCTAGCAGCTTTTAAGGCCTTTCTGTATGCAATCGAACTGTCTTTCCATTTTGTAAGAAAACCAGTTGCGCTCCATTTTTCTGGCTGCTCTCTTAAGGGCCTGAGTGTGCTCGTTGTACCACGGCGTTGGACTGTTTTCTTTAATCTTCTTTAAGCGCAAAGGAGCAACTGTGTCTAAAGTGCTGGAAAAGAGAGAGTTAAGAGTTTCTGTTCCAATATCTAGTTCTTCTAAGCTATCCGGGATGCTGAGATGATGAAACTGATCAGGAAGATTATTGATAAAGCAATCTTTAGTGGCAGAAGTGATAGGTCTAACATATTTGTAACACGGAGTCGGCTTTGCAGCCTTGGCTAAATGAAGTTTACAAGAGACTAAATAATGATCTGAGATGTCATCGCTCTGCTGCAGAATTTCAACAGCATCAACATTGATTCCATGTGATAATATTAGATCTAGAGTATGATTACGACAATGAGTAGGTCCTGACACGTGTTGTCTAACTCCAATAGAGTTCAGAATGTCTTTAAATGCCAATCCCAATGCATCTTTTTCGTTATCTACATGTATATTAAAATCACCAACAATTAGTACTTTATCTGCAGCCAATAATTTTGAAAGAAAATCAGCAAATTCTTTGATAAAGTCTGTATGGTGCCCTGGTGGCCTGTATACAGTAGCCAGCACAAATGTTAAACGTGATTTATCATTTACACTAGATAATGTTACATTAAGCAACAACACTTCAAAAGAATTATATTCAAAACAAGACTTCTCAGTAATTCTGAAGATATTACTATAAATTACAGCAACACCTCCCCCTTTGCCTTTCAGACGAGGTTCATGTTTATAACAGTAATCTTGCGGGGTTGACTCATTTAAAGTAATATAATTGTTTGGTTTTAGCCAGGTTTCTGTCAAACACATATTATCATAGCAGCATGCATTTCTCTGCTTTTTTTCAGGTCAGGTTATGATGAAGAAATGTAAGCATGTTGAGATTTTCAGGGCTCATTCTTGACCGCTGAGGTGAGAGAATGTGTCCACTTGTACTAAACATCCTTTCCGAAGGTACACTCGTGCCAAGGACACAAAGATACTTTCTGGCCACATTTGCCAGAAGAGGCATTTCATCAGCATGCATTTTCCACCATGCCAGTGGGTCAGTGTCCGCGCTGATGCTTGGAAGAGACTTGTACATCGTCATTTCAGACAGCACCTTATCACCGACATTCTCATTTCCTGAGGTTGCCTTGTTCTGCCTAGATGAAGTGATTCGCTGTAGCAAACCAGATAGACTTTTTTCTTTCATTTTAGTGGTGGTGGTGGTGGTGGTAGTGGTAGTACTGCTGCTTCCTGCTTCTGCCCAATTTTCTCCTCTTTCTGCTTGAGGATGTTCTCTATCCAAAGGAACTGCTTTTGCAAGACTCACAGCTTCTTCCACACATGCCTCAACTGTTTTTTACAGAAGCTTCCCTTAAATCTGGCATCCACAAAGCTGGAGATTTGTAGCACTCGTTCCACCTGCTCTTTGTATCTCCCTTGCAAGTCTTCTCTCATTACTTGCTTCATCTGTCTGATTAGTAGATTGTCTTCAGCTTGCTCAGAGAGGATTTCGCTGCAAATGTGCTCCAGTACTGGTGTGAGTGAGGACAGTTTGACCCGTTTCTCCGATGCCAGGGCATCAGTGAGGTCATAGAGTGGTTGAAGGAGCTGATTGACATTCTCAAGAGTGGCAATGTCATTATCTTTTGGCATGAAATGCCATGTACTTCTGTCACTAGCCAGGACTGCACAGACAGCCTGTTGTTGCTCCAGGAACCTGGAGATCATCTCATAAGTTGATCCCCACCTTGTTACCACGTCATGGATGAGGGCATGCTCAGGGAGTTCCAGGTCTGCCTGTTTTTTTTTAAATTCTCTTTTCCTTTTCCAGCGCCGAGAAAATCCTTGAATCAAGTGTCTGCATGCCCTTACTGCAGATTCAACCCTTTGGATCTTCAAGGCTTTGCTAATGGCCAGATTTAAATTGTGACCAAAACAAGTGAGCCAAACACAAGGGAACTCTGCAAAGGCCTTCTTCATATTGCTTGCATTGTCTGTGGTAATTCCGCACAGACTTTCTTTTGAAATCTTCCATTCCTGGAGCATATTATCAAACATCTCGGAGATGTTTTCTGAGGTGTGGTCTTCAGGAAAAAAATGTGACTCCAAACAATGGCACTTAAGCTGCCAATCTGAGGAGAGGTAGTGGACTGTAAAACTTATGAATGGATCCCCACCTCCACTACTGCTGGTCCACAGGTCTGTGGTGGCTGAAATCCACACAGCTTCCTTCAGCTGTTCTTCAACACTGGCCCTTACCTCTTTGTACATGCAAGGGATTTCATTGGTGGAAAAGTATGTTTTTGATGGTACCTTGTACATTGGGACTGCCTTCTTCATCAGGTGAAGAAAGCCAGGTTTTTCCACTACTGTAAAGGGCATAATTTCTTTAGCAATGAAATAAGCTACAGCATGATTCAATTCTTTCGCTTGTTTGGATGTAGGATCTAACTTGATTTCTTTTGCAAGTGACTGTGTGACAGTTGGTTGAGCTGGATCAGGAAGCGTCTTTGCAGAGGCAGTTTGACCCTAAAGAATTAACAGAATTATGAACATGATTAGCATGTAAGGGCCAGTGACAAATAAGGTTTTCAACTGATAAAAAATTCAAATAGGTTAAAACTGCACATCAAAGTAGTTATTATCTTTATGGGGATGTTTTTTACTTATTACTAAAATCTCAATTTTAAACAATGTATTTTAAGCAGTTTAACTGAGAATCATCTGACGACACCAGTCAAAATGTCATACGGGATAACGATAATGCATTTTCTAAATATTATGATATTAAAACTTTTCAAATCAATAATACTTAAGGAATATATAAAGTGATGCAGTAAACAATATTTAGAGCTCAGAAAAAAAAAATTGCACAACTTTTTTTTCTCATTATATTGTGATTTCTTTAAACGTGACCCTACTTGTTCAAGTTCTTAACCCACATTTTAACACTGCAATGTGATTTAAAATGCAAAATGTCTGAAAATGTTTTACAGGACTTGGTAACATGTTATTATTGTTTCCTCAACTCCATGAAGTGAAATTATGCATTTCAATGGAAAAAAACAGCGTTATCCCGCCTGACTTAAATTGTTACTCGGTATGACGCCATATGAGTTAACACATGAATTGTCATTTTTACAACACTTACACATAATAATGTTCATAAATAATGAATGTTTATGTTATGCAATGTTTTTCTAAGGAAATTAATTAGGCTGTAAAGAAATACAGATGTGGTTTTCAGTGTGTAAACTGTTACACACAAACTCAGTGTGGTTTCTTCCCAGATTTGGCAAGTAATATATTTAAACAAATTTTTTCATGTTTATGAAAATCAAAACAGCACAACTTTTCAACATTAGGTTTAATTTAGTACTGAAAAGTACCTTGAACCATTTTATTGATGATCATAGTCACTCTACATCAATATTCATAAATAATGTAAAGGTTTAAAGTAGGCGATCTTCACTCATTTCACTGAACATCATTTATTTGAACAACAAATTTACAAAAGCATGTAATTGAACAACATAGGCTATTTATAAAGAAAAATCTTATTAATGGGTTGAAGTACCTTGAATCACTAAATTTCATTAAATGAACACTACATTTTTTATAGACATTGTCTAAAATAACAGAAGAATTTAGAATTAAAGCTGCAAGCAGCATTTATCGGGGTTCAAGCATTTAGGCCTTTAAGCACATAAGCATTTAAGACATTAAGTTTTATTTAGAAAGCTCTTAACCACTGAAATAATAGATGGAAAAGTCCATTTACACCCAATACAGGCAATTTACTAGGAAATACGTGGTTTTCAAAGCTTTTTGACGGTTATAGCGCCACCTATCGTCCGATCTACATGACATTTTGCTTGCTTTTTTAGAATGTTATGTCACATAGGCTCATCAATTTTCGAGTTTTCCTTTAGGATTTATAGACTTTTTAGTGTATTTTGCCAAGCCCCTTTTCTAAATGACCCTGTTATAGCCACCCAAATGCAAAAGCTCAACTTTTTTTCAATAATTATTGATCTAGAGTGTCCAGAGAATTGTCCTAGACTGGTCTGGTTCCGATCGGGCAAAAAACCTTGGACTAGTTCGCAAAAGTAGGTTTTTAAACATATTCACGAATATTTAATGAACGGTTTGATTGACAGCAGTGGTTCTTGAGGCAAAGTTGTTCAGCATGAGGAGATCTATCAAATGATATGCATATTGTGTGGGTGTGTACAACACCATGTGATTACAGAGCCGTAAAACTCGTTAGCGCCAACTAGTGGCCGATTTCTTTCAAAATTCTTACCTCTAGGGCCATGAGTCTAACATGCCCATCAAGCAAAAAAAAAAAAAAATGCATGTTGATGTCACTAGAGTGGATGGCCTGTTCTTAAAGGGGCAGATTCCCCAATATGACAGGTTGGACAATAATTAAATGTAATTGTAATTAAATATTATTATGAATTAAATAATTTGCTAATATTCAACTAAACAATGTTAATGATATGTTAATATCACAATTTGAATGGAATGGATATGATAATCGTACATGTCAATATCGCAATAAACCGCCATACCGGTATACCATTACAACCCTACACTGAAGTGACGTCGACGTCTGGGTTAGCAGTAGCATGAGCCGTCAGGGAAGTATTATTTAAATAAACTCCTGATGTACTTACAAACTTTCCAATGCCTCATTTTATGAGTACAGAACTTATTTGTACTACTGTATAAGTTTGGTACCATTCTGGGCATTATTAGTGGGGTAATTTACGAGATGCATCATAGGATCCATTAGTGCCAGCACTAAGCCATTCGGCTGATTTCACTAAATAAGCTCTAACTTTAATAATGTTCAACCAAGGGAAAAAAGGCTTCTGGGGGGGTGCTTAGCTCGAGGTCATGGTGCAAAGGACCCTAGGTTGATTTTACTCTGAACCATCCCTTTAATGTATCCCAATTCTCTCAACAGCTTAAAGTAGCTGTTTGACTACATATCTGTATGAACAAACAGCTGACGTCACAGCTGTATTCAAACTCGGGTAACTATAGTGACAGAATCAAAAGCCCTATTCGGACGGCACTAGTTTAACATGGAGAGGTGGGGTAAAGTAATAATTACCAGAGCTTCTCTTTGATTTTAGTCCCGTCCGAATGTGCCATCTCAGTAATCATTACGGACAATGTCAGTAAAGATTACGGCAACTTTTACCTTCATTAAAAAGGTCCGGAAAAATTACCTGAGATAATACTAATCCCGTGCGAATAGACCCACTGTAAATATGTACGTAAATATTTAGTCATTTCCTGTTTAAAAGTAGTTTTCCGCGTTTTTTTCAAGCCTTTTCAAGTTTTCATTTCAGCCTGAGGCTCTTCATGGTGGTTTGTGTTGCCCTGCAAATGACATCAGCAATATGGTTGACTCTACCTTTGGTACTGAAACCTCTCATTCCACAGCCACTAATACCACCTGAGCATACCATGACCCCTTATTAGATGATGTTGTCATTACTTTAGCACAGGTTATTGATATGGAGCAAAGGAAAGCAGAAAGCCTGACCATACTATGGACCATTTGAATGGATGAAAGCGCTTCAACTTCACTAGATGTAATGGGACCTATCTTGCACTTTTTTACTAGCATTACACCTTGCTATCCTTTTTACAAATGCTACCCTGATGATTGCTGGGAATTCTGGGTAAATGGGGTATATGAAAATGTCTTGACAGAGCTGGATTTAATATTGCAGAATGATATAAGCCTGATAGACTAGCTTCTTCTAAAAGTCTGCACCAGCTCTGCACACGAATGGCTCATACAAATGGTTCATGCAAATTATTTCAAAGGAAAGAACATTTGGTTCAGCTCATCAGCTGAAATATGATTTGTGTCCTGTGTGTGTGCGCGTTTAAGACCCGTCTATTTCTGTCATCAAGACCGCTATCAGTGGTGTTTATTTTTTTGTCGTCTTCATCTCATAATCACTGAAGTGTTTAGGGCTTCTTGTAACTTATTAGCTGCTTTGTGACGTTTGCAACTAGTGGCACCAGTTGTCACCAAAATCCACATCATTAAGAACATAGTGTAATGAGCCCTGGTTCAGATGTGAACCAAGAATCATATTCATAAATATTTCAGTTAAAAATGTTTGTCTCCTGCAGGTCACAGTACATTGATCTCCATCAGAAGAACCTAACTAAATTGACTGTACTAAATTACTTTTCTTGTGTAAATGATGTGCACACACCGTAGGTCTGGACAATATTGAATATCCGTGATTAGAGATGCACTGAAAGGAACATTTTGCAGGAATGTAAAATTCAGGACACACACACCAAAATTAAAACTGACACTAGTACCCTACTACAACAAAATACACAACAAAGGACAAAATGCATTGTTTTATTTTCTAAATTAGTTCAGGGTTCAGTAATAGATGTTCAGTGATGTGCCTTGTCATATTACTTGTCATATACTATTAATTTTCCTTATGTTTCAGTGTGAAAACTTGCCTTGATTATTATGATTAACTACATTGTTATTTTTATTTCTTACATTCTACTTGGCAACAATGGCTGTTTGAGTTGATTAGAAAAATTCAATTTTTAGCCATTTTTATAGCAAATATGTATAATAAAAATGTCAATGTAAGACTTTTTTGTGCAATTTTAGGTTAACATTCCTTAAAGGATTTAGGCAAACATATTTCTTTCACAAAACCAGACTTGGCTAAAACAGCCAGAATGGCTTTGAGTGAGTGGTTTCTGGCTGCAGGTTCATTCGCGTTAGGACAGGTTTATAAGTCTGCGATTACATTCCATTCAGCACACACATATAGAAATCATGTCACTGCTAATTGTGTGTGTGTGTAATAAATATATATATATATATATATATATATATATATATATATATATATATATATATATATATATATATATATATTAGAGGTCGACCGATAGTGGATTTTACCGATAACGATAGCTAGGTTGGGCCATACTTGCCGATAACCGATTAATCAACCGATAGTTTTTAAAATTGATACTGGATAAAAACAAACATAACACTCCAAGTAAAACAGTGCTGAACTTTATTATAAAAATAATAAAACTGTATTGAACCATGAAAACATGCTAAATGAAATAAATATATCATATGAATAAATATTGAAGTCAATAAAAGACATTCATTCAAACTGAAACAAAAAGTAATACTCTAAATAACAAATAAAACCAGTTACATTCAAAATGTAACTGTTTAACTGTTCTTTTTCAAGCCAACTTAATGAATAAAAAAGTAACAAAATTTGATCGGTATAATATTTGAGCAATACAATTGCACCTTGATCATTCATGTTAGTTTGATAGTGCATTAACTATGGTTAACAAATAAAAACCTTAATTTAAAAATGTATTAGTACATGTTAATTAACAAATAATGAACAATCCTTATACAGAAGTTATTAACCTTAGTTAATGTTACATATGGAATTTTATTGTAAGTGTTATCATTTCATATAAATCCAAACAGTCATGCTTAAATATCTACAATGCCAGAGCATTGAAATGACATAAATATTAAATGTATAGTCTCACACTATTGCTTCTATTTTATAAAAACTTGATGATTATCTAATCAAAATAACAAAACATGTATTAAAGTGATGACGAAAAAATAACCAAAATCGAATGCTTTTCTGATTTGTTTATATGTTTCTGTCAGCTGTATGAACATATCAGTTTGCTATCTTACGTCTCTAGCTTTAAATATGCAACTTCTCTGCATATTAAATGCATAAAAGTGACCAGCTGGATATAAACTAATGCAAATAGAGGTAACAATTGTGACATTAAACATTCGGGTCGGACTTACGTTTATTTTTGTCAGTGTTTTAACCGCTTGAGGTACTACTAATGTTAGCGTCCTCTCAGCCTCGAAGGCAAACAAACATATTGTTGTGCTGTTCTTTCTCTACTAATGCAGCATTTAGTCAACAAATTAATCACTTTATAATGATATGACAAAATGTACTGTATACATAGGCTACCTTTTAGCTGTCGGTGCTTTAAACGCGCATCTGATGTCAGCGCTCTCCACGCAGTGTGTGCTCTCAGTGCAGCACGCAGAATCACGTGTCGAAATAAACAACACGAGGCATCAGCGATAGTTTTTATTACACCTCTAGAGGCCGCTCTTGTACTGCATGATACCAGCAGACCCTTCTCAGCTCTCTCTTACTGTGTAATGAATGACAGCGCGTGCTTCTCAGCCGCTACAGCAACGGACGCAACCAGGAAAAACTATCGGTATGTATTTTTGCCGATAACGATAGTTCCACCAATCAACTATCGGTGCCGATTAATCGGCAAAACCGATGAATCGGTCGACCTCTTTTATATATTTATATATATATGGGTGGTTGACATGACATGGCCTTTTTTTGGTCCAATGTGTCAATGTTAAGTAAATTATAGAAAAATATATCAAAAACTGTGGTGATATTGTTCAGAAAGTGCTGTTTTATATGGACATACAGAGCATTCATGGGTTTAATCTTCCATTTTTTCACAATTTTCAGCCAAACCAGAATAAACTCATATGGCGTGACTGTCCCAAGCACATTTCACAAATTTTGATTTTGAATAAAAACAAGAAAATGAATTCATTTTCTGTTTATTAAATCATATATTGATATCCCAGATGTCTATTTGTGAGTCTGCTTGACTAAAAGTTCAGGCATAATATTTTGAATCAGCCCTTAACTAAAACGTTTTGTCCCGGAAATGGATATCATTAGGTGTGACGCCATATTCCCTTTTTTAAAAGGGCAATTGTTTGGAGATCTTTGGGGTGTGGGGGTCCTCCTTCTTTCAGGAGGAAGAACAACACCTCAGAAGGACACTGAAAGTTACAATTAGAGTTTTCTCTCTTCATGGTTTAAAAAAAAATCAAGTATATCCGGCACTCCTGCTTCAGTTCCCTTTTGCGCTGTCTTTTGGTGTGACTCATTTTACACAAAAATGCCCAAATGAAATTACTTTTCAGTCAAAATTACCTTCAAAACTATATTGTCATATTGTAGTTAGCATGGTTTTAGCATGTTAGCATAAAAGCACATTGCTTAATGTCATGCTAAGTACGTGAAACCTCATATGGTGTGACACAAAATCATAAGGTGTGACAGGGTTTTCTTGACATATTTTGTCACACCATATGATTATTTTGTCACACTATATGATATGAACTGCATTTAAATACATAAATAATGTTCTTAGATACATATTTTATAACTAATAGTTAAGTTTATTGAATATTTTGACCTTTTAACACATTTTGATACTATATTATGTACACATTTAATATCTATACACCAACTCAATTTGGTGAATCCCTACTATCCCATTTTCAAGCTGGATCCATGTTAAACTACAGCATTTTGTCACTCAAATGTTTCCCTTTATTTATTTATTTATTTATTCAGTTTGAGGTAGATTTCAGTAGATGGTGAGATAATGCGAATAAAGAAAGAACAACGAAATGATACATCAGCTTGCTGTTCGGTCATTGTTTTACTCATCCTCATTTTGAAATGAATTTATGCATTAAATAAAAAAAATGTTCAATGATTTACTATAAAGATTATTATAATTCATGTAGTTAATATTCAGCAGATTAAAATAAAAAGTGCAACATCAAATGAATACAGTAAGTGGATTAATGCATGTGTTATAAACATATGATTCTTTGCTACTTTGAGCAGAACTCACTGTTTTAAACAATTTTGTGATTTTTTGCTGAAACTGAAACAATGATTCACTTGTCAAACTAAGTTGGGTTGTTTGTTAAATGCAGCTAATACAGATTTTTGCATACAGATTGTTGTGTGGTGTGACATCATATGGCGTGACACCATGTCATTTGGTGTGACATTCAGAATTTTGCAAGATATTAAGGCTTTTTGGTTATTAATCATAAAATCATCAATGTGACAGATGGGGAATAGTGCCAGCAAAGGTTACAAGCATTTTGGTACTTTTATAGCAAGGTATTCCCAAATTAATTTGAAGTATATTGAAAGATTACAAGTAAACGTCTGTCTATGAGTGATGATAAAGTAAAATAATGCAAAATGTAACATATTTGCACATAAGAATTGCTATACTTTTATATAGTAATGATAAAGAATCAGGATAAATTGACTTACATTATCACATTATACCCCTTTTTAATTTAATACACAATAACATTCATGTCACACCATATGACATTTTTAGTCACTAAGACAGTAAACTAGTGAATAAATGTAAATTTTAGGACAAAATCTACAAGACCACATATATATTTGGAAATATAAGAGTTGGTAGAATATAACCCAATGAGTTCCATGACTTACATTTGAGATTTAAAAAAAAAACTTTTTTTTAGCTAAATATGTCAACCACCCATATATATATATATATATATATATATATATATATATATATATATATATATATATATATATATAATATAATATAATATAATATAATATAATATAATATATATATATATATATATATATATATATATATATACACAGTATCTCACAAAAGTGAGTACACCCCTCACATTTCAGCAAACATTTTAGTATATCTTCTCAAAGGACAATACTATAGAAATGAAACTTGGATATGTTTTAGAGTAGTAAATGTGCTGCTTTTATAGAATTATATATTTACTGTCCTCTGAAAATAACTCTATAGAAAATAACTATAGAAAATGACTATAAAATAGCTGGCAACAAAAGTGAGTACACCCTAAGTGAACATGTCAAAACTGTGTCCAAAATGTCAATATTTTGTGTGAGCACCATTGTTATCTAGCACTGCCTTAATCCTCCTTAGCATGGAGTTCACCAGATCTGCACAGGTTGTTGCTGGTATCCTCTTCCACTCCTCCATAATGACATCATGGAGCTGCTGGATATTAGACACATGACGCTCCTCCACCTTCCACTTGAGGATCACCACAGGTGCTCAATAGGGTTCTCAATAGTAGGTCTATACTATTGAGGGTTCTCAATAGTAGGTCTGGAGACATACTTTGGTACTCCATCACCTTCACCTTCAGTTTCCTCAGCAATGCAGTTGTCATCTTGGCAGTGTGTTTGGGGTCGTTATCATGCCGATCGGCCCAGTTTCTGAAGGGAGGGCATCATGTTCTGCTTCAGAATGTCACAGTACATGTTGGAATCCATGTTTCCCTCAATGAAGCGCAGCTCCCCAGTACCAGTAGCACTCATGCAGCCGCAGACCATGATGCTACCACCACCATGCTTGACTGTAGGCAAGACACAATTTTCTTGGTACTCCTCACAAGGGCGTCGCCACACGTGCTGGACACCATCTGAGCCACACAAGTTTATATTGGTCTCATCAGACCACAGGACATGGTTCCAGTAGTTCATACTCTTGGACAGGTTGCTTTCAGCAAACTGTTTGTGGGCTTTCTTGTGAGCCAGCTTCAGAAGAGGCTTCCTTCTGGGACGACAGCCATGCAAACCGACTTGTTGCAGTGTGTGGTGTATGGTCTGAGCACTGACAAGCTGACCTTCCGCTTCTGCAACCTCTAAAGCAATGCTGGAATGAACGTCTTCTCGACGTGATGCTGTCCAGTATCCACAGGAATCAGCTGCAGTGTTTGAGGCTCAAGTTTTCCCTGGTGTCTGTGCACGCGATAAGTGGGCGGCAATATGCTAATGTTTCGTCTTGACGTCAGAACGAAACGGCTTATGACTTGTTTGAAAAACAATTAATTTCATTGACTCAGAGTTGACTCTTACTTTTGAAAGACAATAACTTTATATACGGTGCACTTTCAGATTTAAAACTTTGCAGCATGTTTTCATTCACTTAGAGCTATGTTGCACACTACATGAAAGGTAATTTTCAAAAATCCATAATAGGGGGCCTTTAATGTTTTGGAGCTGAAGTACGAGATTCCCAGTCGCCGCTATGTCAGATGTCATCTTACTACAGATACACGATGCAGTGAAAATGCGTTGTGTGAGCTTGTTGCATGACATAAAAGAAGTTGGCTTTACCACTGACATTTAGATCACTAGTGTAAGCCAGAGTCTCTCATCAGCTTAACGGCGCAAATGGATAGATGGTGATTTCATGGTAAAGTCATGTGGAAATGTATTTTTTTCTAATACTTAATGATTTATATTTATTTAATTACTTTTTTGGACTTGCGCAGTGCGGCAGATAATGGCATTCATCTTGACGTATGGCTTACAAATGAAGCTATCTTTTGGGGAGCAGAAAAAAAGAAAATGCGCCAAGAACGAACAATGTATGTTCTTTTGAGTCTGGACAGTGTTTTTGAAGAAATTGCAGATTCTACATCTGAGAGCAGTGCTCCAACAGCTGCTCCCACACAGCTGGAAGCATACCTTGGATAGACCACTGTGTTTGTACAGACAAACCACAACCTTCAAGTACTGGGCGATAATCTGCAATTTCCAGCTCTGTCTCAAATGACATCTTTCAGCCCCTTGTAGTATTGTGGAAAATAAAAGATTGTTCTGCTCAGATTCTAGCAGAATATATAAGCAGAAACAAGCTTATAGCTAAACATGCTAAGATGCTTCTGTTCCTTAAAAAGAACCTGCCACTTACTTTTAAAAATAATACTAATTGATATACTGCCTTTTATGCTTCTCATCTCGCAAAATTATCTTCAGAAACATACTGTACAATTGCTCTGAGGAACATCCTTAGCTTATATAGCTTAATTCCTATGAATACTCCTACAATTATAGTGTTCATTCCCATTATTAGTACAGTACAGTTATATATTTATTAGACTCTTGGTTGTTATTTAGAGGTGTAATGGTACACAGACATGACGGTTCAGTACTTACCTCAGTATTGAAGTCACGGTTCGGTACAGGTTCGGGATGGCAGGGGGGAAAAAACAAAACACAAAATTTTGTTTCTTTTTTAATTAAATTGTTTGTTTGTTTTTTTATTAACAAATGTGTATTTGTTTAAATACATTTTATTATAATTATAAATTTCTTAAGGATAAAAATATATATCTTAGCTAATGCTGTAAACTATATTAAGTACACATTACTGTAATATTAAAAGTTACAATAGAGGCCAAATTATTAAATTGGTTGCTGTTTATTTTTAGATATAATAATCAACAATCAAATAAAAAAAGTACTGTAAACACAGTGACTGTCATAACTTGTTTTCAATACAAATTTATTTAAACACACATTAAATAATCAAGACATTGCTAACAGGTTAAGTAAATATAATGGGCTAATAAAGGGCATTTACGAAATGCTCCTCTTGAGTTAATTTTTCTTGTGAACTAACCTGCTGTCCACACTAACTGCCTGAGGTAAATGTAATGCTACGTGAGATATTATTCTCAAGCTGTTTTATTGATATCTTTCTGCAGTTGAAACACTGTATGAGAGATGTAAACATATCGAGCGATCGTCTCCTCTTCAGCACTTTTTACTGTGTTGCATTACCGCGCACACCCCCCTCTGGACTGGAGTGTGGATCGCCTGTGACTGTATCACCTGTGGATCGCCTGTATTCGTCGTCTGACTGTATGCACCAAACCGTGACGTCATAACTGTATGGTTCGGGACGAATACATGTACTTTTACACCCGTATTACATTGTTGCACAGTGTTGTGTGTGTTATAAACGTGTTCTATTAAATTTGTTTTGAGGTTTTTGAGAACTTTGTGACAGGCAGATAAAATATGATTAGAAGTTTTTTCTTTCTTTTTTTTTCTTTTTTTATGCCCTTGGTTTGGTAGTGGAGGTAATTTGATACTGTGGAATTTGTTTCTGCTTTAAAGGTACACTGTGTAGGAATTTCTCCCATCTAGGGGTGAAATTGTATTTTGCATTCAAACGAATAGTGCTCTCTAGCGCCTCGCTTTTTCAAATGCGTGTTGCAACTATGGTAGCTGTTATGTACCAAGAAGCTATGACAATATGTCTTCCAATAGCACTTCATCGAGTTTAACTATACATGTTCTACTGTTATGCTGCCATCCATCCATCCATCTTCTACCGCTTATCCGGGGCCGGGTCGCGGGGGCAGCAGTCTAAGCAGGGATGCCCAGACTTCCCTCTCCCTAGACACTTCCTCCAGCTCTTCCGGGGGGACACTGAGGTGTTCCCAGGCCAGCCGGGAGACATAGTCTCTCCAGCGTGTCCTAGGTCTTCCCCGGGGTCTCCTCCCGGTGGGACATGCCCGGAACACCTTCCCGGGAAGGCGTCCAGGAGGCATCCGGAAAAGATGCCCGAGCCACCTCAACTGACCCTATTATGTTATAATAGTTATGCTGTTATGCTGCCTATATAATGAATTACACAACCAAAAAAAAAAAAAGCTTGTAATTTAGCCCGTAACATTGACTTACCTGTCGAGAAGAAAGCAGGCAACTGCAGCGTCCCTTTCAAAGTCTTTCTCCTTCATTAGCTCTTTCTACCTGGGAAAAGCTATCCCGATATTTATTCTCATTTTTTGAATTCGCCGGTCACGATTCCTTTTAAATAATTTTTTTTACTTTTTTGGCGACGAGGATTCCTTCTCCTGTGGCTCGGCATAAGTATGATCCTGCATTATGAAGTAACGTGCAGTGCAGCCTTTCAAATTTGCCGGGGTAGTGACAAGCGCCTCTCACTGATCTCCTTGTCCGTTTCAGTTACGTGACGCTGGCTCTGAACGAAAACGCGTTGAGGTAGGCTAATGCTTTTTGTCCCTCTCTGCAATTATAGTTTTTCAAAATGGCGGAATGACATGAAAGACTCCTTGGACTTACCCGTCCAATTTAAATAAAGATAAGAAATTCTTCGCTTACGAGGATGAGTCAGATCATTGGCAGAGGTAATTTTACACCAATGAGGACATATTTATGAATAAAGACATTGATTTTAGCTAATAAAATATAAAAAAACTACACAGTGTACTTTGAGTTACAGTTGCTCATAATCTTAATAATGAAATCATTATTCTCACTGTATTGTACTTGAAAAACTGCCAAATTACATTATAAGTACCAGAAAAAAATATCGGTGCTTGTACTCTGTTTTTAAAACATGATATCGGTGCATCCCGAACAAAAAGGCTCTTTCTTTATTAAGTTGCGTTTGTCACCTCTTTGCTGTTTTGGTTTGTTTTCATGGAATAGTAGGATGTGGGAACAGATGCAATCCCTTGTACACAGTCTGTTTTGATTTTCTGTTTTGCTTCAAACAGTTGCTCATTTCAGCACTACCAAGAAAAATAGAGCACTAGTCTGAAAAACAACCTACATTCTGTTTGTTCCCTATTATTTACTTTAATTTCAAGCCTGTATGCTTTTATTTTTCTGTGGAACACAATGTCAAATTTGGAAAAATCTTCAAGTAGCTCTTTTGCTGCTTTTTCATACTTTTTTGGGCTTTTCAGATGTGGACACTTTGAACTGCCCTCTTAATGAAAAGATCTCTATCTTTTAATAAGAGTTGGGACAGAAAAGTATGGAAGAGCTTGTTATAGTATGTGCTATTGCTCCTGAAACGGACATAGAGCTGAATGAATAAGTCTACTACAAATGGACAGGGAATATGACACACACCAGTCCAATGAATCAAGGCCACAATGTATTAAAAAGACTTGAACCTGAAGTAAAACAGAATTTTTAGCCCTGCCAGCTAATACATTTGTGAGTGAGTATGTGTGTATGTAAATTAGCAGAGAGCTGTTTGGAACTCATGCCAAACCAGTGTGGCAGCAGAAGAGAGAGTGGGCAGCTTTGAGCTCTGCAGTTTGTCTAAATTAGCTAAAGTCAGCAATTTATAATGGTAAAAGGGCAGGCAAATATCAAGTTTTAAAAACAGATGCCGGAAAGATACAAACCTATGTACATGCTTGTTTGAGTGCCCATTAGAGCCCATATTCAACATAAAACTTACTGCTTACTTTCTGCAGAGGTCCAGTGGATTTATTTTCTGTTGTTCACAAACAAGCATTATCTTTGTGTTCTGTAGAGTGTTGTAAATTGTTCTATTCTGGGCCAAGCTCCCGTTCCTGAAGCAGTGTTGCAACATGTCCATTCCGAGTTGTTCCAAATGCTTCCTAGATCAGAATCTCAGCTTTCCATTGAAGAAGTACATAGCGGAGCACTTTGGATATCTTTTTTTTTTTTTTAAGTTGGCAGAGAATCTTGAAGTTTCATATTCTGAAAGTTGCATGTGTCTGGAGTTGGGTATAGGCTAGGATTAAATAATTAAATTAAATAAAAGCAAAATTGCGATTTATGTTTTAGTGTAATGGGTCAAAGGCTGTCATGTAATTAAATATGCACAGTCTGTTTTAAGGGAAGAGCAGCGCTATGTTCATTTACATGCAGGCAGAGATTTCAATGTGTTAGAGTAGCTTGGTTTGCAGTAAATGCTGCTCCATTCAAACTCCATCTCTGGAGTAGCTTGTTGCACTCATTTGGGAACACAACATGCTCCACCTATTTCACTACATTTGTAATGAGAAGCATTTATAAACCTGTTGACAACAAAGTAGAAGCTTAAGGGATTAACTTAACCTTAAGTTTTCTTCCAAAATAAAATCTTGATGGTTTAACATTTAAAAATGAAGAAAGTATGACATAATTTAGGGATGCACCGACACCACTTTTTCCAGAACGAGTCTGATACCGATACTTTATTTTTTGGTTTGCCGATACCGATACCTGTATTTTCATTTTTAAATCTATTGGGTAGAGAAACTAAAAGAATATGAATCCTATTAGATTCATATTAGATGGCTTAATTTGTTTAGCAAAAATATATTTCCTTTAGTTATTGTAATGCTTAAGCATGTTAAAATGTATTGTATAAGCTTCCTTTACTTTCGCTGTTCATTCTATTGCTCTATCATATTTTATTTAATTGCGTTTGCAAATTTAATTGCATATTTATCATTTAATTGCACAGCACATATTTAGAGCTGCTCCAGCAAGGCTCAATGCTAAGTATTGGGTCAGTGGTTCAAATGTTTAGAGACCACTGAAATTTCACAATTCTCTATTCCAAATTTCGTACTACAGCAAAAACTACTAGCCTAATTAATGTAATTTTAAAATATTATTAAAGACAAGCAAACAGTCAGTAATAAAATAAGAACAGATAATCAAATTACAAAATAGCACAAATAAATACAATAGAACAAAGAAAGGCTACAACTGAAATAAACAGCTGTTTTGGGGATCTTTCAGGTAGGTCTAACAGTAGTTTTTAGGTACATAATTTAAATAAAGTAATCAAATGTGAAATAATACTGCATATTCATCACTGTATAAATTAAATCTAGATTAAAGCTCCAGTATGTAACTTTGGTATTTGACCACAAGAGGGCGCAGTTTCAACAATAACAAAGGCGAAGCTTGATGACGCTATGAAGGAGGTGACGATGGGAGATGTCGTTTTTAATGCGTTTTCACCATCTAGCGATGTATCTAAAATGGAATTAATGAATCATGATCACGGATGAGGTAATTTTTTCGTTTTTGTATTACCTGTATGTCTGATCGTATTATTTTATGTCATCATAATTAATTAACTGCAAGGAACGTGAAATGTTATGCTATATTATCCCGTTACAACTTACAGCTATTTGTCAAATAATTTTTTGGGGTAACGTTAATGTTGTGCAGTTTTACGTGTTTATGGTTAATGCCGTGTTGTTTAACGTGTTCAAACCAATCGTTCTGAAAGTAAATTTGAACGAACATTTGCAAGTAATGACTAAATATATTTTTTTAACAACACATATCCGATTGTATTGTACTGCCATAATCTCGGTCACCACACGTGATAAAAAGCCTTACCGAAGTACAAAGAGCAATATAACTTTGTTTATAAGTGCTATTATTGACAACTGCATGTCTTACCTGTCTATCAATACACTCGCGAGAGCAGAGTCTCTGTCAAGTCCAAGATAGTCGCGCAGCTCTCTCCATCTCGAAAACGCCTGACCAATATTTATCCAGGTTTTATTCCTTCGTTTGTCACACAGTCTGCGTGTATCAGAATATGGACGCTTTCGTTTTGTTGGCACTTCAATACTCGCCAAAGAGTAATCGTGATCCATAACAGCTATAACCATACAGTCTATGGCTATAACGCTATAACCACCACTTCCGCATTTGACCATGTGATATTCCGGTGTGGTGGGTCATATTTTTTATTTTATTTATTTTTCTTCTTTGTCAGACGTCGTTATTGTTTATTGTGATAAGAAAAAAACTCAATAAAGTTGTTGTAAAAAAATAAATAAAAAAATTCGGTGTGGTGGAATATCCGATCACATGGTCCACACCGGAAAACAAAGATAGAGCGGACATTGCGTCACTGAGAGGCGACATTTCTTTTCCGGGACGGCCAGTTATTAAAAATCGGAATTTCTCTGAAATAAAAAATCTTTGGAGACTTTTGAAATATTGTAAGTACACAACTGGAGGAAATATATCACACTGTGCAAGTTATTTGCGGAAATGTTATTACAAAATTCCTACATATTGGAGCTTTAATCTTTATAAAGTTACAGAAGTTATTCAGTCAATAGCAGTGAGTGATTACTTTATCTTTTGTAGTTTGATTAACAGTAAATCCCCATTACACTCTCTGTTGTCAGTGTTTCTTTGTCTGGACACAAACACTGTGCAGACGTTGTGTGGTTTCGGTTGTTGGTATCAGAGCAATTTTATGAGTACGAGTACACGAGCACAGTATCCCTTAAGTATTGTAATTGTAAAAACACATTTCAATATTGTAGTTTACAAATACATACATTTTAATACAATAAACACAAGTGTGTGTGGATTGCTGGGAATGGTGGCATCGCTCTGACAGCATATCTGTGGAATGCAGAGAAATTAGACTTACTGAGCATGTTGTCATGGCTGAACTCAGAAGAATCTGATCCAATTTACACCATGTTTATATTTGGCATCTTTTTTTATGTTCAGATCACAAGTTGTCGGGGCTAAATACTAGTGTAAACACCTATATGTGCAAAATATTTTGTGATTGGATCACTGAAACCATATTTGAAGGTAGTCTTCAGGTTCAGGTTCAGGTTCCTTTATTTGTACCCGTAGGTAGATTTGGTTGCAGTGTCAGAGTGTCATCCATACATTTAGACAAACACAAACAATAAACATTTGACGATACAAAAAAATAAATAAAAATAAAATAAAAAATATATAAATGATAAAAAAAAAAAAAAACCTAGCCTAGCTTCTGTGTCATCTATATATTTTGTTCCTCTGATTAATGGCTGCTGGAACGAACGTATTTTTATACCGCTTAGTTCTGCTCTTTGGAACTCTATACCTTCGTCTGGATGGAAGAAGTTGAAATTCACTATGCAAAGGATGGGCATCATCATTTAAAATTGAGCCAGTTATCTGCTGTAACTGTCTGGTATACAGGGACACTGGGCTTAACTGAGACATTCCAATCAACTTACTAGACCATTTAACAATTTGATTTAGGGAATTTCTGTTTTTTAAAGATAGATTCCCAAACCATGACACCATACAAAAAGATAAAACTGATTCAATAAAAGCTCGATAAAATAGGACCATGATGGTTTTGTCAACGTTAAAGTAAGATAGTTTCCTCAGACAAAACAGACGCTGGTGCCCCTTTTTGCACACAGCTTCACAATTTGCCTCGAAATTTAATTTTGAGTCGATAATTGTCCCAAGATATTTGTAGGATTGAGTACATTCAACTGTTTGCCCTTTGATGAATGTGACTTCATGTGTATGAGTATGTTTTCTAAAATAAATGATCATTTCTTTTGTCTTTATTATGTTTAATTAAAGGTAGGACTCCTCACACCACGTGACAGTCATCAATTATCGGGCCGTGACAGGTCTCATTGTCCTGAAGCCTACTGACAATTACAGAATCATCTGCATATTTTATGATGGTCCTATTTTCATATCTACTCTGACACATGTTTGTGTAGAGGATAAACAAGAGGGGCGAAAGTACACATCCTTGAGGGGAGCCAGTTGAGGAGGAGACTGGGTCTGACAGCGTTCCATTTACCTCAACTTGTTGTGTCCTATCAGTTAAAAAATCTAGAATCCAACCCATAAGATTATTACTCAAATCGAACTGTTCTGCTAGCCGACTGATTAAAATATGTGGTCGAATTGTATTAAAAGCGGACGAAAAATCAATGAACAAGAGTTTAGCGTGAGACCCATTTCTTTCCAAGTGTTTAACAATTAGATTCAGCAAGGTAACTGTGGCATCTTCTACTCCTCTGTGTTGCCTGTAAGCAAACTGCATTGGATCCAGTGCATGCTCCGTTTTGAGGCTCATGTCTCACCTTCCACATGGCCGTTCTGGGAAGTCTTATGAGAAAGCACAACAAATCAAACGTTGTATTTAATAAACAACCATTGAATAACCAATTTAATAATAAACCATCGAAAAAACAATATTCTTTAAACAAAAGCTCTAACTTTGTTTTGTTTTTTTCAATCATAATACTAGTATCTTGCCCTAGATTAAAGTAGGTTCATTGATTTTACTTGTTTGCAGTAAAATATTGAGCAGTTTCAGCTTCATATACACTGATAAAAATTATTCTGTGGTGAGGTAATTTCTAATTTGAATAAGTAAGTTCAGGCAAGACTTGAATATATAAATGAGTACTAATATAGAATTTCTATATTTTTTAATTCAAGCTTGTAGAAATTAAAGCTTGAAATTGCACATATTTTACTTGAAATTGTTTGTTTCCAATTATTCTAAAATTGAGTAAAACCTACTCAACTTTCTGATACTGGTGTTCCCATCATGTACTGGGGCATTAATAATTAATAAGCTTGCGTATTTCACTGTTTTCTAGTTGCATTTACGTTTTATTGTTGCTTTTGTTGTTAGGTTTAGTAACTTGCTGTATTGTGACATCTGGAGTTCATTTTCTACTCAAAATAACCCATTCATACTCAAAAACTATCCACTGATTATTACCGTTATTGTGTATTGTGTACCGTGTTTGGTTGGGTACCTCATTAACTATATTGTTTAGAAAAGGTGGGAGCAAGTCACAAGTCTCAAGTCCCTACCATCAAGTCTTAAGCAAGTCTCAAGTCACAGTGCAGAAAAACCAAAGCAAGTCAAGTCCTGCTAAGGATCAAGTCAAGTCGTTACTTTACAATACCAAATAGAAAAAAGTAGAGTTTTTATTGGCCTTGACCATTTATTTTTCCCTCAGAAATGAACTTTCTTAATTATACATTTATACCATAATATAAACAATTAATAATATAATTTACTATAGTACATATTTATAATTATTACATATTTATAATTATTATATTTTGGAATTATTATTATAATAACAATTATATGTAAAATGTTGAAGATAAAACTTTGAAGGTAAATTCACAAGTGTGATGCATTAATTATATTGGTTTTATAGTAAATTTCATATGTTTAAAGGGATACTTCAGGATTTAGCATTAAGCTTTGTATTAGTAGAAAACCTCTAGTATTTTCGAATTACCGTGCTTTCCACCCTCATATCCCCCTGAGACAAGAGATTTATGTATTTTTTGTCTGGAAAAAATCCTCCGATGACGCAAAAATCGTCATTTTGCGTCATCGGAGGATTTTCTGGCCAGAGGCTAAAGACTACAGCCAGTAGATGGCGTTGTTCTGCATGTTTTCAGCCCGCCCATAGAGGGTGGGATCTCACTCACAGAATGTACACAGTGTCAGCCGTCTTTCTTTGGAAGCTAAGCTAGCAGGCTTTTGTTCTGTGAAGAATGCTGAATAGTGAGAATGCTGAGTAAGTAGGGGTTACCCATCCAACTTTTCCCGGACTTGTCCGGCCGTCGAGATCGTTCAAAATGTACGGGATTCAGCTTTTGCTTTCTTCGGTCGCCATTCATTGTTTACATGCACCCCTTTTGTTTCAATCTAACTGAATTCATTCCGATCGGTGAATCTGAATGTAGTGTTTACATGAGCGCTAAACAAGTGATCGGTTGATGTGCGTTTTACCATTGCTAAGAAAATTCCCGCTTCTCCGTGAGAGATGCGCGGCGCGTCTCAGTAATGATGCCACCGGCCTCGCGCTGTTCTCCCGCGGCCGTCAGCCTCGTCCTGCTCGCCACAGTAAACATAATGAATGAATGGCGACTGTAGAACGCAAAAGCCGAATCCCGGAGATTTTGGGCGATCCCTGGCAAACTCATCACGACGTAGGCTAGCCTTGTTGTTTGTTTTCAACTGCGCTGAGTGCGCTCCCTTACCGGTAGGCGTGGCCTCCTAAGGCAGCGAAGCAAGTGCATTCTGGGAGTTGTTGTCTTTCATCCACATATGCCAAAAATACATTTTCTGGCTTTTCTCAGTCTAGAAAGCTCAAAATTCTAAAATTTCTTCACATTTCTTCTACTTAAATTACCTATTTTAAATACACATTCATCTTCCCAGAGGTGAAGTAACCCTTTAAGTCATTTTAAAGGCTGTTGTTAACTTGAATCTATTTTTTACCACAATTTTTTTTATCCGATTACTTGAATAGAATACTCGATTACTAAAATAATCGATAGCTACAGCCCTATCATAATAAAAAAGATTGCTTTTTAAAGCATTTGTTTGTTTCCCAATACTGAAAGCTAATGAAAAGGTAATGTGCAATCCTGCTGCTCCCTCAAGTGGACAAAAGTGGTATTATAGCTTGCATTTTACAATTGAAGTGTTTGAATGAATGGGTGAATAAATGGGAATTTGGTTTTTCAATTATATCTCGGTAACCAGAACGCGAAAAATTCTGAATCTCAGAGCATAGATGGTGCTCGAGGAGCCCTCGACGGAGGCCCACGGAGGCCCGCGACGACACGTTTCGATCAAGAGCCTGGAGAAGACCTTACCATCAAAATTTGAACGTGCAACGACTTTCCGTTTTCGAGTTATTAGTGAATTTGTATTCGGGGGTGTGGCTTAAATGCCCGTTTTACTTTCGTTTCATTTCATTCATTTACTTTCGTCCATTTCCATATCTCAGTGTGACACAATTGTCAAGTAATACTCTCCAATAGATGAGTTTTGACAAAATATGATTGAAAATGTTAAAATAATGATTTTATAAAGTCTAAATATGAATTATATGACAATATTAGGGAGCAGTATGATGAAATGGCAGCAGGGGGCAGTAAAATACCACTTATTGGCTTAATGACATGTTATATCATTTTTACCTTTTTAACTGTTATAGAGGCAAATTTTGTCTGATCTGTCTGAAATTTTTCATGCTTATTTAAGAGTCATGAACATTATTATATGAAAATTATATGATCATACATAGGAATAGGAATTTTTCATAGGAAAAGACCATTCACAGCCAATACAGGCAATTTACCATAGGAAATATATGGTTTTAAAGCGTTTTAACAGTTATAGCGCCACCTTTGGTCCGATCTCCATACAAATTTCCAGGCTTCTTTAGCATGTTATGACAAATATGCGCATCAATTTTTGTGAAGTTCTGTGTTTTCGTTTAGGATTTATAGGCTTTTGAGTGCATTTTGCCACGCCCATTTTCTTTAGGACCCAATATACCCATGCGAAAAATGCAAAAGTTCAACTTTTTTTTGATAATTATTTATCTAGAGAGTCCATAGAATTGTCTTAGACTCGTTTGGTTCCGATCGGGCGAAAAACCTAGGACTAGTTCGCAAAAATAGGTTTTTAACATAATTACGAATATTTAATGAACGGTTTGATTGACTGCAATGGTTCTTGAGGCAAAGTTGTTCAGCATGAGCAGATCTATTAAATGATATGCATTTTGTGACGATAAGTGTAACACCACGTGATTACAGAGCCATAAAACTCGTTAGCGCCAACTAGTGGCCGATTTCTTTCAAAATTCTTACAGACCTCTAGGGCCATGAGTCGAACATGCCCAGGCAGTTTCGTTCCGATCAGTCTCCGTTAACCTTGTCTAATAGGTGCTCAAATTCATTGGCCAATGGCGGCCATGTTTTTCGAGATACACCAATGTCCTCATAGAGATACATGACACCTTGGACCAAGAGACTGCATACCAATTTTCAAGTCAATCGGACTAACGGTCAGGTGGTTATAGCCTGTTTTATGTTTATTTCATGTTATAGCGCCACCATGTGGACAATTGTCGCGATTTTTTTACTGTGACCTCAAAGTGACCTCTTATACACGTGTACTGAGTTTGGTGAAGATACCTTATTGACTTCTGGAGTTATAGCCGTTTTAGTAAAATAGGCTCCTCCCACAACGTTAATTTTGCGCCCCCTAGCTACCGTGAATCGAAATTTCTATCTTTTTTCGATGATTATTGATAAGCAGACTCCAGAGAACATTTCTGCACTGGTTTGGTTCCGATCGGGCGAAAAACCTAGGACTAGTTCGCAAAAGTAGGTTTTTAACAAAATTCAAAATGGCGGAAAAATTTGCATACCGGAAATGAAATCGGAGATCGTTTTGTTCGTCAGGTGTCCAGCTTTCCAGTGATATAAGACATTTGAGTCTACGACATACGGTCTAGGAGTTATGAGCAGTTTCGCGCTTTTGGTCGCTATAGCACCACCTATGGGCCAATCGGGGTCATATTTTGATAACCTCTCCTCTATTTTTGTACTACCATCTGACAAAGTTTCAAGGTTCCAGCTCTTACGGTTTGGGCTGCACGATGCGTTTTACGGCAGAATAATAATAATAATAATAATAATTAAAGCTGCAAGCAGCATTTATCGGGGTTCAAGCAGTTAAGGCCTTTAAGGCATTTAAGCACAAAAGCATCAAAAGTTATTAAGATTTATTTAGCAAGCATGTAACCAGACATAATAGATGGAAAAGACCATTTACAGCCAATACAGGCAATTTGCCATGGGATATATATGGTTTTAAAGCTTTTTAACAGTTATAGCGCCACCTATGGTCCGATCTCCATAAAATTGTTTACTGTGACCTCAAATTGAACCCATACACATGTGTACTGAGTTTGGTGAAGATATCTCATTTACTTCTTGAGTTATAGCCATTTGAGTAAAATAGGCTCCTCCCACAACGATTTGCCACATTCTAGAATTATTTAATATGATTCTAGCATGATTTACTATCATATACCATGTTCCAGAATGATTTATTAGGATTCTAGCATGATTTACCTTGATACACCTCATTTCAGTATTATTTACTATGATTTACAATGTTTCTAGCATGATTAACCACATTACTAGCAATTATGTGAAGTGTCAGTGCAAATGAGGTGATGAACACTGACAAAATATTATTGTGTTATAATAGTTAGTTATATACGTGATTTTTAGTGTGTGTCCAAGTATGAATGCAAAAGCACATGTAAAATATTTATTATATTAATATTATTAAGTAGAATGGCCAGCAGAGGGCACTAGAAGACCACTTATTGGCTCACTTTCACTTTAAACCAGTTTTCTGCACTAAAGCAAACCAGTTTTTCCATGTTAACTCAATGCATGCTTACACACACACACACACACACACACACACACACACACACACACACACACACACACACACACATACACACACAGCATAGTTAACCATGATTTACCATGATATACCACGTTCTAGTATTATTTACCAGGAGATAAACGACAATCTAGTATTATTTACTTTGATTTACCATGTTTCTAGCCTGATTTATCACATTACTAGCAATTATTTGAAGTGTCAGTGCAAATAAAGTGATTAACACTGACAAAATATGATTGTGTTATAATAGTTATTGCTATATAAGTGATTTTTTTAGTGTGTATTCAAGTATGAATGCAAGCACATGTTGAAATATTTCATTAATAAGTAGAATGGCCAGCAGAGGGCAGTAGAAGACCACTTATTGGCTCACTTTCACTTTAAACCAGTTTTCTGCACTAAAGCAAACCAGTTTATCCATGTTAACTCAATGCATGCTCACACACACACACACACACACACACACACACACACACACACACACACACACACACACACACACACACACACACACACACAGCATAGTTAACCATGATTTACCATGATTTACCACATTACTAGCAATTATTTGAAGTGTCAGTGCAAATAAAGTGATTAACACTGACAAAATATGATTGTGTTATAATAGTTATTGCTATATAAGTGATTTTTAGTGTGTATTCAAGTATAAATGCAAGCACATGTGGAAAAATTTAATTAATAAGTAGAATGGCCAGCAGAGGGCAGTAGAAGACCACTTATTGGCTCACTTTCACTTTAAACCTCATGATTTTGACCAGTTTTCTGCACTAAAGCAAACCAGTGTTTCCATGTTAACTCAATAATGCATACTTGCTACATATGCTACACACAATAATGCTACACACACACACACACACACACACACACACACACACACACACACACACACACACACACACACACACACACAATGTTTCAGTGATATTGGTGTCACATTCACCTTCATCACATTCACTTTCTGTCTTCATCACATTCACCATCTGTCGTCATCACCTGCACCTGCTCCTCATCACCACCTGCTCCTCATCATCATAACCGTCACCTGTTGTCCTTGTCTTGATCTGTGTATTTAAGTTCCCCTCTCATCTATTATCATTGTCGGTTATTGTTTGTGCACTAGCACTCTGTTATGTTTGTTTTCATGTTGGAAAATAAAACCTTTGTTATATTTGTACCACACACACACACACACACACACACACACACACACACACACACACACACACACACACACACACACCATCATTTATCATGATTTACCATGGCTGATACCAATACCAATATGAGAAAATGACTATTTTAAACAGCAGGGGGCAGTAAAATACCACTTATTGGCTTAACATGCCATTAATTCATATCATTTTCACCTTTTTAACTGTTATAGAGGCAAATTTTGTCCGATCTGTCTGAAAATTTTCATGCTTGTTCAGGGTGATATTTCACACGTTCTGACTTGTTTTTAAGAAGGTCTGAGCATTGATTAAAGAGATATAGGCTTTCGGGGACACTTGGTAAAGGCCAGATTTTGAAGTGAACCTATTATAGCTATCCAAATGAAGTAGTTCAACTTTTTCTGACAATTATTGATCTAATGAGTCCAGAGAATTGTATTGCACTAGTTTTGAACATTATGATATGAAAATTATATGATCAGAGATGGAAAAGACCATTTACAGCCAATACAGGCAGTTTACCATAGGAAATATATGATTTTAAAGCTTTTTAACAGTTATAGCGCCACCTATCGTCCGATCTCCATAGAATTTTTCATGCTTGTTAATGATGTTATGTCACATATGCTGACCAATTTCTGTGAAGTTCTGAGTTTTTATTTAGGATTTATAGGCTTTTTAATGTATTTTGACACGCCCATTTTATGAATGACCCTATTACAGCCATCCAAATGCAAAAGTTCAACTTTTTTTTGATAATTATTGATCTAGAGAGTCCAGAGAATTGTCCTAGACTGGTCTGGTTCCGATCGGGCGAAAAACCTAGGACTAGTTCGCAAAAGTAGGTTTTTAACATATTAATGAATAATTAATGAACAGTTTGATTGACAGCAATGGTTCTTGAGGCAAAGTTGTTCAGGATGAGGAGATCTATCAAATGATATGCATATTGTGTGGATATTTGTAACACCACGTGATTACAGAGCCGTAAAACTCGTTAGCGCCAACTAGTGGCCGATTTCTTTCAAAATTCTTACAGACCTTTAGGGCCATGAGCCGAACATGCCCATTGAGTTTTGTTCCGATCGGCCTCCGTTAACCTTGTCTAATAGGTGCTCAAACTTCGTTGGCCGATGGCGGCCATGTTTTTTGAGATACGCCAATGTCCTCATACACATACATGGCACCTTGGACCAAGACACTGCATACCAATTTTCAAGTCAATCGGACTAACGGTCAGGTGGTTATAGCCTGTTTTATGTTTTTTTCATTTTATAGCGCCACCATGAGGCCAATCGTCGCGATTTTTTTACTGTGACCCCAGAGTAAGCTCATACACATGTGTACCAAGTTTGGTGAAGATACCTCATTTACATCGGGAGTTATAGCCATTTTAGTAAAATAGGCCCCTCCCACAACGTACGTTTTGGCGCCCCTTAGCGACCGTGAATCGAAATTTCCACTTTTTTTCGATAATTATTGATATTCAGTCTCCAGAGAACATTTCTGCACTAGTTTGGTTCCAATCGGGCAAAAAACCAGGGACTAGTTCGCAAAAGTAGATTTTTGACAAAATTCAAAATGGCGGAAAATCTATCATGGCGGAAATGAAATCGGAGATATACGTTTTGTTCGTCAGGCGTCCAGCTTTCCAATGATATAAGACACTTGAGCCTACGACATACGGTCTAGGAGTTATGAGCAGTTTCGCGCTTTTGGTTGTTATAGCGCCACCTATGGGCCAATCGGGGTCATAATCTCTGAACCTTTCCTCGATTTTTGTACTACCATCTGTCAAAGTTTCAAAGTTCCAGCTCTTACGGTTTGGGCTGCACGATGCGTTTTACGGCGGAATAATAATAATAATAATAATTAAAGCTGCAAGCAGCATTTATCGGGGTTCAAGCAGTTAAGGCCTTTAAGGCATTTAAGCACAAAAGCATCAAAAGTTATTAAGATTTATTTAGCAAGCATGTAACCACTGACATAATAGATGGAAAAGACCATTTACAGCCAATACAGGCAATTTGCCATGGGATATATATGGTTTTAAAGCTTTTTAACAGTTATAGCGCCACCTATGGTCCGATCTCCATAAAATTGTTTACTGTGACCTCAAATTGAACCCATACACATGTGTACTGAGTTTGGTGAAGATATCTCATTTACTTCTTGAGTTATAGCCATTTGAGTAAAATAGGCTCCTCCCACAACGATTTGCCACATTCTAGAATTATTTAATATGATTCTAGCATGATTTACTATCATATACCATGTTCCAGAATGATTTATTAGGATTCTAGCATGATTTACCTTGATACACCTCATTTCAGTATTATTTACTATGATTTACAATGTTTCTAGCATGATTAACCACATTACTAGCAATTATGTGAAGTGTCAGTGCAAATGAGGTGATGAACACTGACAAAATATTATTGTGTTATAATAGTTAGTTATATACGTGATTTTTAGTGTGTGTCCAAGTATGAATGCAAAAGCACATGTAAAAGCTCCAAAACTCTGGAATAGCCTTCCTGATACTGTTCGTTGCTCAGACTCGCTCTCCCAGTTTAAAACTAGATTAAAGTCGCATCTCTTCAGCCAGGCATTCATATAATATTTTTAATCTTACAGTTCAAATTACAATCCGGCCTCTAGTTAATAAACGCCAGAGGAGAACTGGCCCCCGACTGAGCCTGGGTTCTCCCAAGGTTTTTTTTTTCTCCATTGGGTCACCTGATGGAGTTTTAGGACACTATTAGGTCACTTGATGGAGTTTTTCGGTTCCTTGCCACTGTTGCCTTTGGCTTGCTCAGTTGGGGATATTCTGGGGATATCTAATTTGATTTTATCAATAAATTCCACTAGAAACAAACCTTGTTGTATTATTTTAATTTAATACTGTGAAGCTGCTTTGATACAATCTGTATTGTGAAAAGCGCTATACAAATATACTTGACTTGACTTGACTTGACTTAAAATATTTCATTATTGAGTAGAATGGCCAGCAGAGGGCACTAGAAGACCACTTATTGGCTCACTTTCACTTTAAACCAGTTTTCTGCACTAAAGCAAACCAGTTTTTCCATGTTAACTCAATGCATGCTTACACACACACACACACACACACACACACACACACACACACACACACACACACACACACACACACACACACACACACACACATACACACACAGTTTAGTTAACCATGATTTACCATGATATACCACGTTCTAGTATTATTTACCAGGAGATAAACGACAATCTAGTATTATTTACTTTGATTTACCATGTTTCTAGCCTGATTTATCACATTACTAGCAATTATTTGAAGTGTCAGTGCAAATAAAGTGATTAACACTGACAAAATATGATTGTGTTATAAAAGTTATTGCTATATAAGTGATTTTTTTAGTGTGTATTCAAGTATGAATGCAAGCACATGTTGAAATATTTCATTAATAAGTAGAATGGCCAGCAGAGGGCAGTAGAAGACCACTTATTGGCTCACTTTCACTTTAAACCAGTTTTCTGCACTAAAGCAAACCAGTTTATCCATGTTAACTCAATGCATGCTTACACACACACACACACACACACACACACACACACACACACACACACACACACACACACACACACACACACACACACACACACACACACACACACACAGACACACACACACAGCATAGTTAACCATGATTTACCATGATTTACCACATTACTAGCAATTATTTGAAGTGTCAGTGCAAATAAAGTGATTAACACTGACAAAATATGATTGTGTTATAATAGTTATTGCTATATAAGTGATTTTTAGTGTGTATTCAAGTATAAATGCAAGCACATGTGGAAAAATTTAATTAATAAGTAGAATGGCCAGCAGAGGGCAGTAGAAGACCACTTATTGGCTCACTTTCACTTTAAACCTCATGATTTTGACCAGTTTTCTGCACTAAAGCAAACCAGTGTTTCCATGTTAACTCAATAATGCATACTTGCTACATATGCTACACACAATAATGCTACACACACACACACACACACACACACACACACACACACACACACACAAATGTTTTAGTGATATTGGTGTCACATTCACCTTCATCACATTCACCTTCTGTCTTCATCACATTCACTATCTGTCGTCATCACCTGCACCTGCTCCTCATCACCCTCCTCATCATCACCTGCTCCTCATCATCATAACCGTCACCTGTTGTCCTTGTCTTGATCTGTGTATTTAAGTTCCCCTCTCATCCATTATCATTGTCGGTTATTGTTTGTGCACTAGCACTCTGTTATGTTTGTTTTCATGTTGGAAAATAAAACCTTTGTTATATTTGTACCACACACACACACACACACACACACACACACACACACACACACACACACACACACACACACACACACACACACACACACACACACACATCATTTATCATGATTTACCATGGCTGATACCAATACCAATATGAGAAAATGACTATTTTAAACAGCGGGGGGCAGTAAAATACCACTTATTGGCTTAACATGCCATTAATTCATATCATTTTCACCTTTTTAACTGTTATAGAGGCAAATTTTGTCCGATCTGTCTGAAAATTTTCATGCATGTTCAGAGTGATATTTCACATGTTCTGACTTGTTTTTAAGAAGGTTTGAACATTCATTAAAGAGATATAGGCTTTCGGGGACACTTGGTAAAGGCCACATTTTGAAGTGAACCTATTATAGCTATCCAAATGAAGTAGTTCAACTTTTTCTGACAACTATTGTTCTAGTGAATCCAGAGAATGGTTATGCACTAGTTTTTAACATTATGATATGAAAATTATATGATCAGACATGGAAAAGACCATTTACAGCCAATACAGGCAGTTTACCATAGGAAATATATGGTTTTAAAGCCTTTTACCAGTTATAGCGCCAACTATTGTCCGATCTCCATAAAATTTTGCATGCTTGTTTATGATGTTATGACACATATGCTCACCAATTTTTGTGAAGTTCTGAGTTTTCATTTAGGATTTATAGGCTTTTTAGTGTATTTTGCCACGCCCATTTTATAAATGACCCTTTTAAAGCCATCCAAATGCAAAAGTTCAACTTTTTTTCGATAATTATTGATCTAGAGAGTCCAGAGAATTGTCCTAGACTGGTCTGGTTCCGATCGGGCGAAAAACCAGGGACTAGTTCGCAAAAGTAGGTTTTTAACATATTCATGAATATTTAATGAAAGGTTTGATTGACAGCAATGGTTCTAGAGGCAAAGTTGTTCAGCATGAGCAGATCTATCAAATGATATGCATTTTGTGATAATATGTGTAACACCACGTGATTACAGAGCCATAAAACTCGTTAGCGCCAACTAGTGGCCGATTTCTTTCAAAATTCTTACAGACTTCTAGGGCCATGAGTCGAACATGCCCACCGAGTTTCCTTCTGATCGGCCTCCGTTAACCTTGTCTAATAGGTGCTCAACTTCATTGGCCAATGGCGGCCATGTTTTTTGAGATACGCCAATGTCCTCATAGACATACATGGCACCTTGGACCAAGACACTGCATACCAATTTTCAAGTCAATCGGACTAACGGTCAGGTGGTTATAGCCTGTTTTATGTTTTTTTCATGTTATAGCGCCACCATTTGGCCAATCGCCGCGATTTTTTTACCGTGACCTCAGATTGACCTCTTACATATGTGTACCAAGTTTGGTGAAAATACCTCATTTACTTCTGGAGTTATAACCATTTTAGTAAAATAGGCTCCTCCCACAACGTCCATTTTGGCGACCCTTAGCGTCCGTGAATCGAAATTTCAACTTTTTTTCAATAATTATTAATCTTCAGACTCTAGAGAACATTTCTGCACTGGTTTGGTTCCGATCGGGCAAAAAACCACGGACTAGTTCGCAAAAGTAGGTTTTTGACAAAATTCAAAATGGCGGAAAATCTATCATGACGGAAATGAAATCGGAGATATACGTTTTGTTCGTCAGGCGTCCAGCTTTCCAATGATATAAGACACTTGAGTCTACGACATACGGTCTAGGAGTTATGAGCAGTTTCGCGCTTTTGGTCGCTATAGCGCCACCTATGGGCCAATCGTGGTCATAATCTCTGAACCTCTCCTCGATTTTTGTACTACCATCTGGCAAAGTTTCAATGCTCTAGCCCCTACGGTTTGGGCTGCACGATGCGTTTTACGGCAGAAGAATAATAATAATAATAATAATAAAAATCAGTACAATTACAATAGGGTTTCAGCACTTCGTGCTTGAACCCCTAATAATTAAAGCTGCAAGCAGCATTTATCGGGGTTCAAGCAGTTAAGGCCTTTAAGGCATTTAAGCACAAAAGCATCAAAAGTTATTAAGATTTATTTAGCAAGCATGTAACCACTGACATAATAGATGGAAAAGACCATTTACAGCCAATACAGGCAATTTGCCATGGGATATATATGGTTTTAAAGCTTTTTAACAGTTATAGCGCCACCTATGGTCCGATCTCCATAAAATTGTTTACTGTGACCTCAAATTGAACCCATACACATGTGTACTGAGTTTGGTGAAGATATCTCATTTACTTCTTGAGTTATAGCCATTTGAGTAAAATAGGCTCCTCCCACAACGATTTGCCACATTCTAGAATTATTTAATATGATTCTAGCATGATTTACTATCATATACCATGTTCCAGAATGATTTATTAGGATTCTAGCATGATTTACCTTGATACACCTCATTTCAGTATTATTTACTATGATTTACAATGTTTCTAGCATGATTAACCACATTACTAGCAATTATGTGAAGTGTCAGTGCAAATGAGGTGATGAACACTGACAAAATATTATTGTGTTATAATAGTTAGTTATATACGTGATTTTTAGTGTGTGTCCAAGTATGAATGCAAAAGCACATGTAAAAGCTCCAAAACTCTGGAATAGCCTTCCTGATACTGTTCGTTGCTCAGACTCGCTCTCCCAGTTTAAAACTAGATTAAAGTCGCATCTCTTCAGCCAGGCATTCATATAATATTTTTAATCTTACAGTTCAAATTACAATCCGGCCTCTAGTTAATAAACGCCAGAGGAGAACTGGCCCCCGACTGAGCCTGGGTTCTCCCAAGGTTTTTTTTTTCTCCATTGGGTCACCTGATGGAGTTTTAGGACACTATTAGGTCACTTGATGGAGTTTTTCGGTTCCTTGCCACTGTTGCCTTTGGCTTGCTCAGTTGGGGATATTCTGGGGATATCTAATTTGATTTTATCAATAAATTCCACTAGAAACAAACCTTGTTGTATTATTTTAATTTAATACTGTGAAGCTGCTTTGATACAATCTGTATTGTGAAAAGCGCTATACAAATATACTTGACTTGACTTGACTTGACTTAAAATATTTCATTATTGAGTAGAATGGCCAGCAGAGGGCACTAGAAGACCACTTATTGGCTCACTTTCACTTTAAACCAGTTTTCTGCACTAAAGCAAACCAGTTTTTCCATGTTAACTCAATGCATGCTTACACACACACACACACACACACACACACACACACACACACATACACACACAGTTTAGTTAACCATGATTTACCATGATATACCACGTTCTAGTATTATTTACCAGGAGATAAACGACAATCTAGTATTATTTACTTTGATTTACCATGTTTCTAGCCTGATTTATCACATTACTAGCAATTATTTGAAGTGTCAGTGCAAATAAAGTGATTAACACTGACAAAATATGATTGTGTTATAAAAGTTATTGCTATATAAGTGATTTTTTTAGTGTGTATTCAAGTATGAATGCAAGCACATGTTGAAATATTTCATTAATAAGTAGAATGGCCAGCAGAGGGCAGTAGAAGACCACTTATTGGCTCACTTTCACTTTAAACCAGTTTTCTGCACTAAAGCAAACCAGTTTATCCATGTTAACTCAATGCATGCTTACACACACACACACACACACACACACACACACACACACACACACACACACACACACACACACAGACACACACACACAGCATAGTTAACCATGATTTACCATGATTTACCACATTACTAGCAATTATTTGAAGTGTCAGTGCAAATAAAGTGATTAACACTGACAAAATATGATTGTGTTATAATAGTTATTGCTATATAAGTGATTTTTAGTGTGTATTCAAGTATAAATGCAAGCACATGTGGAAAAATTTAATTAATAAGTAGAATGGCCAGCAGAGGGCAGTAGAAGACCACTTATTGGCTCACTTTCACTTTAAACCTCATGATTTTGACCAGTTTTCTGCACTAAAGCAAACCAGTGTTTCCATGTTAACTCAATAATGCATACTTGCTACATATGCTACACACAATAATGCTACACACACACACACACACACACACACACACACACACACACACACACAAATGTTTTAGTGATATTGGTGTCACATTCACCTTCATCACATTCACCTTCTGTCTTCATCACATTCACTATCTGTCGTCATCACCTGCACCTGCTCCTCATCACCCTCCTCATCATCACCTGCTCCTCATCATCATAACCGTCACCTGTTGTCCTTGTCTTGATCTGTGTATTTAAGTTCCCCTCTCATCCATTATCATTGTCGGTTATTGTTTGTGCACTAGCACTCTGTTATGTTTGTTTTCATGTTGGAAAATAAAACCTTTGTTATATTTGTACCACACACACACACACACACACACACACACACACACACACACACACACACACACACACACACACACACACCATCATTTATCATGATTTACCATGGCTGATACCAATACCAATATGAGAAAATGACTATTTTAAACAGCGGGGGGCAGTAAAATACCACTTATTGGCTTAACATGCCATTAATTCATATCATTTTCACCTTTTTAACTGTTATAGAGGCAAATTTTGTCCGATCTGTCTGAAAATTTTCATGCATGTTCAGAGTGATATTTCACATGTTCTGACTTGTTTTTAAGAAGGTTTGAACATTCATTAAAGAGATATAGGCTTTCGGGGACACTTGGTAAAGGCCACATTTTGAAGTGAACCTATTATAGCTATCCAAATGAAGTAGTTCAACTTTTTCTGACAACTATTGTTCTAGTGAATCCAGAGAATGGTTATGCACTAGTTTTTAACATTATGATATGAAAATTATATGATCAGACATGGAAAAGACCATTTACAGCCAATACAGGCAGTTTACCATAGGAAATATATGGTTTTAAAGCCTTTTACCAGTTATAGCGCCAACTATTGTCCGATCTCCATAAAATTTTGCATGCTTGTTTATGATGTTATGTCACATATGCTCACCAATTTTTGTGAAGTTCTGAGTTTTCATTTAGGATTTATAGGCTTTTTAGTGTATTTTGCCACGCCCATTTTATAAATGACCCTTTTAAAGCCATCCAAATGCAAAAGTTCAACTTTTTTTCGATAATTATTGATCTAGAGAGTCCAGAGAATTGTCCTAGACTGGTCTGGTTCCGATCGGGCGAAAAACCAGGGACTAGTTCGCAAAAGTAGGTTTTTAACATATTCATGAATATTTAATGAAAGGTTTGATTGACAGCAATGGTTCTAGAGGCAAAGTTGTTCAGCATGAGCAGATCTATCAAATGATATGCATTTTGTGATAATATGTGTAACACCACGTGATTACAGAGCCATAAAACTCGTTAGCGCCAACTAGTGGCCGATTTCTTTCAAAATTCTTACAGACTTCTAGGGCCATGAGTCGAACATGCCCACCGAGTTTCCTTCTGATCGGCCTCCGTTAACCTTGTCTAATAGGTGCTCAACTTCATTGGCCAATGGCGGCCATGTTTTTTGAGATACGCCAATGTCCTCATAGACATACATGGCACCTTGGACCAAGACACTGCATACCAATTTTCAAGTCAATCGGACTAACGGTCAGGTGGTTATAGCCTGTTTTATGTTTTTTTCATGTTATAGCGCCACCATTTGGCCAATCGCCGCGATTTTTTTACCGTGACCTCAGATTGACCTCTTACATATGTGTACCAAGTTTGGTGAAAATACCTCATTTACTTCTGGAGTTATAACCATTTTAGTAAAATAGGCTCCTCCCACAACGTCCATTTTGGCGACCCTTAGCGTCCGTGAATCGAAATTTCAACTTTTTTTCAATAATTATTAATCTTCAGACTCTAGAGAACATTTCTGCACTGGTTTGGTTCCGATCGGGCAAAAAACCACGGACTAGTTCGCAAAAGTAGGTTTTTGACAAAATTCAAAATGGCGGAAAATCTATCATGACGGAAATGAAATCGGAGATATACGTTTTGTTCGTCAGGCGTCCAGCTTTCCAATGATATAAGACACTTGAGTCTACGACATACGGTCTAGGAGTTATGAGCAGTTTCGCGCTTTTGGTCGCTATAGCGCCACCTATGGGCCAATCGTGGTCATAATCTCTGAACCTCTCCTCGATTTTTGTACTACCATCTGGCAAAGTTTCAATGCTCTAGCCCCTACGGTTTGGGCTGCACGATGCGTTTTACGGCAGAAGAATAATAATAATAATAATAATTAAAGCTGCAAGCAGCATTTATCGGGGTTCAAGCAGTTAAGGCCTTTAAGGCCTTAAAGCACAAAAGCTTTAAAATCTATTAAGTTTTATTTAGCAAGCATGTAACCACTGACATAATAGATGGAAAAGACCATTTACAGCCAATACAGGCAATGTAACATAGGAAATACATGGTTTTAAAGCTGTTTAACATTTATAGGATTTCTATACATTTCTGCACTGGTTTGGTTCCGATCGGGCGAAAAACCTAGGACTAGTTAGTAAAAGTACGTTGTTGACAAAATTCAAAATGGTGGAAAATTTATCATGGCGGAAATTAACATTATCTAAATCTCGAAGATCGGATCAGATCGGATCGAATAATGATAATCGATTCAAGATCTTGAGAATCGGAATCGAATCGATTCTTGAAATTTGAATCGAAACCCAGCCCTACACAACACTGTGTAGCATGTAGTGCGCAACTTGACTTGATGTGCTACACCTAGATATAGTATTCGGTAGGGCATAATTAAATCAGAAGCAAGGATCATCTACTGGAGGGAGGAAATGGTGCAACAGGAGAGCAAATAGTTGACAATTTTGTTCTGATTCAAAGAGAAAATTATATTGATAAATTAAAAAGTTCTCTTTGTAGTTTGTTTCAGAAAGATGAGTGACAAATAAGAACAATAGAGAGTTAGTAAATGAAAACAGACATCACCGACTTGTTTCTTTTTAATGATTCAACAGCCTAAAAGCTTCGATTAAATTAGGTGAAGTTCGAAAGTGGAGCTTAAAGTTAAAAATAATTACCACCTAGTTTCATCACATCTATCTTTTTAACGAATCAGTGTTTTTGAACATGTTTGTACATGTACGGTTTAATGACTCAAAGACAATCCGTTGCTGTAACAATGTGACTGTGCACTGAGTGACAGCCTTTCAATGCGCAGAGACGCTGTTTAGTTTTCGCTACATTCGTTACAAAAAATGTCCTTGATTTTTGTGCATGCTATACACATCGTAACACTTATTTATATAGCAACACATAAATATAAAAAACAAAAACAAACAAAAGAAAATTGTAGTTATCCTACCAGTTGATGGTTTCAAATTACAGTTCAAATGGGAAACAGGTCCATGGGCACTGGTTAGCATTTGTGCATGTAATTGCATCCACTAGGCAGGCGATTCACCTTCACAGGATTATTTATGGCACAAAACAGGATACACTTGCCGATCACGTTCACATAGGGAAAAAAATAGAGAACAAGAAAACGCAGCCTTGGAAAACACAAGGCAAACGTACAATAATTAATTTCTGACTCAACATTTCAGTAACAAATGACATGCACAGCTCAAATGACACATTAATCCAAATTTATTTAACACATCGATTCAACACTCATAAAACGGTCACTGTCACAACTCATGATACAAAGATGTTAGCTACACGCGGTAGCTTTAGCCCACGGCTAACTAGTTCAGCTCGCGCTGTGACTGCGGCCTACCCAGCTAACACAAATACGTGACTGTTACGTAACTGCAACGTAATATGGTGACCAAACTTTCGTCGTGGTTACGTCGTGGCAACCGGAAAAGTGAAATTCCTGGATTCGTTGTCACGACGTAACTTTGTAACGTTGTCAGTAAGTAACGGCGACGTCGTGGCAACGTTGTGGATCGACAGTCGTGTGTTGGTAACCAGTTGGTCATTTTAGTTTTTAATAATATGGGCGGACATGCAGTGGTCTAATTTAACTTGTCCTCATTGGCCCAAAACTATTTTAGAGACTTTTTCAACGACATATGAAAGATACAGACTCAAAATTTGGTTAATTCAGTTAATTTACTATAGAACAAAGCACAAACAGCAAAAACAGTATGCAAACAGGTTATACATTTAAATGAACAAGGTTTTCCCCAAAAGCTTGAACATCTAACTACTCCTACACGTCTTCATTTCGGTGGCTTGCTTTACTAACAAAGCAAGAATAAGAAAAGAAAAATGCAAGAAAAAAGAACAGTTGAGTGTTTTCCCATTTAACATTTAAATACACAAAGCAATTAGCACTGAAAGATAGAATCTGTATAAGCAGACAGTTTTGTTTAAAAATCGCTCATATATTTTTCTAAACATAACAACACAAAGTTATGTTGTGGCAAGTGCATTATTTCCTTTTAAAATAATTTGACAACTTCATGACAATGTATCACTATTCACTATATTCTATAAAACCTTAGTTTGAAATCTTTTTTTTTGGTACATTTAATAATACATATTATTTAGTTGTTCTTCTTCTTAAGTCGTGATTACGATGTCCATTTTTTTAAACTAGGAAACTAGGCCTATTTATGATGATTCCTGAAGGCAGCATTAAACCCCCAAAATGTCAGGTGATGGTGCAACTGTCCGAACAAATGAACAGACTAAGAAAACAATTTAAAATGGTGTCTTAATAATAAAACATTAAAAACTATGCCATCATTTTAGGTTTGAAGCCTTTTATATAATTGTTTTTTATAAATATCAGTAGTTTTAAAGCTGTTGAGGTAATTGAGAAACTTTTGTCCAGCAATTTGTATATTCTCAAATGTTATTATGAATTTACAAGGTAATAACAGTAAACATAATGCATCGTCCAGAGGAGCCTAACTGATCTCTTTGGCAAAGTGAAAAAGCTTGTAGAGCTCTCTCAAATACTAATAAAAACTGCAAATTTCAAGTATGGGTAGGTTGGTGGTACACTTTCCATGTCAGGTGGTACAACTACAATACATAATATTGTTGTTGTACCACCTGACATAAAAACTTAAATTAGTTTAAACACTTTAAAATATCATTTAACATCTGAATACTGTTTAAACACATTGTCTTCAAGAGTGTTGATGTCATTAGAAGTCTTCCCAAGTGAGGCTGGATCCGAACTGGAGCTGCTGTAATCTCTAGTCAAATATGCTGAGCATCCTGAGATGGAAACAAGGAGACAACAGGAGACAACAGGAGAAAGATTAGCATTGCTGCTTTTCATATTATTTCAGGCAAAAGATGGTCATGTGAACTTTTTACTATTTCATCATATAGTGCAAGATTATGAGATGTGTTAATTGAATGCTTGGCTAAAGAAATGTGTCTTTAATCTAGATTTAAATTAGGATAGTGTTTCTGGGCCCCAAACATTATCAGGAAGGTTATTCTAGAGTTATTCCCTTACATTCTATGGAATTAATAGTAAATCATCTGATTTTAATGAGAAAACATGGCCTAACGAGTCAGCATTTTAATATTTGAATACTATACATTCTTACAGTGCAAATGTCCTAAACATTTCTGAGTATTATCAATGTTGAAAACAGTTGTGCCGATTAATCTTTTTGTGTAAACCAATGTTACAGTTTAATCCATTTTCTTTTCTCTCTCTCCAGGATTCATTGTGAAATAGACCCAACATATAAACAGTAGTTTACACTACTGTTCAAAAGTTTGGGTTCAATAGCGTAAAAAAAAAAAAAAAAAAAAAAAAACTAAAAACAAACATATTTTATTCAGTAAGGAATCTAAGGATGCATTAAATTGACCAGAAGAGAGAGTAAAGATTTCGGTTTCAAATAAATGCTGCTTTTTTTCTTTCATTCAAATAACCCTGAAAAACACAAAAATATGAAGCAGCACAACTGTTTTCAACACTGATAATAATCATAAATGTTTCATCTATGGTTTTAGTTTTACTTATTCACTTATTCATATTGCTCATACAGTGTCACTTAAGTTTGGATGTCAAAACTTTCTTAAAATAAATTAAACAAACAAATGTAAATGTAAATATGAGAATTTAAAAACTAAGAAAATAACAGATGCATGTTGATATACAGTAGGTGACAAAATATTGTGAGAAAATGGTTATGAAGTAATTTAATGAGCTTCCTCACTTCACCTGTTTCCAACTTCTCTGGCAGCAGCTTTCTTCAGAAATGTTGAAGTCATGGAGCTTCCCCTCTGTTGTAGAAGGATTATTTTGTTGCTGCTGAAATCACAGAACTATTTTTTATCAATTTGTGTAAACCATTGAGCTAGTTTCAGCCAATTTTCACACTCCATGTAAGTGATGTCATCGAGTATGTTTATGTTAAATACATACGTTTATGTTAAATAAATTAGCTCACTTCCAAACTAACTTATTTTTTTTACAAAACTACCAAAACCTCTCATCTACCTATTAAGATGTGATTAAAAGCCTAAACGTTCATATCAAAAGCTCAAGCTATGTAGTTAGCATAACGTTACCTCTTCTGAAAACGGTTGAGATGCTAACGGACTTTTTCCGAAGACACTAAACCATTTCTATTAAGCAAATATTCAACAGAAGCGTGTCAATTACAAGTAAGAGAAGTGTCAAGAACAGTTGTGTGTATTATTTGTGTTATTTTAGAGACTAAACTCACCAGAAAGCAGTGAAAACAACAGCGAGAGACGGAGTTCAGCTGCTTTGTCAGTTGCAGTCAGTGAGGCAGGCGCGTGCGGGTCGGTGCCGCGCCGTTTCCTTGGCAACTCATCTCCGCTCCAGTGTTTGAGGTCGACTCGAAGGTTCACGCGCACGCCCATTAAAACGTCAAAGCCACGCAACATTTAGAAACATAAACATCTAGAATTATAACCTTACTTGAATAAAATGAACGTCTTTCAAACGTAAGAAATACTGAACAAACAATTGAAACAAATAAAATATTTCATGCAGTCTGATAAGATGGTAATGAAATTACGGGCCTGTGACGTTGCAGTTCCGTTGCCAGTAAGTCATGAAATTACCAAGTTATTACGAATAGAGTACGTATCTGGGACGTTGTTGGTTATCTTATAACTTTAGGAGGACGTACTGACGACGTTGTGGGTTGGTAATATGATGGTAATGAACTTACGGCCCCGTGACGTTGCAGTTCCGTTGCCAGTACGTCATGAAATTACCACATTATTACGAATAAAGTACGTATCTGGGACGTTGTTGGTTATCTTATAACCTTACGAGGACGTACTGACGACGTCATGGGTTGGTAATATGATGGTAATGAAATTACGAGCATGCGACGTTGTAGTTACGTTGTCAGTTAGTAAGGTCATGACATGACCAAAAAGTACGAATACATTACGTAACTGTTACGTCGTGTGTTAGCTGGGTAGTCAACTCAGCTCATATCAAATCATTTCTGAAATAGATATCTGTCATAAGATAACATATGACAAAAAAAAGTCACTCACCAAAACGAGACTGCATCACATATTCAATTAAAGAAGATTGTTCAATAAAGATTATCACACTATAAATCTTTACTCCGATTTCACCTTTTACACCTTTCTCTGACGACAAGTTGATGCATCCAAAGTTTCCAAGTGCACACAATCACAGTTCCCGATAGATTATGATGATCATTTAGTACAAGGAGTTTCTGAAGAAAGTTTCCGTGCTGCTGTCTCATCTGATCTATTCTGTATTTCTGTTCTCTCATCATGCTGACAGCGGCAGCGCCTGCGCGAACAGTGGGCGGGCCTTAAGAATATGCCGCTACTGTTGGCTCTCAGGGGTGTCAGTCACTGCAGCACAATCAGTGATTGGACGAATCGCGTGTTTTTGCCCAGTGGTTTTTACCAGTGCATCAAGTAAATAAAAAAAATGGATGTAATTGAAAAAATAAATTTGTCCAGAACAGAGCGACAGGACTGAATTTAAACTGTTATAGAAGAGCTAATATACTGATAATGAACTGGTGAAGGATTGTCTCTCTGCTTTATTTTATAAGAAATATTTCTGTGTCTAGAGTTCCTAATGCGCTGTACTCTCAACTTTTGTATAATAGTACTAGTCATATTTTTTTACACCAGGCATGAATAAAAGGAATGTTTTTTATTTCCTGTTTCGAAAACCACTGGAAACCAACGGACTGTAATGTATAGAGGAATGACAATATGGAATCATTTACCATTGATATCACACATTTTTACAAGAAAAATTAGTTTAAAAAAAATATTTAAAGGAATATTTAATGGCAAAATATATTAAATTGTTGATTTTGATATTTGGAATGGATGATGGGTTAGTGCGTTTCATTGACTTGACTTTTTATTGTTGTTGATTAAATGTAGTTTTGTATGATTTACTTTTTGGGACCCCAGGAAGAGTAGCCACTGCCTAGAAAGAGGCTAATGGGGATCCAAATAAACAAATAAACTTATATCATTGATGGAAAAAATACCATTTACAGCCAATACAGGCAATTTACTGAGGAAAGTTTTTTTGACAGTTATAGCACCACATCTTGCCTGATCTCCACCACTTTTGTTAAGTGTCCTCAAAGTGTGCCCATGCATGTCTGTCAAATTTGTTGTAAATATCTCATTTTGTTTTGAAGTTTAGACACTTCTGTTTATGAGAGAATAAAAATGATCCATGGGTGACAATGATTTAAAAATTTTATTTGTTTATTTATTTTTGTCAGTTCCTATCTTAATTGTGACATTTGGGCGTTATTGTTTAGCTATTGATCTATGTTTTCAAATTTCAAGAAATTTGGACTATCGGTTTCGAAGATAATTGCAAGTTTTTTAAGTGCTTAATGACAATGATACACAAACTATAAGGAGAAACCTGGCATATTTGGTATTGTTGGACTCGGGAAGGATTGAGGATTTCAAAGGACTAACGGTTGGGTGCGTTTATAGCCATTTTCATACATTTTTTTCCATGTTGTAGCGCCACCAAGTGGCCAATCGTCGCGATTTTTTTCAAGTAATCTCAGATTGAGCTCATAAACACGTTTCCCAAGATTAGCGAAAATATCTCTTTCCGTTCACGAGTTATAATTGTTTTAGTAAAAGTGGCCCTGGTGCCATCAAACATTTTGATTTCCCTTAGCGACCGTGAATTTAAATTAAGAATTTTTTTGATGATTATTGATAGTCTCTGTCCAGAGAATATTTCTGCATTGGTTTGGTTTCGATCGGGCGAAAAATCTAGGAGTAGTTCGCAAAAGTAGGTTTTTCAAAAAACCTCAATTTACTCAAAATTGGCGGCTGAAGGGCGAGCAAATCCGAGGCATGCATCTGGTCCGCCTCGAGCCAAGGATTCCAGCGATATAAGACCCTTGAGCCTACGCCTCACGGTTGATGAGTTATGAGCCGTTTCGTACTTTTGCCCGCTGTAGCGCCCCCGTCAGGCCGATCGGGGCGGGCCTTGGTGACGCTGTAGGCGGTGTGAGTACTATCAGCCCCCAAAGTTTCAAGTCTCCACGACTTACGGTTTGGTCTGCCCGGTCAGTTTTATGTTTGAATGTTGCATCATGGGAAAATTAACAATTACAATAGGTGTTCAGCACTGAAGTGCTTGAACCCCTAATAAGTGGCTAAAAAAGGGCCACAAAAAGGCCTCTAAAAAAAAAACTATAGGGTCTAGGCGCTTGCCGTCTGCGCTGCTGCGTTCCAAAAACTTTATCCAGCCTTCTAACATGTGCCTCGGAGAGGAAAAAGAACGTTTGTTGCCCTTTTAGCTCATTTATCATGGAAATGTGGTGCATTTTTTTTTTTTTACCTTTTAAACTGTGACACCTCCACTGATGGCCCGATCTCCATAAAAGTTTGCACGCTTCTTTAGAATAATATGGCGCATGTGCTCAGCTAATTTGGTGAAGCTCTGCTCTTTTCCCCCCATTTTTCAGTCATTTAAATGTCATTTTGCATAGGGTAATACAGAGGCCTTCTCACCTTTATGACAGTTAAAGCGCCACCAATGGCCCGACGTCCATGAGAGTTTTCAAGCTTCTTCAGGATCACGTGACGCATGCGCATGCCCGATTTTGTGAGGTTGTATGCAAATCAGACAGCAAGATGGCCGCTTTCAGCCATTTCATGTGTTTTTTCCATAGAAATACATAATTTTGACACCCTTTTAACAGTTATAGCGCCACCAAGTGGCCAGTCGCTGCGCCCTTTTTCACGTGACCACAGAATGAGCTCGTACATGCGTGTGCTGAGTTTGGTGCAAAAATCTCGTTCCGTTCACGAGTTATAGCCAATTAAGCAAAATGGGCTCCTCCCACTTCGAACATTTTGGTGGCCCTTAGGGACCGTGAAGCGAAATTTACACTTTTTTTTGATAATTATTGACAATCAGACTCCAGAGAATCTTGCCGCACTGGTTTGGTTCCGGTCGGGCCAAAAACCTAGGACTAGTTCGCGAAAGTAGGTTTTTGGAAAAACCCCAAATACCCGAAAATTTTCCCAGGGTGACGAGCAAATCCGAGGCATGCATCTGGTCCGCCTCGAGCCAAGGATTCCAGCGATATAAGACCCTTGAGCCTACGCCTCACGGTTGATGAGTTATGAGCCGTTTCGTACTTTTGCCCGCTGTAGCGCCCCCGTCAGGCCGATCGGGGCGGGCCTTGGTGACGCTGTAGGCGGTGTGAGTACTATCAGCCCCCAAAGTTTCAAGTCTCCACGACTTACGGTTTGGTCTGCCCGGTCAGTTTTATGTTTGAATGTTGCATCATGGGAAAATTAACAATTACAATAGGTGTTCAGCACTGAAGTGCTTGAACCCCTAATAAGTGGCTAAAAAAGGGCCACAAAAAGGCCTCTAAAAAAAAAACTATAGGGTCTAGGCGCTTGCCGTCTGCGCTGCTGCGTTCCAAAAACTTTATCCAGCCTTCTAACATGTGCCTCGGAGAGGAAAAAGAACGTTTGTTGCCCTTTTAGCTCATTTATCATGGAAATGTGGTGCATTTTTTTTTTTTTACCTTTTAAACTGTGACACCTCCACTGATGGCCCGATCTCCATAAAAGTTTGCACGCTTCTTTAGAATAATATGGCGCATGTGCTCAGCTAATTTGGTGAAGCTCTGCTCTTTTCCCCCCATTTTTCAGTCATTTAAATGTCATTTTGCATAGGGTAATACAGAGGCCTTCTCACCTTTATGACAGTTAAAGCGCCACCAATGGCCCGACGTCCATGAGAGTTTTCAAGCTTCTTCAGGATCACGTGACGCATGCGCATGCCCGATTTTGTGAGGTTGTATGCAAATCAGACAGCAAGATGGCCGCTTTCAGCCATTTCATGTGTTTTTTCCATAGAAATACATAATTTTGACACCCTTTTAACAGTTATAGCGCCACCAAGTGGCCAGTCGCTGCGCCCTTTTTCACGTGACCACAGAATGAGCTCGTACATGCGTGTGCTGAGTTTGGTGCAAAAATCTCGTTCCGTTCACGAGTTATAGCCAATTAAGCAAAATGGGCTCCTCCCACTTCGAACATTTTGGTGGCCCTTAGGGACCGTGAAGCGAAATTTACACTTTTTTTTGATAATTATTGACAATCAGACTCCAGAGAATCTTGCCGCACTGGTTTGGTTCCGGTCGGGCCAAAAACCTAGGACTAGTTCGCGAAAGTAGGTTTTTGGAAAAACCCCAAATACCCGAAAATTTTCCCAGGGTGACGAGCAAATCCGAGGCATGCATCTGGTCCGCCTCGAGCCAAGGATTCCAGCGATATAAGACCCTTGAGCCTACGCCTCACGGTTGATGAGTTATGAGCCGTTTCGTACTTTTGCCCGCTGTAGCGCCCCCGTCAGGCCGATCGGGGCGGGCCTTGGTGACGCTGTAGGCGGTGTGAGTACTATCAGCCCCCAAAGTTTCAAGTCTCCACGACTTACGGTTTGGTCTGCCCGGTCAGTTTTATGTTTGAATGTTGCATCATGGGAAAATTAACAATTACAATAGGTGTTCAGCACTGAAGTGCTTGAACCCCTAATAAGTGGCTAAAAAAGGGCCACAAAAAGGCCTCTAAAAAAAAAACTATAGGGTCTAGGCGCTTGCCGTCTGCGCTGCTGCGTTCCAAAAACTTTATCCAGCCTTCTAACATGTGCCTCGGAGAGGAAAAAGAACGTTTGTTGCCCTTTTAGCTCATTTATCATGGAAATGTGGTGCATTTTTTTTTTTTTACCTTTTAAACTGTGACACCTCCACTGATGGCCCGATCTCCATAAAAGTTTGCACGCTTCTTTAGAATAATATGGCGCATGTGCTCAGCTAATTTGGTGAAGCTCTGCTCTTTTCCCCCCATTTTTCAGTCATTTAAATGTCATTTTGCATAGGGTAATACAGAGGCCTTCTCACCTTTATGACAGTTAAAGCGCCACCAATGGCCCGACGTCCATGAGAGTTTTCAAGCTTCTTCAGGATCACGTGACGCATGCGCATGCCCGATTTTGTGAGGTTGTATGCAAATCAGACAGCAAGATGGCCGCTTTCAGCCATTTCATGTGTTTTTTCCATAGAAATACATCATTTTGACACCCTTTTAACAGTTATAGCGCCACCAAGTGGCCAGTCGCTGCGCCCTTTTTCACGTGACCACAGAATGAGCTCGTACATGCGTGTGCTGAGTTTGGTGCAAAAATCTCGTTCCGTTCACGAGTTATAGCCAATTAAGCAAAATGGGCTCCTCCCACTTCGAACATTTTGGTGGCCCTTAGGGACCGTGAAGCGAAATTTACACTTTTTTTTGATAATTATTGACAATCAGACTCCAGAGAATCTTGCCGCACTGGTTTGGTTCCGGTCGGGCCAAAAACCTAGGACTAGTTCGCGAAAGTAGGTTTTTGGAAAAACCCCAAATACCCGAAAATTTTCCCAGGGTGACGAGCAAATCCGAGGCATGCATCTGGTCCGCCTCGAGCCAAGGATTCCAGCGATATAAGACCCTTGAGCCTACGCCTCACGGTTGATGAGTTATGAGCCGTTTCGTACTTTTGCCCGCTGTAGCGCCCCCGTCAGGCCGATCGGGGCGGGCCTTGGTGACGCTGTAGGCGGTGTGAGTACTATCAGCCCCCAAAGTTTCAAGTCTCCACGACTTACGGTTTGGTCTGCCCGGTCAGTTTTATGTTTGAATGTTGCATCATGGGAAAATTAACAATTACAATAGGTGTTCAGCACTGAAGTGCTTGAACCCCTAATAAGTGGCTAAAAAAGGGCCACAAAAAGGCCTCTAAAAAAAAAACTATAGGGTCTAGGCGCTTGCCGTCTGCGCTGCTGCGTTCCAAAAACTTTATCCAGCCTTCTAACATGTGCCTCGGAGAGGAAAAAGAACGTTTGTTGCCCTTTTAGCTCATTTATCATGGAAATGTGGTGCATTTTTTTTTTTTTACCTTTTAAACTGTGACACCTCCACTGATGGCCCGATCTCCATAAAAGTTTGCACGCTTCTTTAGAATAATATGGCGCATGTGCTCAGCTAATTTGGTGAAGCTCTGCTCTTTTCCCCCCATTTTTCAGTCATTTAAATGTCATTTTGCATAGGGTAATACAGAGGCCTTCTCACCTTTATGACAGTTAAAGCGCCACCAATGGCCCGACGTCCATGAGAGTTTTCAAGCTTCTTCAGGATCACGTGACGCATGCGCATGCCCGATTTTGTGAGGTTGTATGCAAATCAGACAGCAAGATGGCCGCTTTCAGCCATTTCATGTGTTTTTTCCATAGAAATACATAATTTTGACACCCTTTTAACAGTTATAGCGCCACCAAGTGGCCAGTCGCTGCGCCCTTTTTCACGTGACCACAGAATGAGCTCGTACATGCGTGTGCTGAGTTTGGTGCAAAAATCTCGTTCCGTTCACGAGTTATAGCCAATTAAGCAAAATGGGCTCCTCCCACTTCGAACATTTTGGTGGCCCTTAGGGACCGTGAAGCGAAATTTACACTTTTTTTTGATAATTATTGACAATCAGACTCCAGAGAATCTTGCCGCACTGGTTTGGTTCCGGTCGGGCCAAAAACCTAGGACTAGTTCGCGAAAGTAGGTTTTTGGAAAAACCCCAAATACCCGAAAATTTTCCCAGGGTGACGAGCAAATCCGAGGCATGCATCTGGTCCGCCTCGAGCCAAGGATTCCAGCGATATAAGACCCTTGAGCCTACGCCTCACGGTTGATGAGTTATGAGCCGTTTCGTACTTTTGCCCGCTGTAGCGCCCCCGTCAGGCCGATCGGGGCGGGCCTTGGTGACGCTGTAGGCGGTGTGAGTACTATCAGCCCCCAAAGTTTCAAGTCTCCACGACTTACGGTTTGGTCTGCCCGGTCAGTTTTATGTTTGAATGTTGCATCATGGGAAAATTAACAATTACAATAGGTGTTCAGCACTGAAGTGCTTGAACCCCTAATAAGTGGCTAAAAAAGGGCCACAAAAAGGCCTCTAAAAAAAAAACTATAGGGTCTAGGCGCTTGCCGTCTGCGCTGCTGCGTTCCAAAAACTTTATCCAGCCTTCTAACATGTGCCTCGGAGAGGAAAAAGAACGTTTGTTGCCCTTTTAGCTCATTTATCATGGAAATGTGGTGCATTTTTTTTTTTTTACCTTTTAAACTGTGACACCTCCACTGATGGCCCGATCTCCATAAAAGTTTGCACGCTTCTTTAGAATAATATGGCGCATGTGCTCAGCTAATTTGGTGAAGCTCTGCTCTTTTCCCCCCATTTTTCAGTCATTTAAATGTCATTTTGCATAGGGTAATACAGAGGCCTTCTCACCTTTATGACAGTTAAAGCGCCACCAATGGCCCGACGTCCATGAGAGTTTTCAAGCTTCTTCAGGATCACGTGACGCATGCGCATGCCCGATTTTGTGAGGTTGTATGCAAATCAGACAGCAAGATGGCCGCTTTCAGCCATTTCATGTGTTTTTTCCATAGAAATACATAATTTTGACACCCTTTTAACAGTTATAGCGCCACCAAGTGGCCAGTCGCTGCGCCCTTTTTCACGTGACCACAGAATGAGCTCGTACATGCGTGTGCTGAGTTTGGTGCAAAAATCTCGTTCCGTTCACGAGTTATAGCCAATTAAGCAAAATGGGCTCCTCCCACTTCGAACATTTTGGTGGCCCTTAGGGACCGTGAAGCGAAATTTACACTTTTTTTTGATAATTATTGACAATCAGACTCCAGAGAATCTTGCCGCACTGGTTTGGTTCCGGTCGGGCCAAAAACCTAGGACTAGTTCGCGAAAGTAGGTTTTTGGAAAAACCCCAAATACCCGAAAATTTTCCCAGGGTGACGAGCAAATCCGAGGCATGCATCTGGTCCGCCTCGAGCCAAGGATTCCAGCGATATAAGACCCTTGAGCCTACGCCTCACGGTTGATGAGTTATGAGCCGTTTCGTACTTTTGCCCGCTGTAGCGCCCCCGTCAGGCCGATCGGGGCGGGCCTTGGTGACGCTGTAGGCGGTGTGAGTACTATCAGCCCCCAAAGTTTCAAGTCTCCACGACTTACGGTTTGGTCTGCCCGGTCAGTTTTATGTTTGAATGTTGCATCATGGGAAAATTAACAATTACAATAGGTGTTCAGCACTGAAGTGCTTGAACCCCTAATAAGTGGCTAAAAAAGGGCCACAAAAAGGCCTCTAAAAAAAAAACTATAGGGTCTAGGCGCTTGCCGTCTGCGCTGCTGCGTTCCAAAAACTTTATCCAGCCTTCTAACATGTGCCTCGGAGAGGAAAAAGAACGTTTGTTGCCCTTTTAGCTCATTTATCATGGAAATGTGGTGCATTTTTTTTTTTTTACCTTTTAAACTGTGACACCTCCACTGATGGCCCGATCTCCATAAAAGTTTGCACGCTTCTTTAGAATAATATGGCGCATGTGCTCAGCTAATTTGGTGAAGCTCTGCTCTTTTCCCCCCATTTTTCAGTCATTTAAATGTCATTTTGCATAGGGTAATACAGAGGCCTTCTCACCTTTATGACAGTTAAAGCGCCACCAATGGCCCGACGTCCATGAGAGTTTTCAAGCTTCTTCAGGATCACGTGACGCATGCGCATGCCCGATTTTGTGAGGTTGTATGCAAATCAGACAGCAAGATGGCCGCTTTCAGCCATTTCATGTGTTTTTTCCATAGAAATACATCATTTTGACACCCTTTTAACAGTTATAGCGCCACCAAGTGGCCAGTCGCTGCGCCCTTTTTCACGTGACCACAGAATGAGCTCGTACATGCGTGTGCTGAGTTTGGTGCAAAAATCTCGTTCCGTTCACGAGTTATAGCCAATTAAGCAAAATGGGCTCCTCCCACTTCGAACATTTTGGTGGCCCTTAGGGACCGTGAAGCGAAATTTACACTTTTTTTTGATAATTATTGACAATCAGACTCCAGAGAATCTTGCCGCACTGGTTTGGTTCCGGTCGGGCCAAAAACCTAGGACTAGTTCGCGAAAGTAGGTTTTTGGAAAAACCCCAAATACCCGAAAATTTTCCCAGGGTGACGAGCAAATCCGAGGCATGCATCTGGTCCGCCTCGAGCCAAGGATTCCAGCGATATAAGACCCTTGAGCCTACGCCTCACGGTTGATGAGTTATGAGCCGTTTCGTACTTTTGCCCGCTGTAGCGCCCCCGTCAGGCCGATCGGGGCGGGCCTTGGTGACGCTGTAGGCGGTGTGAGTACTATCAGCCCCCAAAGTTTCAAGTCTCCACGACTTACGGTTTGGTCTGCCCGGTCAGTTTTATGTTTGAATGTTGCATCATGGGAAAATTAACAATTACAATAGGTGTTCAGCACTGAAGTGCTTGAACCCCTAATAAGTGGCTAAAAAAGGGCCACAAAAAGGCCTCTAAAAAAAAAACTATAGGGTCTAGGCGCTTGCCGTCTGCGCTGCTGCGTTCCAAAAACTTTATCCAGCCTTCTAACATGTGCCTCGGAGAGGAAAAAGAACGTTTGTTGCCCTTTTAGCTCATTTATCATGGAAATGTGGTGCATTTTTTTTTTTTTACCTTTTAAACTGTGACACCTCCACTGATGGCCCGATCTCCATAAAAGTTTGCACGCTTCTTTAGAATAATATGGCGCATGTGCTCAGCTAATTTGGTGAAGCTCTGCTCTTTTCCCCCCATTTTTCAGTCATTTAAATGTCATTTTGCATAGGGTAATACAGAGGCCTTCTCACCTTTATGACAGTTAAAGCGCCACCAATGGCCCGACGTCCATGAGAGTTTTCAAGCTTCTTCAGGATCACGTGACGCATGCGCATGCCCGATTTTGTGAGGTTGTATGCAAATCAGACAGCAAGATGGCCGCTTTCAGCCATTTCATGTGTTTTTTCCATAGAAATACATAATTTTGACACCCTTTTAACAGTTATAGCGCCACCAAGTGGCCAGTCGCTGCGCCCTTTTTCACGTGACCACAGAATGAGCTCGTACATGCGTGTGCTGAGTTTGGTGCAAAAATCTCGTTCCGTTCACGAGTTATAGCCAATTAAGCAAAATGGGCTCCTCCCACTTCGAACATTTTGGTGGCCCTTAGGGACCGTGAAGCGAAATTTACACTTTTTTTTGATAATTATTGACAATCAGACTCCAGAGAATCTTGCCGCACTGGTTTGGTTCCGGTCGGGCCAAAAACCTAGGACTAGTTCGCGAAAGTAGGTTTTTGGAAAAACCCCAAATACCCGAAAATTTTCCCAGGGTGACGAGCAAATCCGAGGCATGCATCTGGTCCGCCTCGAGCCAAGGATTCCAGCGATATAAGACCCTTGAGCCTACGCCTCACGGTTGATGAGTTATGAGCCGTTTCGTACTTTTGCCCGCTGTAGCGCCCCCGTCAGGCCGATCGGGGCGGGCCTTGGTGACGCTGTAGGCGGTGTGAGTACTATCAGCCCCCAAAGTTTCAAGTCTCCACGACTTACGGTTTGGTCTGCCCGGTCAGTTTTATGTTTGAATGTTGCATCATGGGAAAATTAACAATTACAATAGGTGTTCAGCACTGAAGTGCTTGAACCCCTAATAAGTGGCTAAAAAAGGGCCACAAAAAGGCCTCTAAAAAAAAAACTATAGGGTCTAGGCGCTTGCCGTCTGCGCTGCTGCGTTCCAAAAACTTTATCCAGCCTTCTAACATGTGCCTCGGAGAGGAAAAAGAACGTTTGTTGCCCTTTTAGCTCATTTATCATGGAAATGTGGTGCATTTTTTTTTTTTTACCTTTTAAACTGTGACACCTCCACTGATGGCCCGATCTCCATAAAAGTTTGCACGCTTCTTTAGAATAATATGGCGCATGTGCTCAGCTAATTTGGTGAAGCTCTGCTCTTTTCCCCCCATTTTTCAGTCATTTAAATGTCATTTTGCATAGGGTAATACAGAGGCCTTCTCACCTTTATGACAGTTAAAGCGCCACCAATGGCCCGACGTCCATGAGAGTTTTCAAGCTTCTTCAGGATCACGTGACGCATGCGCATGCCCGATTTTGTGAGGTTGTATGCAAATCAGACAGCAAGATGGCCGCTTTCAGCCATTTCATGTGTTTTTTCCATAGAAATACATCATTTTGACACCCTTTTAACAGTTATAGCGCCACCAAGTGGCCAGTCGCTGCGCCCTTTTTCACGTGACCACAGAATGAGCTCGTACATGCGTGTGCTGAGTTTGGTGCAAAAATCTCGTTCCGTTCACGAGTTATAGCCAATTAAGCAAAATGGGCTCCTCCCACTTCGAACATTTTGGTGGCCCTTAGGGACCGTGAAGCGAAATTTACACTTTTTTTTGATAATTATTGACAATCAGACTCCAGAGAATCTTGCCGCACTGGTTTGGTTCCGGTCGGGCCAAAAACCTAGGACTAGTTCGCGAAAGTAGGTTTTTGGAAAAACCCCAAATACCCGAAAATTTTCCCAGGGTGACGAGCAAATCCGAGGCATGCATCTGGTCCGCCTCGAGCCAAGGATTCCAGCGATATAAGACCCTTGAGCCTACGCCTCACGGTTGATGAGTTATGAGCCGTTTCGTACTTTTGCCCGCTGTAGCGCCCCCGTCAGGCCGATCGGGGCGGGCCTTGGTGACGCTGTAGGCGGTGTGAGTACTATCAGCCCCCAAAGTTTCAAGTCTCCACGACTTACGGTTTGGTCTGCCCGGTCAGTTTTATGTTTGAATGTTGCATCATGGGAAAATTAACAATTACAATAGGTGTTCAGCACTGAAGTGCTTGAACCCCTAATAAGTGGCTAAAAAAGGGCCACAAAAAGGCCTCTAAAAAAAAAACTATAGGGTCTAGGCGCTTGCCGTCTGCGCTGCTGCGTTCCAAAAACTTTATCCAGCCTTCTAACATGTGCCTCGGAGAGGAAAAAGAACGTTTGTTGCCCTTTTAGCTCATTTATCATGGAAATGTGGTGCATTTTTTTTTTTTTACCTTTTAAACTGTGACACCTCCACTGATGGCCCGATCTCCATAAAAGTTTGCACGCTTCTTTAGAATAATATGGCGCATGTGCTCAGCTAATTTGGTGAAGCTCTGCTCTTTTCCCCCCATTTTTCAGTCATTTAAATGTCATTTTGCATAGGGTAATACAGAGGCCTTCTCACCTTTATGACAGTTAAAGCGCCACCAATGGCCCGACGTCCATGAGAGTTTTCAAGCTTCTTCAGGATCACGTGACGCATGCGCATGCCCGATTTTGTGAGGTTGTATGCAAATCAGACAGCAAGATGGCCGCTTTCAGCCATTTCATGTGTTTTTTCCATAGAAATACATAATTTTGACACCCTTTTAACAGTTATAGCGCCACCAAGTGGCCAGTCGCTGCGCCCTTTTTCACGTGACCACAGAATGAGCTCGTACATGCGTGTGCTGAGTTTGGTGCAAAAATCTCGTTCCGTTCACGAGTTATAGCCAATTAAGCAAAATGGGCTCCTCCCACTTCGAACATTTTGGTGGCCCTTAGGGACCGTGAAGCGAAATTTACACTTTTTTTTGATAATTATTGACAATCAGACTCCAGAGAATCTTGCCGCACTGGTTTGGTTCCGGTCGGGCCAAAAACCTAGGACTAGTTCGCGAAAGTAGGTTTTTGGAAAAACCCCAAATACCCGAAAATTTTCCCAGGGTGACGAGCAAATCCGAGGCATGCATCTGGTCCGCCTCGAGCCAAGGATTCCAGCGATATAAGACCCTTGAGCCTACGCCTCACGGTTGATGAGTTATGAGCCGTTTCGTACTTTTGCCCGCTGTAGCGCCCCCGTCAGGCCGATCGGGGCGGGCCTTGGTGACGCTGTAGGCGGTGTGAGTACTATCAGCCCCCAAAGTTTCAAGTCTCCACGACTTACGGTTTGGTCTGCCCGGTCAGTTTTATGTTTGAATGTTGCATCATGGGAAAATTAACAATTACAATAGGTGTTCAGCACTGAAGTGCTTGAACCCCTAATAAAAATCAGTACAATTACAATAGGGTTTCAGCACTTCGTGCTTGAACCCCTAATTAAAGCTGCAAGCAGCATTTATCGGGGTTCAAGCAGTTAAGGCCTTTAAGGCCTTTAAGCACAAAAGCATCAAAAGTTATTAGTTTTATTTAGCAAGCATCTAACCACTGACATAATAGATGAAAAAGACTATTTACAGCCAATACAGGCAATGTACCATAGGAAATATATGGTTTTAAAGCTTTTTTAACAGTTATAGCGCCACCTATGGTCCGATCTCCATAAAATTGCTTACTGTGACCTCAAATTGAACCCATACACATGTGTACTGAGTTTGGTGAAGATATCTCATTTACTTCTTGACTTATAGCCATTTTAGTAAAATAGGCTCCTCCCACAACAATTTACCACATTCTAGTATTATTTACTATGATTCTAGCATGATTGTGCTACAATAGTAATTGTTATATAAGTGATTTTTTAGTGTCTTATTGTTATATAAGGCTGCGTCCGAAATCGCGTACTTTGTGAGTAGGTACTACATTTAAATTAGAACGTACTTCGCGACCGTTAAAAAAGTACGTTCTATATAGTATGAATACGGGTAGTATGAATGGAGTCCGGACGTACTACATGCGCCATGTTGGTATTGTCACGTAACATGCGCGGTCACATCAGCGCGAAAATTTAAAGAGCCCGTTCCACTGACTGCACCAGAGCAATGTTTTTAGTTCTCCTTTCCGCTTTCGTCTGCGTTTTTACATCGTTCGTGCTCACAATTCAGAGTCGTCGGTCAGTTGCTCGCTCACACAAACCTGTGAACAATGACAGAGGTTGATTTTTGGTAAGGAAAAAGTAATTTATTTGCTTGTGATATTACCATCAATGAATAAACATGAATGAATCAATAGTATGCGTGTGTTTATCTCTGTGATTCATTCATGGATGGCAATATCACAGTGTGTGTGTGTATGCATGTATACATATATACACACACACATTTAATTTGTATTTACAAATTAAATACACACACACACACACACACACACACATTCATTCATACGTGTATATATGAAGACTTCAGACGTAAAAGAAAAAAATTCTTCTAAAATGAGCATTTTTATCAAGCTTGTATTATTTAGGTTCAGTAATTCCACTTTAATGACAATTAATAGGTCCTTTTCATTGCCATTAAAGTGAAATAACTGAACATAAACATACAAGCTTGATAAAAAATAATCAAACTAGAAGACAATTCCAGATGACACTTAGAGGCTTTTACATCTTAAGTATTCATATATGTGTGTGTGTGTATATATATATATATACACACACACACACACATAAGAAATGGATCATATACATGTAATACATACATATTATATTTATAAATAATCCAACACCGAAAACAAGTGTCTTGTCGATTCAAATTGTATTCTAAAATAAACTCTGAACACGTTTACAGATTGTGAGCCCTACAACCTACTGTGCCAATTCTTCATCTATATTTTAAAGATGGAGCTGACCTCCACCCCGACCTCCGACTTTCATGGTGGTCCATCCAGTCACTGATTGCGACCATGGGTGGAAAAAAAGGCCATTGAAGTGCTGGTGTTCTAGCTACATATCACATATTTGAGCTTAATTTTTTACAAATTATTTACTTTAAATTTGGGTAGGAAAAATACAAGTGGAAATCCAAAAATTACCCAAGGTGTAAAGTTCTCATCTTGTACACATGCTTTTAAAGAAACAGATTTTAAATTATTTTAAAGTGATGCCCAACAAATGAGATTGTTAGTAAGAAAGTCCCTTTAGATCTTTTGTAAACCTGTGAAGGTTACCTTACTGAAGCTGCTGACGTTCACTTTCTTCCATCAAGATGACACTTTAATAATAAAAAAGCGACACTTTTGCTTTTGGTGGTGCTTTAAGCTCTATTATACTTCTTTGTGCCAAAGTTTTGTGATTTTGTTTTAAACTTTTGTATTCTGTATCCATTTAAAAGTTAAATAATATACAAAAATAAAGCAAATACATTTTAAAGGTGTCTGGTGTGTGTGGGTATTTCTCTTCAGTGTGGTACTCATATTTTTCAGATATACCTGCAATTTGCTTGTTTCAAAAACCATCTGGAATCTGCCACAAAATAAGTGCACACACAACACCCTTTAAAAATATGAATTACTCAATTCCACATATTAAACACTTTACAACTGACAATCTAACTACTGTAAATCCCTGGGAATTAAGTGTTTTGTAATAAAACTTGCTAAAACAGCATTACAAAATGAACTTACTAACAAATAAATGGAAAGAGAGTGTGTAACATTTGTTTTCTTTATTATAATTTTTTTTTAGCAATTATTTCTAAAACCTGAAGGAATCTTTCCTCTCTCTCGTCGCTCTTTCTTTTCTTTCCTCCCTTTCATTAGCCACTCTCCAGGTGTGGTCATCAGCCCCTGCAAAATCAACACAGAATTTAACATTAGTGATGAACCATGGTCAATATATATTATTAAATTAATATTACATGGACAAGTTGAGGTACACTTGATAACAGTAAGTTAGCTTGCTACATAGCCAACACATACTACATCAACACTGGTAAAGGAGAAATAAAATCGTTGTAAAATTAAAAAATAAAAGTTTTGTAACCCTCTCATTTAACTGAGAAACAACGTCGTTGTTTAAATAAAACAGTTTTAACTAACGTTAACTTAGCTGACAGGCATTAGCTCGTTCTGTTCGGTAATAATGATAAAATTATCATTTTGCAGCCAATTCACAAACTTGTACCCTCGATTTACATTATTTAAACTTTTAACAAGTCAATCGTTTACTTATATGATGTTAAACAAATACAATGTAACCACAAATAAACAAAAAGTGTGTTGTAAAGTACTTACACTTGAAAACAGCCGCATCTCCGTTTCCGCCATTTTCAAATATAACGACGACAACTCCTCTCCCGTGGCATCATGGGATAGTAAAGTGTCCATCGTATGCGCACTTCAGAATCGCGCCGGATGTAGTAGGTCATCCGGGTACTTCTCGCCTACTGTTTTTCGAATTCTATGATTTCGGACATACTACTCTGCTCGCGTACTGTTTTTCGAATACTATATAGTAGGGAAGTATTCGATTTCGGACGCAGCCTAAGTGATTTTTAGTGTATAATGAATGCAAAAGCATATGTGAGTAGACTTCATTAATAAGTAGAATGGCCAGCAGAGGGCAGTAGAAGACCAGTTATTGGCTCACTTTCACTTTAAACTTCATGATTTTCACCATTTTTCTGTACTAAAGCAAACCAGTTTTTCCATTTTAACTCCATAATGCATGTTTACACACACACACACACACACACACACACACACACACACAAAGACAAATGTTGTTGTTTTTTCAATGCTATTGGGATATGTCATTATGAAAATATATTTCAATGGTCTATAAACATTTCACAAAGTCTTTGTAAGCTATTAATCAGATTATTCAGAATTTATTTAGAAACCTAAGACTACACACACACATTATGTTGTAGATACAGATATTTGAAATATATGATGTGATCAAACTGTCAATACTAATACTTTAACAGATGGATTTTGAGTAAATGTAATTGTAAATGTTAAAATAGGGATTTTATAAAGTCTAAATATAAATTATAGAACAATATGACAAAATGACTATTTTAAACAGCAGGGGGCAGTAAAATACCACTTATTGGCTTAATATGCCATTAATTCATATCATTTTCACCTTTTTAACTGTTACAGAGGCAAATTTTGTCCGATCTGTCTGAAATTTTTCATCCTTGTTCAGGGTGATATTTCACACGTTCTGACTTGTTTTTAAGAAGGTCTGAGCATTGATTAAAGAGATATAGGCTTTCGGGGACACTTGGTAAAGGCCACATTTTGAAGTGAACCTATTATAGCTATCCAAATGAAGAAGTTCAACTTTTTCTGACAACTATTGTTCTAGTGAGTCCAGAGAATGGTTATGCGATAGTTTTTAACATTATGATATGAAAATTATATGATCAGACATGGAAAACACCATTTACAGCCAATACAGGCAATGTACCATAAGAAATATATGGTTTTAAAGCTTTTTAACAGTTATAGCGCCACCTTTGGTCCGATCTCCAAAAAATTTGGCATGCTTGTTAATGATGTTATGTCACATATGCTCACCAATTTTTGTGAAGTTCTGAGTTTTCATTTAGGATTTATAGGCTTTTTAGTGTATCTTGCCACGCCCATTTTATGAATGACCCTATTACAGCCATCCAAATGCAAAAGTTCAACTTTTTTTTGATAATTATTGATCTAGAGAGTCCAGAGAATTGTCCTAGACTGGTCTGGTTCCGATCGGGCGAAAAACCTAGGACTAGTTCGCAAAAGTAGGTTTTTAACATATTAATGAATAATTAATGAACAGTTTGATTGACAGCAATGGTTCTTGAGGCAAAGTTGTTCAGGATGAGGAGATCTATCAAATGATATGCATATTGTGTGGATATTTGTAACACCACGTGATTACCGAGCCGTAAAACTCGTTAGCGCCAACTAGTGGCCGATTTCTTTCAAAATTCTTACAGACCTTTAGGGCCATGAGCCGAACATGCCCATTGAGTTTCGTTCCGATCGGCCTCCGTTAACCTTGTCTAATAGGTGCTCAAACTTCGTTGGCCGATGGCGGCCATGTTTTTTGAGATACGCCAATGTCCTCATACACATACATGGCACCTTGGACCAAGACACTGCATACCAATTTTCAAGTCAATCGGACTAACGGTCAGGTGGTTATAGCCTGTTTTATGTTTTTTTCATTTTATAGCGCCACCATGAGGCCAATCGTCGCGATTTTTTTACTGTGACCCCAGAGTAAGCTCATACACATGTGTACCAAGTTTGGTGAAGATACCTCATTTACATCGGGAGTTATAGCCATTTTAGTAAAATAGGCCCCTCCCACAACGTACGTTTTGGCGCCCCTTAGCGACCGTGAATCGAAATTTCCACTTTTTTTCGATAATTATTGATATTCAGTCTCCAGAGAACATTTCTGCACTAGTTTGGTTCCAATCGGGCAAAAAACCAGGGACTAGTTCGCAAAAGTAGATTTTTGACAAAATTCAAAATGGCGGAAAATCTGTCATGGCGGAAATGAAATCGGAGATATACGTTTTGTTCGTCAGGCGTCCAGCTTTCCAATGATATAAGACACTTGAGTCTACGACATACGGTCTAGGAGTTATGAGCAGTTTCGCGCTTTTGGTTATTATAGCGCCACCTATGGGCCAATCGGGGTCATAATCTCTGAACCTTTCCTCGATTTTTGTACTACCATCTGTCAAAGTTTCAAAGTTCCAGCTCTTACGGTTTGGGCTGCACGATGCGTTTTACGGCGGAATAATAATAATAATAATTAAAGCTGCAAGCAGCATTTATCGGGGTTCAAGCAGTTAAGGCCTTTAAGGCATTTAAGCACAAAAGTATCAAAAGTTATTAAGATTTATTTAGCAAGCATGTAACCACTGACATAATAGATGGAAAAGACCATTTACAGCCAATACAGGCAATTTGCCATGGGATATATATGGTTTTAAAGCTTTTTAACAGTTATAGCGCCACCTATGGTCCGATCTCCATAAAATTGTTTACTGTGACCTCAAATTGAACCCATACACATGTGTACTGAGTTTGGTGAAGATATCTCATTTACTTCTTGAGTTATAGCCATTTGAGTAAAATAGGCTCCTCCCACAACGATTTGCCACATTCTAGAATTATTTAATATGATTCTAGCATGATTTACTATCATATACCATGTTCCAGAATGATTTATTAGGATTCTAGCATGATTTACCTTGATACACCTCATTTCAGTATTATTTACTATGATTTACAATGTTTCTAGCATGATTAACCACATTACTAGCAATTATGTGAAGTGTCAGTGCAAATGAGGTGATGAACACTGACAAAATATTATTGTGTTATAATAGTTAGTTATATACGTGATTTTTAGTGTGTGTCCAAGTATGAATGCAAAAGCACATGTAAAAGCTCCAAAACTCTGGAATAGCCTTCCTGATACTGTTCGTTGCTCAGACTCGCTCTCCCAGTTTAAAACTAGATTAAAGTCGCATCTCTTCAGCCAGGCATTCATATAATATTTTTAATCTTACAGTTCAAATTACAATCCGGCCTCTAGTTAATAAACGCCAGAGGAGAACTGGCCCCCGACTGAGCCTGGGTTCTCCCAAGGTTTTTTTTTTCTCCATTGGGTCACCTGATGGAGTTTTAGGACACTATTAGGTCACTTGATGGAGTTTTTCGGTTCCTTGCCACTGTTGCCTTTGGCTTGCTCAGTTGGGGATATTCTGGGGATATCTAATTTGATTTTATCAATAAATTCCACTAGAAACAAACCTTGTTGTATTATTTTAATTTAATACTGTGAAGCTGCTTTGATACAATCTGTATTGTGAAAAGCGCTATACAAATATACTTGACTTGACTTGACTTGACTTAAAATATTTCATTATTGAGTAGAATGGCCAGCAGAGGGCACTAGAAGACCACTTATTGGCTCACTTTCACTTTAAACCAGTTTTCTGCACTAAAGCAAACCAGTTTTTCCATGTTAACTCAATGCATGCTTACACACACACACACACACACACACACACACACACACACACACACACACACACACACACACACACACACACACACACACACATACACACACAGTTTAGTTAACCATGATTTACCATGATATACCACGTTCTAGTATTATTTACCAGGAGATAAACGACAATCTAGTATTATTTACTTTGATTTACCATGTTTCTAGCCTGATTTATCACATTACTAGCAATTATTTGAAGTGTCAGTGCAAATAAAGTGATTAACACTGACAAAATATGATTGTGTTATAAAAGTTATTGCTATATAAGTGATTTTTTTAGTGTGTATTCAAGTATGAATGCAAGCACATGTTGAAATATTTCATTAATAAGTAGAATGGCCAGCAGAGGGCAGTAGAAGACCACTTATTGGCTCACTTTCACTTTAAACCAGTTTTCTGCACTAAAGCAAACCAGTTTATCCATGTTAACTCAATGCATGCTTACACACACACACACACACACACACACACACACACACACACACACACACACACACACACACACACACACACACACACACACACACACACACAGACACACACACACAGCATAGTTAACCATGATTTACCATGATTTACCACATTACTAGCAATTATTTGAAGTGTCAGTGCAAATAAAGTGATTAACACTGACAAAATATGATTGTGTTATAATAGTTATTGCTATATAAGTGATTTTTAGTGTGTATTCAAGTATAAATGCAAGCACATGTGGAAAAATTTAATTAATAAGTAGAATGGCCAGCAGAGGGCAGTAGAAGACCACTTATTGGCTCACTTTCACTTTAAACCTCATGATTTTGACCAGTTTTCTGCACTAAAGCAAACCAGTGTTTCCATGTTAACTCAATAATGCATACTTGCTACATATGCTACACACAATAATGCTACACACACACACACACACACACACACACACACACACACACAAATGTTTTAGTGATATTGGTGTCACATTCACCTTCATCACATTCACCTTCTGTCTTCATCACATTCACTATCTGTCGTCATCACCTGCACCTGCTCCTCATCACCCTCCTCATCATCACCTGCTCCTCATCATCATAACCGTCACCTGTTGTCCTTGTCTTGATCTGTGTATTTAAGTTCCCCTCTCATCCATTATCATTGTCGGTTATTGTTTGTGCACTAGCACTCTGTTATGTTTGTTTTCATGTTGGAAAATAAAACCTTTGTTATATTTGTACCACACACACACACACACACACACACACACACACACACACACACACACACACACACACACACACACACACACACACACACACACCATCATTTATCATGATTTACCATGGCTGATACCAATACCAATATGAGAAAATGACTATTTTAAACAGCGGGGGGCAGTAAAATACCACTTATTGGCTTAACATGCCATTAATTCATATCATTTTCACCTTTTTAACTGTTATAGAGGCAAATTTTGTCCGATCTGTCTGAAAATTTTCATGCATGTTCAGAGTGATATTTCACATGTTCTGACTTGTTTTTAAGAAGGTTTGAACATTCATTAAAGAGATATAGGCTTTCGGGGACACTTGGTAAAGGCCACATTTTGAAGTGAACCTATTATAGCTATCCAAATGAAGTAGTTCAACTTTTTCTGACAACTATTGTTCTAGTGAATCCAGAGAATGGTTATGCACTAGTTTTTAACATTATGATATGAAAATTATATGATCAGACATGGAAAAGACCATTTACAGCCAATACAGGCAGTTTACCATAGGAAATATATGGTTTTAAAGCCTTTTACCAGTTATAGCGCCAACTATTGTCCGATCTCCATAAAATTTTGCATGCTTGTTTATGATGTTATGACACATATGCTCACCAATTTTTGTGAAGTTCTGAGTTTTCATTTAGGATTTATAGGCTTTTTAGTGTATTTTGCCACGCCCATTTTATAAATGACCCTTTTAAAGCCATCCAAATGCAAAAGTTCAACTTTTTTTCGATAATTATTGATCTAGAGAGTCCAGAGAATTGTCCTAGACTGGTCTGGTTCCGATCGGGCGAAAAACCAGGGACTAGTTCGCAAAAGTAGGTTTTTAACATATTCATGAATATTTAATGAAAGGTTTGATTGACAGCAATGGTTCTAGAGGCAAAGTTGTTCAGCATGAGCAGATCTATCAAATGATATGCATTTTGTGATAATATGTGTAACACCACGTGATTACAGAGCCATAAAACTCGTTAGCGCCAACTAGTGGCCGATTTCTTTCAAAATTCTTACAGACTTCTAGGGCCATGAGTCGAACATGCCCACCGAGTTTCCTTCTGATCGGCCTCCGTTAACCTTGTCTAATAGGTGCTCAACTTCATTGGCCAATGGCGGCCATGTTTTTTGAGATACGCCAATGTCCTCATAGACATACATGGCACCTTGGACCAAGACACTGCATACCAATTTTCAAGTCAATCGGACTAACGGTCAGGTGGTTATAGCCTGTTTTATGTTTTTTTCATGTTATAGCGCCACCATTTGGCCAATCGCCGCGATTTTTTTACCGTGACCTCAGATTGACCTCTTACATATGTGTACCAAGTTTGGTGAAAATACCTCATTTACTTCTGGAGTTATAACCATTTTAGTAAAATAGGCTCCTCCCACAACGTCCATTTTGGCGACCCTTAGCGTCCGTGAATCGAAATTTCAACTTTTTTTCAATAATTATTAATCTTCAGACTCTAGAGAACATTTCTGCACTGGTTTGGTTCCGATCGGGCAAAAAACCACGGACTAGTTCGCAAAAGTAGGTTTTTGACAAAATTCAAAATGGCGGAAAATCTATCATGACGGAAATGAAATCGGAGATATACGTTTTGTTCGTCAGGCGTCCAGCTTTCCAATGATATAAGACACTTGAGTCTACGACATACGGTCTAGGAGTTATGAGCAGTTTCGCGCTTTTGGTCGCTATAGCGCCACCTATGGGCCAATCGTGGTCATAATCTCTGAACCTCTCCTCGATTTTTGTACTACCATCTGGCAAAGTTTCAATGCTCTAGCCCCTACGGTTTGGGCTGCACGATGCGTTTTACGGCAGAAGAATAATAATAATAATAATAATAAAAATCAGTACAATTACAATAGGGTTTCAGCACTTCGTGCTTGAACCCCTAAAAATCAGTACAATTACAATAGGGTTTCAGCACTTCGTGCTTGAACCCCTAATAATAATAAAAATCAGCACAATTACAATAGGGTTACAGCACTTCGTGCTTGAACCCCTAATAAGAAGAGACGTTTTGGACAGTTATAGCGCCACCTATTGTCCGATCTTCACGAAACTTGGCATGCTTCTTCACCATGCTATGGCACATCTGCTCATCGATTTTTGTGAAGTTTGGGGTTTTCCCTTAGGTTGTGTAGGCTTTTGAGTGTTTTTTTGTCCTGCCCCTTTCCTAAATGACCCTGTTACAGCCAGGCAAATGCAAAAGTTCCACTTTTTTTCGATAATTATTGATCTAGAGACTCCAGAGAACTGTGCTAGACTGGTCTGGTTCCGATTGGGCCAAAAACCTAGGACTAGTTCGCAAAAGTAGGTTTTTGACAAAATTGGCCATAACAAATTTTTTTTTGCTCGTAGGTGAATTTGGAGATAGCCATTTTGTCCGTCTGGATCCAGGGATCACAGTGATGCTAAAATGGACAATCTAGGACAAACTGTCTAGGAGTTGTGAGCAATTTAGTAAATTTGGTCATTATAGCGCCACCTATGGGCCAATCTGGGTCATATTTTGATAGGTTCTCCCCAAATTGAGGACTACCATTTGGCCAAGTTTCAAGGTTCCAGCTCTTACAGTTTGGGCTGCACGATGCGTTTTACGGCAGAATAATAATAATAATAATAATAATAATTAAAGCTGCAAGCAGCATTTATCGGGGTTCAAGCAGTTAAGGCCTTTAAGGCATTTAAGCACAAAAGCATCAAAAGTCATTAAGATTTATTTAGCAAGCATGTAACCACTGACATAATAGATGGAAAAGACCATTTACAGCCAATACAGGCAAATTGCCATGGGATATATATGGTTTTAAAGCTTTTTAACAGTTATAGCGCCACCTATGGTCCGATCTCCATAAAATTGTTTATTGTGACCTCAAATTGAACCCATACACATGTGTACTGATTTTGGTGAAGATATCTCATTTACTTCTTGAGTTATAGCCATTTGAGTAAAATAGGCTCCTCCCACAACGATTTGCCACATTCAAGAATTATTTAATATGATTCTAGCATGATTTACTATCATATACCATGTTCCAGAATGATTTATTAGGATTCTAGCATGATTTACCTTGATACACCTCATTTCAGTATTATTTACTATGATTTACAATGTTTCTAGCATGATTAACCACATTACTAGCAATTATGTGAAGTGTCAGTGCAAATGAGGTGATGAACACTGACAAAATATTATTGTGTTATAATAGTTAGTTATATACGTGATTTTTAGTGTGTGTCCAAGTATGAATGCAAAAGCACATGTAAAATATTTCATTATTAAGTAGAATGGCCAGCAGAGGGCACTAGAAGACCACTTATTGGCTCACTTTCACTTTAAACCAGTTTTCTGCACTAAAGCAAACCAGTTTTTCCATGTTAACTCAATGCATGCTTACACACACACACACACACACACACACACACACACACACACACACACACACACACACACACACACACACACACACACACACACATACACACACAGCATAGTTAACCATGATTTACCATGATATACCACGTTCTAGTATTATTTACCAGGAGATAAACGACAATCTAGTATTATTTACTTTGATTTACCATGTTTCTAGCCTGATTTATCACATTACTAGCAATTATTTGAAGTGTCAGTGCAAATAAAGTGATTAACACTGACAAAATATGATTGTGTTATAATAGTTATTGCTATATAAGTGATTTTTTAGTGTGTATTCAAGTATAAATGCAAGCACATGTGGAAATATTTAATTAATAAGTAGAATGGCCAGCAGAGGGCACTAGAAGACCACTTATTGGCTCACTTTCACTTTAAACTTCATGATTTTCACCATTTTTCTGTACTAAAGCAAACCAGTTTTTCCATTTTAACTCCATAATGCATGTTTACACACACACACACACACACACACACACACACACACACACACACACACACAAAGACAAATGTTGTTGTTTTTTCAATGCTATTGGGATATGTCATTATGAAAATATATTTCAATGGTCTATAAACATTTCACAAAGTCTTTGTAAGCTATTAATCAGATTATTCAGAATTTATTTAGAAACCTAAGACTACACACACACACATTATGTTGTAGATACAGATATTTGAAATATATGATGTGATCAAACTGTCAATACTAATACTTTAACAGATGGATTTTGAGTAAATGTAATTGTAAATGTTAAAATAGGGATTTTATAAAGTCTAAATATAAATTATAGAACAATATGACAAAATGACTATTTTAAACAGCAGGGGGCAGTAAAATACCACTTATTGGCTTAATATGCCATTAATTCATATCATTTTCACCTTTTTAACTGTTACAGAGGCAAATTTTGTCCGATCTGTCTGAAATTTTTCATCCTTGTTCAGGGTGATATTTCACACGTTCTGACTTGTTTTTAAGAAGGTCTGAGCATTGATTAAAGAGATATAGGCTTTCGGGGACACTTGGTAAAGGCCACATTTTGAAGTGAACCTATTATAGCTATCCAAATGAAGAAGTTCAACTTTTTCTGACAACTATTGTTCTAGTGAGTCCAGAGAATGGTTATGCGATAGTTTTTAACATTATGATATGAAAATTATATGATCAGACATGGAAAAGACCATTTACAGCCAATACAGGCAGTTTGCCATAGGAAAGATATGGTTTAAAAGCCTTTTAACTGTTATAGCGCCACCTTTGGTCCGATCTCCATAAAATGTTGCATGCTTGTTAATGATATTATGTCACATATGCTCACCAACTTTTGTGAAGTTATGAGTTTTCATTTAGGATTTATAGGGTTTTTAGTGTATTTTGCCACGCCCATTTTATAAATGACCCTATTACAGCCATCCAAATGCAAAAGTTCAACTTTTTTTTGATAATTATTGATCTAGAGAGTCCAGAGAATTGTCCTAGACTGGTCTGGTTGCGATCGGGCAAAAAACCTAGGACTAGTTCGCAAAAGTAGGTTTTTAACATATTCATGAATAATTAATGAACAGTTTGATTGACAGCAATGGTTCTTGAGGCAAAGTTGTTCAGGATGAGGAGATCTATCAAATGATATGCATATTGTGTGGATATTTGTAACACCACGTGATTACAGAGCCGTAAAACTCGTTAGCGCCAACTAGTGGCCGATTTCTTTTAAAATTCTTACAGACCTCTAGGGCCATGAGCCGAACATGCCCATTGAGTTTCGTTTCGATCGGCCTCCGTTAACCTTGTCTAATAGGTGCTCAAACTTCATTGGCCGATGGCGGCCATGTTTTTTGAGATACGCCAATGTCCTCATACACATACATGGCACCTTGGACCAAGACACTGCATACCAATTTTCAAGTCAATCGGACTAACGGTCAGGTGGTTATAGCCTGATTTATGTTTTTTTCATGTTATAGCGCCACCATGAGGCCAATCGTCGCGATTTTTTTACTGTGACCCCAGATTGAACTCATACACATGTGTACCAAGTTTGGTGAAGATACCTCATTTACTTCGGGAGTTATAGCCATTTTAATAAAATAGGCCCCTCCCACAACGTACGTTTTGGCGCCCCTTAGCGACCGTGAATCGAAATTTCAACTTTTTTTCGATAATTATTGATATTCAGTCTCCAGAGAACATTTCTGCACTGGTTTGGTACCAATCGGGTAAAAAACCAGGGACTAGTTCGCAAAAGTAGGTTTTTGACAAAATTCAAAATGGCGGAAAATCTATCATGGCGGAAATGAAATCGGAGATATACATTTTGTTCGTCAGGCGTCCAGCTTTCCAATGATATAAGACACTTGAGACTACGACATACGGTCTAGGAGTTATGAGCAGTTTTGCGCTTTTGGTTGTTATAGCGCCACCTATGGGCCAATCGGGGTCATAATCTCTGAACCTTTCCTCGATTTTTGTACTACCATCTGGCAAAGTTTCAAAGTTCCAGCTCTTACGGTTTGGGCTGCACGATGCGTTTTACGGCAGAATAATAATAATAATAATAATAATTAAAGCTGCAAGCAGCATTTAGCGGGGTTCAAGCATTTAGGGTCTTTAAGCACATAAGGCAGTTTAGTGAGTTGTCTGAGTTTTTGTTTAGGATTTACAGGCTTTTGAGTGTTTTTTGCCATACCCATTTTCTAAATGATCCTGTTATGGCTACCCAATGGGTAAAGTTAAAGTTTTTTATATAATTAATAATCTAGAGCTTCCAGAGAATTGTACTGCACTGGTATATTTCCGATTGGGCGAAAAACCTAGGACTAGTTTGCAAAAGTAGGTTTTTAACATAATCGCAAGTATTTAATGAACAAATTGATTGACAGCAGTAGTTCTTGAGGCAAAGTTGTTCAGTATGAGGAGATCTATCAAATGATATGCATCATGTGATTAAATAGCCGTAAAACCTGTTAGCGCCAACTAGTGGCTGATTTTTCAAAATTCTTACAGACCTCTAGGGCCACGAGTCGAACATGCCCACCGAGTTTCGTTCTGATCGGCCTCCGTTAAGAGCAAACTAACAGCTTTGAATTAAAATGGTGAGGTATCCTGTTGTAAACATCAACCATGCCTGTTGACAGTTCTCTTTTGTGGGAAGGGAATGAAAAGTTCTCAAATCCGCAGCACAGCCTCAGATATAACATTTATATCCATGATCTGCCATTTTCACTATTGTCCTTGCTTGCTTCTTCACAATACCTGCAGATCTTCTGATGATTCGGCTGTGCAGGTCCACATTAACACTGCCTGGCCTAGAACATGGACTGGAAAATGCAAATTTGGGGGGTATAAATATTAATGATCCTGACTCCAACGTCACAGTCGGTGTTATGGTGGGATTCACTCATTTTTCAGCGGTCTTTTGCAAACAGGAGATTTACACATGAAGGAGGAAACAGTGGTGTTTGAGGCTCACGGTATGTCAGTTCCATGTCCAGAACTCTTATCATTCAACTATGCCAAGATAAATACAGTTTTCAATTGTATGGCACCTTTAAAATAGATGATTAGTAATATAATGCTTATTTGGAGTCTGAAATGGCTTTAACAAAAGAAGAAAAATATTCTTAGATTTCTGTTCATTCTAATCATGTACAAATAAAGTAGCACGGTAAGATTACATTTATTTAAATGCATTAGTGAGTGTGTGATTGTGCTGTGTTTGCAGCGTGTCAATACTAAAAGTGAAGGTGTAGTTGATATCTTTGGTGATAATATCTGTAGTAATCATAAAAAACAATTAAGATATAAAGAATTAAAATTACAAATAATATTCTATTAAGATATGAGTTACAATAACATGATTTGCAATAGTAATAATATCAATAATATATGCACAATACACACAGATTAGACTATCAGGTCTGTGTTTTACAAAAACATTAGTATTGCAGCCAATGTGAGTCTGTGGGATTTATAAACAGACAAAATATGATTTGAAATGTTATTTTAATGATTTTATTGAATTTAAACAATATTTTAAATAGAAAAAAAATGAAAAATAATATTTTAGTGAGCAGAATGAACCAATGAGTGTTCTTCTTCTGGTGGTTAAAATGTAAATGAAAACAATAATACTTAAACAATAATACTTAATACACTAACCATGCTTGAACACACACATGCACACACATTTTGTTGTAGATGTAGATATTTAAAATAAAAGATAGGTAACAAAATGATAATTGCAAATCTCCTCTGTATAACACCATTTTCAGATTTCAAATTAATCACTGAGAGGCAGAATTGTTCAAACTGAGAGCTCAGTAAAAATGAAGTGATAAACTTTGACAAAACATGACTGTGTTATAATAGGTGATTTTCATGCAAGTAATTTTATATAGTCCAAAAACTAATGCAAAAGCACAGATGAAAATATTTTATTAAGTAGAATGTCCTGCAGAGGGCAGTAGAAGACCACTAATTGACTCACTTTCATTTGAAAGACTTTTTTATCCACCAGTAAAACAAAGCAGTTTCTCCATGTTCTTTCCATTAAGCATGCTTACACACACAGACACACACACAAACACAAACACATCCACACACACACACACACACACACACACACACACACACACACACACACACACACACACACACACACACACACACACACACACACACACACAAAGACAAATATGTTTTCAATGTTTTTAGGATGTGATATTGTGAAAATATCTTCATCTCCTCATCTTGAACAACTTTGCCTCAAGAATCACTAATGTCAATCAAACCGTTCATAATCATAATAAAAAAATAAAATATATGCAAATATCATAATAAAAAAAAAAAAATCATAATAAAAAAGATTGCTTCTTAAAGCATTTGTTTATTTCCCAATACTGAAAGCGAATTAAAAGATCATGCGTAATCCTGCTGCTCCCTCTAGTGGACAACAGTGGTATTATAGCTTACATTTTACAGTTGAAGTGTTTGAATGAATGAATGGGAATTTGTTTTTTTACTTATATCTCAGGAACCAAAAGGCGAAAAATTCTGAAACTCAGAGCATAGATAGTGCTTGAGGAGCCCTGTTGAATGAGACCATCAAGGTGTTTTTGGGCGATTGGGGCTGGGAGTTATGACTGTTATAAGGCATATCTGTTCGGGCTATTATCTCTGGAATGCCCAGGGCAAATAACACCACATTTGAATCGAAGCTAGCTAAGGACGGGCCCTTTCCAACGAGCTCTCACACAATGTTCGGGGTGGTCTGGGTCGGGAGTAATGGCCGTTCAAAATCGGGGGTCCCGCGGACTGGCGATGCGCGGGGGGCGCGCTCCCGAGGCCCGCGACTACACGTTTCGATCAAGAGCCCGGAGAGGTCCTCACCATCAAAATTTGAGCGCGCAACGACTTTCCGTTTTCGAGTTATGAATGAATTTGTATTCGGGGGCGTGGCTTAAATGCCGTTATACTTTCGTTTCATTTCATTCATTTACTTTCGTCCATTTCCATATCTCAGTGTAACACAATTGTCAATAGTAATACTCAATAGATGAGTTTTGACAAAATGTGATTGTAAATGTTAAAATAATGATTTTATAAAGTCTAAATATGAATTTTATAACAATATTAGGGAGTAGTATGATGAAATGACAGCAGGGGGCAGTAAAATACCACTTATTGGCTTAATATGTCATTATATTCATATAAAATCACCTTTTGAAGAAGTTAAACTTTTTTTCTGATAATTATTGATCTAGAGAGTTCAGAGAATTGTGCTGCACTGGTTTTGAACATTATGATATGAACATTATATGATAGAAGACACCATTTACAGCAAATACAGGCAATTTACCATAGGAAATATATGGTTTTAAAGCGTTTTAACAGTTATAGCGCCAACTATGGTCCGCTCTCCATAAAATTTTCCATGCTTCTTAAGCAGGTTATGACACATATGCTCATCAATTTTCGTGAAGTTCTGAGTTTTCGTTTAGGATTTATAGGCTTTTGAGTGCATTTTACCACGCCCATTTTCTAAATGACCCTGTTAGCCATGCGAAAAATGCAAAAGTTCAACTTTTTTTTGATAATTATTGACCTAGAGAGTCCATAGAATTGTCCTAGACTGGTTTGGTTCCGATCGGGCGAAAAACCTAGGACTAGTTCGCAAAAGTAGGTTTTTAACATAATTACGAATATTTAATGAACGGTTTGATTGACAGCAATGGTTCTTGAGGCAAAGTTGTTCAACAAGAGGAGATCTATCAAATGGTATGCATTTTGTGACAATAAGTGTAACACCACGTGATTACAGAGCCATAAAACTCGTTAGCGCCAACTAGTGGCCGATTTCTTTTAAAATTCTTACAGACCTCTAGGGCCATGAGTAGAACATGCCCACCGAGTTTCGTTCCGATCGGCCTCCGTTAACCTTGTCTAATATGTGCTCAAACTTCATTGGCTGATGGCGGCCATGTTTTTTTAGATACGCCAATGTCCTCATACACATACATGACACCTTGGACCAAGACACTGCATACCAATTTTCAAGTCAATCGGACTAACGGTCAGGTGGTTAAAGCCTGTTTTATGTTTTTTTCATATTATAGCGCCACCATGTGGCAAATCGCCGCGATTTTTTTACTGTTACCTCATATTGAGCTCATACATATGTGTACCGAGTTTGGTGAAGATACCTCATTTACTTCTGGAGTTATAGCCATTTTAGTAAAATAGGCCCCTCCCACAACGTACGTTTTGGCGCCCCTTAGCGTCCGTGAATCGAAATTTCGACTTTTTTTCGATAATTATTGATCTTCAGTTTCTAGAGAACATTTCTGCACTGGTTTGGTTCCGATCAGGCGAAAAACCAGGGACTAGTTCACAAAAGTAGGTTTTTGACAAAATTCAAAATGGCGGAAAATCTATCATGGCGGAAATGAAATCGGAGATATACGTTTTGTTCGTCAGGCGTCCAGCTTTTCAATGATATAAGACACTTGAGTCTACGACATACGGTCTAGGAGTTCTGAGCAGTTTCGCGCTTTGGGTTGCTATAGCGCCACCTATGGGCCAATCGGGGTCATAATTTGATAACCTCTCCTCGATTTTTGTACTACCATCTGGCAAAGTTTCAAGGTTCCAGCTCTTACGGTTTGGGCTGCACGATGCGTTTTACGGCAGAAGAAAAATAATAATAAAAATCAGGACAATTACAATAGGGTTTCAGCACTTCGTGCTTGAACCCCTAATAATAATAATAATAAAAATCAGTACAATTACAATAGGGTTTCAGCACTTCGTGCTTGAACCCCTAATAAAAATCAGCACAATTACAATAGGGTTACAGCACTTCGTGCTTGAACCCCTAATAAGAAGAGACGTTTTGGACAGTTATAGCGCCACCTATTGTCCGATCTTCACGAAACTTGGCATGCTTCTTCACCATGCTATGGCACATCTGCTCATCGATTTTTGTGAAGTTTGGGGTTTTCCCTTAGGTTGTGTAGGCTTTTGAGTGTTTTTTTGTCCTGCCCCTTTCCTAAATGACCCTGTTACAGCCAGGCAAATGCAAAAGTTCCACTTTTTTTCGATAATTATTGATCTAGAGACTCCAGAGAACTGTGCTAGACTGGTCTGGTTCCGATTGGGCCAAAAACCTAGGACTAGTTCGCAAAAGTAGGTTTTTGACAAAATTGGCCATAACAAATTTTTTGCAAGTATAAATGCAAGCACATGTGGAAAAATTTAATTAATAAGTAGAATGGCCAGCAGAGGGCAGTAGAAGACCACTTATTGGCTCACTTTCACTTTAAACCTCATGATTTTGACCAGTTTTCTGCACTAAAGCAAACCAGTGTTTCCATGTTAACTCAATAATGCATACTTGCTACATATGCTACACACAATAATGCTACACACACACACACACACACACACACACACACACACACACAAATGTTTTAGTGATATTGGTGTCACATTCACCTTCATCACATTCACCTTCTGTCTTCATCACATTCACTATCTGTCGTCATCACCTGCACCTGCTCCTCATCACCCTCCTCATCATCACCTGCTCCTCATCATCATAACCGTCACCTGTTGTCCTTGTCTTGATCTGTGTATTTAAGTTCCCCTCTCATCCATTATCATTGTCGGTTATTGTTTGTGCACTAGCACTCTGTTATGTTTGTTTTCATGTTGGAAAATAAAACCTTTGTTATATTTGTACCACACACACACACACACACACACACACACACACACACACACACACACACACACACACACACACACACACACACACACACACACCATCATTTATCATGATTTACCATGGCTGATACCAATACCAATATGAGAAAATGACTATTTTAAACAGCGGGGGGCAGTAAAATACCACTTATTGGCTTAACATGCCATTAATTCATATCATTTTCACCTTTTTAACTGTTATAGAGGCAAATTTTGTCCGATCTGTCTGAAAATTTCCATGCATGTTCAGAGTGATATTTCACATGTTCTGACTTGTTTTTAAGAAGGTTTGAACATTCATTAAAGAGATATAGGCTTTCGGGGACACTTGGTAAAGGCCACATTTTGAAGTGAACCTATTATAGCTATCCAAATGAAGTAGTTCAACTTTTTCTGACAACTATTGTTCTAGTGAATCCAGAGAATGGTTATGCACTAGTTTTTAACATTATGATATGAAAATTATATGATCAGACATGGAAAAGACCATTTACAGCCAATACAGGCAGTTTACCATAGGAAATATATGGTTTTAAAGCCTTTTACCAGTTATAGCGCCAACTATTGTCCGATCTCCATAAAATTTTGCATGCTTGTTTATGATGTTATGACACATATGCTCACCAATTTTTGTGAAGTTCTGAGTTTTCATTTAGGATTTATAGGCTTTTTAGTGTATTTTGCCACGCCCATTTTATAAATGACCCTTTTAAAGCCATCCAAATGCAAAAGTTCAACTTTTTTTCGATAATTATTGATCTAGAGAGTCCAGAGAATTGTCCTAGACTGGTCTGGTTCCGATCGGGCGAAAAACCAGGGACTAGTTCGCAAAAGTAGGTTTTTAACATATTCATGAATATTTAATGAAAGGTTTGATTGACAGCAATGGTTCTAGAGGCAAAGTTGTTCAGCATGAGCAGATCTATCAAATGATATGCATTTTGTGATAATATGTGTAACACCACGTGATTACAGAGCCATAAAACTCGTTAGCGCCAACTAGTGGCCGATTTCTTTCAAAATTCTTACAGACTTCTAGGGCCATGAGTCGAACATGCCCACCGAGTTTCCTTCTGATCGGCCTCCGTTAACCTTGTCTAATAGGTGCTCAACTTCATTGGCCAATGGCGGCCATGTTTTTTGAGATACGCCAATGTCCTCATAGACATACATGGCACCTTGGACCAAGACACTGCATACCAATTTTCAAGTCAATCGGACTAACGGTCAGGTGGTTATAGCCTGTTTTATGTTTTTTTCATGTTATAGCGCCACCATTTGGCCAATCGCCGCGATTTTTTTACCGTGACCTCAGATTGACCTCTTACATATGTGTACCAAGTTTGGTGAAAATACCTCATTTACTTCTGGAGTTATAACCATTTTAGTAAAATAGGCTCCTCCCACAACGTCCATTTTGGCGACCCTTAGCGTCCTTGAATCGAAATTTCAACTTTTTTTCAATAATTATTAATCTTCAGACTCTAGAGAACATTTCTGCACTGGTTTGGTTCCGATCGGGCAAAAAACCACGGACTAGTTCGCAAAAGTAGGTTTTTGACAAAATTCAAAATGGCGGAAAATCTATCATGACGGAAATGAAATCGGAGATATACGTTTTGTTCGTCAGGCGTCCAGCTTTCCAATGATATAAGACACTTGAGTCTACGACATACGGTCTAGGAGTTATGAGCAGTTTCGCGCTTTTGGTCGCTATAGCGCCACCTATGGGCCAATCGTGGTCATAATCTCTGAACCTCTCCTCGATTTTTGTACTACCATCTGGCAAAGTTTCAATGCTCTAGCCCCTACGGTTTGGGCTGCACGATGCGTTTTACGGCAGAAGAATAATAATAATAATAATAATTAAAGCTGCAAGCAGCATTTATCGGGGTTCAAGCAGTTAAGGCCTTTAAGGCCTTTAAGCACAAAAGCATCAAAAGTTATTAGTTTTATTTAGCAAGCATCTAACCACTGACATAATAGATGAAAAAGACTATTTACAGCCAATACAGGCAATGTACCATAGGAAATATATGGTTTTAAAGCTTTTTTAACAGTTATAGCGCCACCTATGGTCCGATCTCCATAAAATTGCTTACTGTGACCTCAAATTGAACCCATACACATGTGTACTGAGTTTGGTGAAGATATCTCATTTACTTCTTGACTTATAGCCATTTTAGTAAAATAGGCTCCTCCCACAACAATTTACCACATTCTAGTATTATTTACTATGATTCTAGCATGATTGTGCTACAATAGTAATTGTTATATAAGTGATTTTTTAGTGTCTTATTGTTATATAAGTGATTTTTAGTGTATAATGAATGCAAAAGCATATGTGAGTAGACTTCATTAATAAGTAGAATGGCCAGCAGAGGGCAGTAGAAGACCAGTTATTGGCTCACTTTCACTTTAAACTTCATGATTTTCACCATTTTTCTGTACTAAAGCAAACCAGTTTTTCCATTTTAACTCCATAATGCATGTTTACACACACACACACACACACACACACACACACACACACACACACACACAAAGACAAATGTTGTTGTTTTTTCAATGCTATTGGGATATGTCATTATGAAAATATATTTCAATGGTCTATAAACATTTCACAAAGTCTTTGTAAGCTATTAATCAGATTATTCAGAATTTATTTAGAAACCTAAGACTACACACACACATTATGTTGTAGATACAGATATTTGAAATATATGATGTGATCAAACTGTCAATACTAATACTTTAACAGATGGATTTTGAGTAAATGTAATTGTAAATGTTAAAATAGGGATTTTATAAAGTTTAAATATAAATTATAGAACAATATGACAAAATGACTATTTTAAACAGCAGGGGGCAGTAAAATACCACTTATTGGCTTAATATGCCATTAATTCATATCATTTTCACCTTTTTAACTGTTACAGAGGCAAATTTTGTCCGATCTGTCTGAAATTTTTCATCCTTGTTCAGGGTGATATTTCACACGTTCTGACTTGTTTTTAAGAAGGTCTGAGCATTGATTAAAGAGATATAGGCTTTCGGGGACACTTGGTAAAGGCCACATTTTGAAGTGAACCTATTATAGCTATCCAAATGAAGTAGTTCAACTTTTTCTGACAACTATTGTTCTAGTGAATCCAGAGAATGGTTATGCACTAGTTTTTAACATTATGATATGAAAATTATATGATCAGACATGGAAAAGACCATTTACAGCCAATACAGGCAGTTTACCATAGGAAATATATGGTTTTAAAGCCTTTTACCAGTTATAGCGCCAACTATTGTCCGATCTCCATAAAATTTTGCATGCTTGTTTATGATGTTATGTCACATATGCTCACCAATTTTTGTGAAGTTCTGAGTTTTCATTTAGGATTTATAGGCTTTTTAGTGTATTTTGCCACGCCCATTTTATAAATGACCCTTTTAAAGCCATCCAAATGCAAAAGTTCAACTTTTTTTCGATAATTATTGATCTAGAGAGTCCAGAGAATTGTCCTAGACTGGTCTGGTTCCGATCGGGCGAAAAACCAGGGACTAGTTCGCAAAAGTAGGTTTTTAACATATTCATGAATATTTAATGAAAGGTTTGATTGACAGCAATGGTTCTAGAGGCAAAGTTGTTCAGCATGAGCAGATCTATCAAATGATATGCATTTTGTGATAATATGTGTAACACCACGTGATTACAGAGCCATAAAACTCGTTAGCGCCAACTAGTGGCCGATTTCTTTCAAAATTCTTACAGACTTCTAGGGCCATGAGTCGAACATGCCCACCGAGTTTCCTTCTGATCGGCCTCCGTTAACCTTGTCTAATAGGTGCTCAACTTCATTGGCCAATGGCGGCCATGTTTTTTGAGATACGCCAATGTCCTCATAGACATACATGGCACCTTGGACCAAGACACTGCATACCAATTTTCAAGTCAATCGGACTAACGGTCAGGTGGTTATAGCCTGTTTTATGTTTTTTTCATGTTATAGCGCCACCATTTGGCCAATCGCCGCGATTTTTTTACCGTGACCTCAGATTGACCTCTTACATATGTGTACCAAGTTTGGTGAAAATACCTCATTTACTTCTGGAGTTATAACCATTTTAGTAAAATAGGCTCCTCCCACAACGTCCATTTTGGCGACCCTTAGCGTCCGTGAATCGAAATTTCAACTTTTTTTCAATAATTATTAATCTTCAGACTCTAGAGAACATTTCTGCACTGGTTTGGTTCCGATCGGGCAAAAAACCACGGACTAGTTCGCAAAAGTAGGTTTTTGACAAAATTCAAAATGGCGGAAAATCTATCATGACGGAAATGAAATCGGAGATATACGTTTTGTTCGTCAGGCGTCCAGCTTTCCAATGATATAAGACACTTGAGTCTACGACATACGGTCTAGGAGTTATGAGCAGTTTCGCGCTTTTGGTCGCTATAGCGCCACCTATGGGCCAATCGTGGTCATAATCTCTGAACCTCTCCTCGATTTTTGTACTACCATCTGGCAAAGTTTCAATGCTCTAGCCCCTACGGTTTGGGCTGCACGATGCGTTTTACGGCAGAAGAATAATAATAATAATAATAAAAATCAGTACAATTACAATAGGGTTTCAGCACTTCGTGCTTGAACCCCTAATAAAAATCAGTACAATTACAATAGGGTTTCAGCACTTCGTGCTTGAACCCCTAATAAAAATCAGTACAATTACAATAGGGTTTCAGCACTTCGTGCTTGAACCCCTAAAAATCAGTACAATTACAATAGGGTTTCAGCACTTCGTGCTTGAACCCCTAATAAAAATCAGCACAATTACAATAGGGTTTCAGCACTTCGTGCTTGAACCCCTAATTAAAGCTGCAAGCAGCATTTATCGGGGTTCAAGCATTTAAGGCCTTTAAGCACATAAGCATTTAAGACATTAAGATTTGTTTAGAAAGCTTTTAACCACTGAAATAATAGATGGAAAAGTCCATTTACAGCCAATACAGGCAAGCTTTTTAACAGTTATAGCGCCACCTATAGTCCGATCTCCATGATATTTTGCATGCTTGTTAATGATGTTGTGGCACATATGCTCACCAATTTTCGTGAAGTTCTGAGTTTTCGTTTAGGATTTATAGGCTTTTGAGTGCATTTTGCCACGCCCATTTTCTTTATGACCCAATTATACCCATGCGAAAAATGCAAAAGTTCAACTTTTTTTCGATAATTATTGATCTAGAGAGTCCAGAGAATTGTCCTAGACTGGTCTGGTTCTGATCGGGCGAAAAACCAGGGACTAGTTCGCAAAAGTAGGTTTTTAACATATTCATGAATATTTAATGAACAGTTTGATTGACAGTGATGGTTCTTGAGGCAAAGTTGTTCAGCATGAGCAGATCTATCAAATGATATGCATTTTGTGATGATAAGTGTAACACCACGTGATTACAGAGCCTTAAAACTCGTTAGCGCCAACTAGTGGCCGATTTCTTTCAAAATTCTTACAGTCCTCTAGGGGCTTGAGCCGAACATGCCCATCGAGTTTCGCTCCGATCGGACTTCGTTAACGATGCTCAAACCTCATTGGCCAATGGCAGCCATGTTTTTCGAGATACGCCAATATCCTTTTAGACATACATGGCCCCTTGGGCCAAGACACTGCATACCAAATTTCAAGTCATTCGGAAAAACGGTCAGTTGTCTATATGTTTTTATTTGTTTTATAGCGCCACCATGTGGCCAATCGACGCAATTTTTTTACTGTGACCTCAGATTGACCTCTTACATATGTGTTCCAAGTTTGGTGAAGTTTACTTAATTACTTCTTGAGTTATAGCCATTTTAGTAAAATAGGCTCCTCCCACAACGTTAATTTTGCACCCCCTAGCGACCATTAATCGAAATTTCAACTTTTTTTCGATAATTATTGATCTTCAGACTCCAGAGAACAATTCCGCACTGGTTTGGTTCCGATCGGGCGAAAAACCAGGGACTAGTTCGCAAAAGTAGGTTTTTGACAAAATTCAAAATGGCGAAAAATCTATCATGGCGGAAATGAAATCGGAGATATACGTTTTTTTCTTCAGGAGCTCTGGATTTCAATGATATAAGACACTTGAAGCTACGCCTTACGGTCTGGGAGTTCTGAGCAGTTTTGCGCTTTTGATTGCTATAGCGCCACCTATGGGCCGATTGGGCTGAGTCCGTGTATCTGAGTAGCGAGCAATAGTACTACCATCTGGCAAAGTTTCAAGTCTCTAGGTCTTACGGTTTGGGCTGCACGATGCGTTTTATGGCGGAAAAATAATAATAATAAAAATCAGGACGATTACAATAGGGTTTCAGCACTTCGTGCTTGAACCCCTAATAATAATAATAATAATAATAAAAATCAGTACAATTACAATAGGGTTTCAGCACTTCGTGCTTGAACCCCTAATAAAAATCAGGACGATTACAATAGGGTTTCAGCACTTCGTGCTTGAACCCCTAATAAAAATCAGGGCAATTACAATAGGGTTTCAGCACTTCGTGCTTGAACCCCTAATAATAATAAAAATCAGCACAATTACAATAGGGTTTCAGCACTTCGTGCTTGAACCCCTAATAATAATAAAAATCAGTACAATTACAATAGGGTTTCAGCACTTCGTGCTTGAACCCCTAATTAAAGCTGCAAGCAGCATTTAGCGGGGTTCAAGCATTTAGGGTCTTTAAGCACATAAGGCAGTTTAGTGAGTTGTCTGAGTTTTTGTTTAGGATTTACAGGCTTTTGAGTGTTTTTTGCCATACCCATTTTCTAAATGATCCTGTTATGGCTACCCAATGGGTAAAGTTAAAGTTTTTTATATAATTAATAATCTAGAGCTTCCAGAGAATTGTACTGCACTGGTATATTTCCGATCGGGCGAAAAACCTAGGACTAGTTCGCAAAAGTAGGTTTTTAACATAATCGCAAGTATTTAATGAACAAATTGATTGACAGCAGTAGTTCTTGAGGCAAAGTTGTTCAGTATGAGGAGATCTATCAAATGATATGCATCACGTGATTACATAGCCGTAAAACTCGTTAGCGCCAACTAGTGGCCGATTTCTTTCAAAATTCTTACAGACCTCTAGGGCCATGAGTCGAACATGCCCACCGAGTTTCGTTCTGATCGGCCTCCGTTAAGAGCAAACTAACAGCTTTGAATTAAAATGGTGAGGTATCCTGTTGTAAACATCAACCATGCCTGTTGACAGTTCTCTTTTGTGGGAAGGGAATGAAAAGTTCTCAAATCTGCAGCACAGCCTCAGACATAACATTTATATCCATGATCTGCCATTTTCACTATTGTCCTCGCTTGCTTCTTCACAATACCTGCAGATCTTCTGATGATTCGGCTGTGCAGGTCCACATTAACACTGCCTGGCCTAGGACATGGATGGAAAATGCAAATTTGGGGGGTATAAATATTAATGATCCTGACTCCAACGTCACAGTCGGTGTTATGGTGGGATTCACTCATTTTTCAGCGGTCTTTTGCAAACAGGAGATTTACACATGAAGGAGGAAACAATGGTGTTTGAGGCTCACGGTATGTCAGTTCCATGTCCAGAACTCTTACCATTCAACTATGCCAAGATAAATACAGTTTTCAATTTTATGGCACCTTTAAAATAGATGATTAGTAATATAATGCTTACTTGGAGTCTGAAATGGCTTTAACAAAAGAAGAAAAATAGTCTTAGATTTCTGTTCATTCTAATCATGTACAAATAAAGTAGCACAGTAAGATTACATTTATTTGAATGCATTAGTGAGTGTGTGATTGTGCTGTGTGTGCAGCGTGTCAATACTAAAAGTGAAGGTGTAGTTGATATCTTTGGTGATAATATCTGTAGTAATCATAAAAAAACAATTAAGAAATAAAGAATTAAAATTACAAATAATATTCTATTAAGATATGAGTTACAATAACATGATTTGCAATAGTAATAATATCAATAATATATGCACAATACACACAGATTTTTTACAAAAACATTAGTATTGCAGCCAATGTGAGTCTGTGGGATTTATAAACAGACAAAATATGATTTGAAATGTTATTTTAATGATTTTATTAAGTTTAAACAATATTTCAAATGGAAAAAAAATGAAAAATAATATTTTAGTGAGCAGAATGAACCAATGAGTGTTCTTCTTCTGGTGGTTAAAATGTAAATGAAAACAATAATACTTAAACAATAATACTTAATACACTAACCATGCTTGAACACACACATGCACACACATTTTGTTGTAGATGTAGATATTTAAAATAAAAGATAGGTAACAAAATGATAATTGCAAATCTCCTCTGTATAACACCATTTTCAGATTTCAAATTAATCACTGAGAGGCAGAATTGTTCAAACTGAGAGCTCAGTAAAAATGAAGTGATAAACTTTGACAAAACATGACTGTGTTATAATAGGTGATTTTCATGCAAGTAATTTTATATAGTCCAAAAACTAATGCAAAAGCACAGATGAAAATATTTTATTAAGTAGAATGTCCTGCAGAGGGCAGTAGAAGACCACCAATTGACTCACTTTCATTTGAAAGACTTTTTTATCCACCAGTAAAACAAAGCAGTTTCTCCATGTTCTTTCCATTAAGCATGCTTACACACACAGACACACAAACACAAACACATCCACACACACACACACACAAAGACAAATATGTTTTCAATGTTTTTAGGATGTGATATTGTGAAAATATCTTCATCTCCTCATCTTGAACAACTTTGCCTCAAGAATCACTAATGTCAATCAAACCGTTCATAATCATAATAAAAAAATAAAATATATACAAATATCATAATAATAAAAAAAAAAACATCATAATAAAAAAGATTGCTTCTTAAAGCATTTGTTTATTTCCCAATACTGAAAGCGAATTAAAAGATCATGCGTAATCCTGCTGCTCCCTCTAGTGGACAACAGTGGTATTATAGCTTACATTTTACAGTTGAAGTGTTTGAATGAATGAATGGGAATTTGTTTTTTTACTTATATCTCAGGAACCAAAAGGCGAAAAATTCTGAAACTCAGAGCATAGATAGTGCTTGAGGAGCCCTGTTGAATGAGACCATCAAGGTGTTTTGGGGCGATTGGGGCTGGGAGTTATGACTGTAATAAGGCATATCTGTTCGGGCTATTATCTCTGGAATGCCCAGGGCAAATAACACCACATTTGAATCGAAGCTAGCCAAGGACGGGCCCTTTCCAACGAGCTCTCACACAATGGTCGGGGTGGTCTGGGTCGGGAGTAATGGCCGTTCAAAATCGGGGGTCCCGCGGGCTGGCGATGCGCGGGGGGCGCGCTCCCGAGGCCCGCGACGACACGTTTCGATCAAGAGCCCGGAGAGGTCCTCACCATCAAAATTTGAGCACGCAACGACTTTCCGTTTTCGAGTTATGAATGAATTTGTATTCGGGGGCGTGGCTTAAATGCCGTTATACTTTCGTTTCATTTCATTCATTTACTTTCGTCCATTTCCATATCTCAGTGTAACACAATTGTCAATAGTAATACTCAATAGATGAGTTTTGACAAAATGTGATTGTACATGTTAAAATAATGATTTTATAAAGTCTAAATATGAATTTTATAACAATATTAGGGAGTAGTATGATGAAATGACAGCAGGGGGCAGTAAAATACCACTTATTGGCTTAATATGTCATTATATTCATATAAAATCACCTTTTGAAGAAGTTAAACTTTTTTTCTGATAATTATTGATCTAGAGAGTTCAGAGAATTGTGCTGCACTGGTTTTGAACATTATGATATAAACATTATATGATAATAGAAAGAAGACACCATTTACAGACAATACAGGCAATTTACCATAGGAAATATATGGTTTTAAAGCGTTTTAACAGTTATAGCGCCAACTATGGTCCGATCTCCATAAAATTTTCCATGCTTCTTTAGCAGGTTTTGACACATATGCTCATCAATTTTTGTGAAGTTCTGAGTTTTCGTTTAGGATTTATAGGCTTTTGAGTGCATTTTACCACGCCCATTTTCTAAATGACCCTGTTATAGCCATGCGAAAAATGCAAAAGTTCAACTTTTTTTTGATAATTATTGACCTAGAGAGTCCATAGAATTGTCCTAGACTGGTTTGGTTCCGATCGGGCGAAAAACCAGGGACTAGTTCGCAAAAGTAGGTTTTTAACATAATTACGAATATTTAATGAACGGTTTGATTGACAGCAATGGTTCTTGAGGCAAAGTTGTTCAACAAGAGGAGATCTATCAAATGGTATGCATTTTGTGACAATAAGTGTAACACCACGTGATTACAGAGCCATAAAACTCGTTAGCGCCAACTAGTGGCCGATTTCTTTTAAAATTCTTACAGACCTCTAGGGCCATGAGTAGAACATGCCCACCGAGTTTCGTTCCGATCGGCCTCCGTTAACCTTGTCTAATAGGTGCTCAAACTTCATTGGCCGATGGCGGCCATGTTTTTTTAGATACGCCAATGTCCTCATACACATACATGACACCTTGGACCAAGACACTGCATACCAATTTTCAAGTCAATCGGACTAACGGTCAGGTGGTTAAAGCCTGTTTTATGTTTTTTTCATATTATAGCGCTTTTTTTACTGTTACCTCATATTGAGCTCATACATATGTGTACCGAGTTTGGTGAAGATACCTCATTTACTTCTGGAGTTATAGCCATTTTAGTAAAATAGGCCCCTTCCCAACGTACGTTTTGGCGCCCCTTAGCGTCCGTGAATCGAAATTTCGACTTTTTTTCGATAATTATTGATCTTCAGTCTCTAGAGAACATTTCTGCACTGGTTTGGTTCCGATCGGGGGCAAAACCAGGGACTAGTTCGCAAAAGTAGGTTTTTGACAAAATTCAAAATGGCGGAAAATCTATCATGGCGGAAATGAAATCGGAGATATACGTTTTGTTCGTCAGGCGTCCAGCTTTCCAATGATATAAGACACTTGAGTCTACGACATATGGTCTAGGAGTTCTGAGCAGTTTCGCGCTTTTGGTTGCTATAGCGCCACCTATGGGCCAATCGGGGTCATAATTTGATAACCTCTCCTCGATTTTTGTACTACCATCTGGCAAAGTTTCAAGGTTCCAGCTCTTACGGTTTGGGCTGCACGATGCGTTTTACGGCAGAAGAAAAATAATAATAATTAAAGCTGCAAGCAGCATTTATCGGGGTTCAAGCAGTTAAGGCCTTTAAGCACATAAGCATTTAAGACATTACGTTTTATTTAACAAGCTTTTAACCACTGAAATTATAGATGGAAAAATCCATTTACAGCCAATATAGGCAATTTACCATAGGAAATATGTAGTTTTCAAACCTTTTTGCCAGTTATAGCGCCACCTATGGTCCGATCTACATGAAATTTTGCATGCTTGTTTAGAATGTTATGGCACATATGCTCACCCATTTTCGTGAAGTTCTGAGTTTTCGTTTAGGATTTATAGGCTTCTGAGTGCATTTTGCCACGCCCATTTTCGTTATGACCCAATTATACCCATGCGAAAAATGCAAAAGTTCAACTTTTTTTCGATAATTATTGATCTAGAGAGTCCAGAGAATTGTCCTAGACTGGTCTGGTTCTGATCGGGCGAAAAACCAGGGACTAGTTCGCAAAAGTAGGTTTTTAACATATTCATGAATATTTAATGAACAGTTTGATTGACAGTGATGGTTCTTGAGGCAAAGTTGTTCAGCATGAGCAGATCTATCAAATGATATGCATTTTGTGATGATAAGTGTAACACCACGTGATTACAGAGCCTTAAAACTCGTTAGCGCCAACTAGTGGCCGATTTCTTTCAAAATTCTTACAGACCTCTAGGGGCTTGAGCCGAACATGCCCATCGAGTTTCGCTCCGATCGGACTTCGTTAACGGTGCTCAAACCTCATTGGCCAATGGCGGCCATGTTTTTCGAGATACGCCAATATCCTTTTAGACATACATGGCCCCTTGGGCCAAGACACTGCATACCAAATTTCAAGTCATTCGGAAAAACGGTCAGTTGTCTATATGTTTTTATTTGTTTTATAGCGCCACCATGTGGCCAATCGACGCAATTTTTATACTGTGACCTCAGATTGACCTCTTACACATGTGTACCAAGTTTGGTGAAGTTTACTTAATTACTTCTTGAGTTATAGCCATTTTAGTAAAATAGGCTCCTCCCACAACGTTAATTTTGCACCCCCTAGCGACCATTAATCGAAATTTCAACTTTTTTTCGATAATTATTGATCTTCAGACTCCAGAGAACAATTCCGCACTGGTTTGGTTCCGATCGGGCGAAAAACCAGGGACTAGTTCGCAAAAGTAGGTTTTTGACAAAATTCAAAATGGCGAAAAATCTATCATGGCGGAAATGAAATCGGAGATATACGTTTTTTTCTTCAGGAGCTCTGGATTTCAATGATATAAGACACTTGAAGCTACGCCTTACGATCTGGGAGTTCTGAGCAGTTTTGCGCTTTTGATTGCTATAGCGCCACCTATGGGCCGATTGGGCTGAGTCCGTGTATCTGAGTAGCGAGCAAGAGTACTACCATCTGGCAAAGTTTCAAGTCTCTAGGTCTTACGGTTTGGGCTGCACGATGCGTTTTATGGCGGAAAAATAATAATAATAAAAATCAGGACGATTACAATAGGGTTTCAGCACTTCGTGCTTGAACCCCTAAAAATCGGCACAATTACAATAGGGTTTCAGCACTTCGTGCTTGAACCCCTAAAAATCAGTACAATTACAATAGGGTTTCAGCACTTCGTGCTTGAACCCCTAATAAAAATCAGCACAATTACAATAGGGTTTCAGCACTTCGTGCTTGAACCCCTAAAAATCAGTACAATTACGATAGGGTTTCAGCACTTCGTGCTTGAACCCCTAATAATAATAAAAATCAGTACAATTACAATAGGGTTTCAGCACTTCGTGCTTGAACCCCTAATAATAAAAATCAGTACAATTACAATAGGGTTTCAGCACTTCGTGCTTGAACCCCTAATAAAAATCAGTACAATTACAATAGGGTTTCAGCACTTCGTGCTTGAACCCCTAATAAGAAGAGACGTTTTGGACAGTTATAGCGCCACCTATTGTCCGATCTTCATGAAACTTGGCATGCTTCTTCACCATGCTATGGCACATCTGCTCATCGATTTTTGTGAAGTTTGGGGTTTTCCCTTAGGTTGTATAGGCTTTTGAGTGTTTTTTTGTCCCGCCCCTTTCCTAAATGACCCTGTTACAGGCAGGCCAATGCAAAAGTTCAACTTTTTTTCGATAATTATTGATCTAAAGACTCCAGAGAACTGTGCTAGACTGGTCTGGTTCCGATTGGGCCAAAAACCTAGGACTAGTTCGCAAAAGTAGGTTTTTGACAAAATTGGCCATAACAATTTTTTTTTTGCTCGTAGGTGAATTTGGAGAATCTAGGACAAACTGTCTAGGAGTTGTGAGCAATTTAGTAAATTTGGTCATTATAGCGCCACCTATGGGCCAATCTGGGTCATGTTTTGATAGGTTCTCCCCAAATTGAGGACTACCATTTGGCCAAGTTTCAAGGTTCCAGCTCTTACGGTTTGGGCTGCACGATGCGTTTTACGGCAGAATAATAATAATAATAATAATAATAATAATAATAATAATAATAATAAAAATCAGTACAATTACAATAGGGTTTCAGCACTTCGTGCTTGAACCCCTAATAAAAATCAGTACAATTACAATAGGGTTTCAGCACTTCGTGCTTGAACCCCTAATTAAAGCTGCAAGCAGCATTTATCGGGGTTCAAGCAGTTAAGGCCTTTAAGCACACAAGCATCAAAAGACATTACATTTTATTTAGCTAGCATTTAACAACTGCCATCATAGATTAAAAAAAGTCAATTTACAGCCAATACAGGCAGTTTACCATAGGAAATATGGTTTTAAAGCGTTTTTACAGTTATATCACCTCTTTGCCTGTCTTCTTACAGTCTTGCCTGATCTCCACCACTTTTATTAGTAGTACTCAAAGTGTGCCCATATATATGTGTCAAATTTGTTGTAAATGTCATTTTGATAAGGAGTTTAGACAATTATATTCAGTGGCGTAACGAGCCAACACCGGGCCCTTAAATAGGATTATTAAGGCGGGCCCCTTGATGACACAACTGATGACATTGATGACAAAATGTCCGCAAGTAGGCTACCATGAATAGGGCAGGATATGATCATAGACAGGATATAATAGATGAGATGACTAACAAAATCAGGAGGAGCTTACGCTCACCAAAAACAAAAAAAACAAAAAAAAACACACAAAAAAAAACACTGGTGACAGCGCACCATAACACATTGTTAGGCCTAGGTCCAAATACATAAAAAAGATGTTCTCTTACATTATAGCAGGATTTTCCGGGCTTTCCTATGTGCAACTGCAAAGTTGTCGATTAGATCAGGATTGTGCGCACGGGCATTCTCAATTGACCCTTCGCAGGGAGTTTGACTGACAGGCGAACTGACTAATCATAATCCGCCATTTTGTCCCACAAAGCAGTCAGGAGAGTTAGTAGATTAACTTTGGAGGATTTAAATTTGAAAAACAAAGTGTACTGACGTCTTAGCACTTTAAAACAACATTCCTTTTATGTTCATTCATGTTTATTTTAATGCTGTAAATTAACTAGAAGGAAGAGATGATCGGTTCACGAGCAGCTTTAACTGAGCCTTGAGTCTACAGCGATCTGTCAGACACATTAAAGAGTCACAAAACGGTATTTATTGTTTAAATGTCTCTAAAAAATTACTACATTTGAAAGGTGAGACTTTTGGCACTTTTCCATTTACCAGTACCAGCTCAGCTCAACTCAACTAGACTCGACTCGACTCGCTTTTCGCTCCGTTTTCCATTGCAAATAGTACCTCCACAATAGTACTTGGTCGCCATAGCGACGCCGCAGGAAACTGCCGTGACTTAATCTTCTACGCGAGATACATCCGCTGCCACACACAATGGACAATGGAGGAAATCGAGTGTATGCTGTTTTTGGATGTTTTTGTTTTTGCTGTTTTTTATTCAGGATACTCCGTTTATTCAGGATACAGTGAATAGTGACGATTCTCTCTGACCAATCAGCAGTCTGCCGTGTTTTCACGTCACATTTTAGTATCGCCTCAGCTTGCCCCAGCTCGCTTAGAACCTCGCCGGAGGTGGTACGAAAAAAAAGTACCTGGAAGCAGGTACAGGTACAACTTTTACACAGTGGAAAACAAAACAAAGCCGAGTCGAGCCGAGCCGAGCCGAGCTAGTACTGTGTAGTGGAAAAGTGCCATTTTTTTCATATCAAAGTACTTGTCTGTCAGCGCGCAGTCTCCTCTCTGATCCGCAATGTATTTTTCACTGCGTGAGAACTTGGTGTGGTGTGAGAGTGTGACAAGCGTCGTTTGTCAGACATGGCAACAGTAACTAAAGTGGGCGGGTCTTTGCGAATGGTCATTGACAGTATGGACGGGGATTCGCCAGTCCCAATTCAAAACAAATTTCATGACAATCCATCATTGTTTGTTTCAAACATGTGAGAGCATCAAAATGATCCATGGGTGAAATTGATTGGATTTAATTCATTTTTTTGTCAGTTCCTATCATAATTTTAACTGTTTGGCGTTATTGTTTAGCTATTTACCTATGTTTTCAAATTTCCTTTGTTTTTTTGTTGTTGTCTCGATCGGACTAACGGCTTTGAAGATTAACACAATTTTTTAAAGCTCTAAATGACACTTACAAAAACCATAAGGCGAAACCTGGCATGTTTGGTATTGTTGGACTCGGCAAGGATTCAGGAGTCTTAGGAGGTCACTCCTGTGAAAAAAACACTGGCTTGAAACTTCTAAGGCTCCTTCAAGGTATTGTGCCAATACTGAGATTTTTGAGATACACCAATGTTCTCATAGACTATCATGGCACCCTGGACAAAGACACTGCGTGCCAATTTTCAGTAGACTAACAGTTGGGTGCGCTTATAGCTATTTTCGTGATTTTTTTCACTGTTATAGCGCCACCAAGTGGCCAATTGTCACGATTTTTTTCATGTCAACTCAGATTGAGCTTATGAACATGTGTCCCAAGTTTAGTGAAAATATCTCTTACCGCTCACAAGTTATAACCATTGTATAGTGCCACCAAGTGGCCAATTGTCATGATTTTTTTTTCAAGTGACCTCAGAATGAGCTCATGAACATGTGTCCCAAGTTTTGCAAAAATATATCTTTCCGTTCACAAGTTATAACCATTTTATAGTGCCACCAAGTGGCCAATTGTTGCGATTTTTTTCAAGTGATCTCAGGTTGAGCTCAGGAAGATGTATCCCAAGTTTAGCAAAAAAATCTCTTTCCATTCACAATTTATAACCATTTTAGTAAAAGTGGCCCTGGTGCCATCAAATATTTTGGTTGCCCTTATCGACCGTTAATTGAAATTTTGAATTTTTTGGATGATTATTGATTGTCAGACTCCAAAGAATATTCTTGCAGTGGTTTGGTTCCGATCGGGCCGAAAACCTAGGAGAAGTTCGCAAAAATAGGTTTTTCAAAAGAATTTAATTTACTCGAAATTGGAGCCTGAAGGGCGAGCAAATTGGAGATAGCCATTTTGCCCGCCTTGAGCCAAGGATTCCAGCGATATGAGACACTTGATCCTGGGACAAACAGTCTAAGAGTTATGAGCGATTTTGAACTTTTGGTTGCTGTAGCGCCACCTATGGGCCAATCGGGGTCATACTCTGATAGGTTGTCCCCAAATTGAGGCCTACCATCTGGCCAGGTTTCAAGTCTCTAGGCCTTACGGTTTGTCCTGCACGATGCGTTTTACAAATCCTTACAATTACAATAGGGTTTCAGCATTTCATGCTTGAACCCCTAATAAGAATGAAGGCTTTTTGCCAGTTATAGCGCCACCTATGGTCCGATCTCCATGAAACTCTGCATGCTTCCTCACCATGTTCTGACACATATGCTCATCAATTTTTGTGAAGTTCTGAGTTTTCCTTTGGGATTTATAGGCTTTTGAGTGTATTTTGCCACGCCCCTTTTCTAAATGACCCCGTTTCAGCCACCCAAATGCCAAAGTTCAACTTTTTTTTGATAATTATTGATCTAGAGAGTCCAGAGAATTGTCCTAGACTGGTTTGGTTCCGATCGGGCGAAAAACCAGGGACTAGTTCGCAAAAGTAGGTTTTGGACAAAATCCGACATAGCAGAACATTTTCCCTGCCTACATCCAAATCGGAGATAGCCATTTTGCCCGCCTTGAGCCAAGGATTCCAGCGATATGAGACACTTGATCCTGGGACAAACGGTCTAAGAGTTATGAGCGATTTTGAACTTTTGGTTGCTGTAGCGCCACCTATGGGCCAATCGGGGTCATACTCTGATAGGTTGTCCCCAAATTGAGGCCTACCATCTGGCCAGGTTTCAAGTCTCTAGGCCTTACGGTTTGTCCTGCACGATGCGTTTTACAAATCCTTACAATTACAATAGGGTTTCAGCATTTCATGCTTGAACCCCTAAAAATCCTTACAATTACAATAGGGTTTCAGCACTTCATGCTTGAACCCCTAATAATAAAAATCAGTACAATTACAATAGGGTTTCAGCATTTCATGCTTGAACCCCTAATAATAAAAATCAGTACAATTACAATAGGGTTTCAGCATTTCATGCTTGAACCCCTAATAATAAAAATCAGCACAATTACAATAGGGTTTCAGCACTTCGTGCTTGAACCCCTAATAAAAATCAGTACAATTACAATAGGGTTTCAGCACTTCGTGCTTGAACCCCTAATTAAAGCTGCAAGCAGCATTTATCGGGGTTCAAGCAATTAAGGCCTTTAAGCACAAAAGTATCAAAAGTTATTAAGTTTTATTTAGCAAGCATGTAACCACTGACATAATAGATGAAAAAGACCATTTACTACCAATACAGGCAATGTACCATAGGAAATATATGGTTTTAAAGCTTTTTAAAAGTTATAGCGCCACCTATAGTTCAATCTCCATTAAATTTGGCATGCTTCTTAATGATGTTATGTCACATATGCTTACCAATCTTTGTGAGTTTTTATTTAGGATTTATAGGCTTTTTAGTGTATTTTGCCATGCCCATTTTCTAAATGACCCTATTACAGCCATCCAAATGCAAAAGTTCAACTTTTTTTTGATAATTATTGATCTAGACAGTCCAGAAAATTGTCCTAGACTGGTCTGGTTCCGATCGGGCGAAAAACCTAGGACTAGTTCGCAAAAGTAGGTTTTTAACATATTTGTGAATATTTAATGAACGGTTTGATTGACAGCAGTGGTTCTTGAGGCAAAGTTGTTCAATATGAGCAGATCTATCAAATGATATGCATTTTGTGACGAAATTTGTTACGCCACGTGATTACACAGAGCCTTAAAACTCGTTAGCGCCAACTAGTGGCCGATTTCTTTCAAAATTCTTACAGACCTCTAGGGCCTTGAGACGAACATGCCCACTGAGTTTCGTTCCGATCGGACTTCGTTAACTTTGTTTAATAGGTGCTCAAAGCTCATTGGCCAATGGCGGCCATGTTTTTCGAGATACGCCAATATCCTTTTATACATACATGGCCCCTTGGGCCAAGACGCTGCATACCAAATTTCAAGTCATTCGGAAAAACGGTCAGGTGTCTATATGTTTTTTTTGTTTTATAGCGCCACCATGTGGCCAATCGACGCATTATTTTTACTGTGACCTCAGATTGACCTCCTACATATGTGTACCAAGTTTGGTGAAGTTAAAACTACTAAATTACTTCTTGAGTTATAGCCATTTTAGTAAAATAGGCTCCTCCCACAGCGTTAATTTTGCACCCCCTAGCGACCGTGAATGGAAATTTCCACTTTTTTTCGATAATTATTACTTTTCAGACTCCAAAGAACATTTCTGCACTGGTTTGGTTCAGATCGGGCGAAAAACCACAGACTAGTTCGCAAAAGTAGGTTTTTGACAAAATTAAAAATGGCGGAAAAATTTGCATACCGGAAATGAAATCGGAGATATACTTGACCCAAGGATTACAGTGATATAAGACACTTGAGTCTACGACAAACCGTCTAGGAGTTATTAGCGATTTCATACTTTTGCTTACTATAGCGCCACCTATTGGCCAATCGGGGTCATAATTTGATAACCTCTCCTCGATTTTTGTACTACCATCTGGCAAAGTTTCAAGTCTCCAGCACTTACGGTTTGGGCTGCACGATGCGTTTTACGGCGGAAGAATAATAATAAAAATCAGGACAGTTACAATAGGGTTTCAGCACTTCGTGCTTGAACCCCTAAAAACCAGGACAATTACAATAGGGTTTCAGCACTTCGTGCTTGAACCCCTAATAAAAATCAGCACAATTACAATAGGGTTTCAGCACTTCGTGCTTGAACCCCTAAAAATCAGCACAATTACAATAGGGTTTCAGCACTTCGTGCTTGAACCCCTAATACAAATCCTTACAATTACAATAGGGTTTCAGCACTTCGTGCTTGAACCCCTAATAATAAAAATCAGTACAATTACAATAGGGTTTCAGCACTTCGTGCTTGAACCCCTAATAATAAAAATCAGCACAATTACAATAGGGTTTCAGCACTTCGTGCTTGAACCCCTAAAAATCAGGACAATTACAATAGGGTTTCAGCACTTCGTGCTTGAACCCCTAATAATAAAAATCAGCACAATTACAATAGGGTTTCAGCACTTCGTGCTTGAACCCCTAATAATAAAAATCAGCACAATTACAATAGGGTTTCAGCACTTCGTGCTTGAACCCCTAAAAATCAGGACAATTACAATAGGGTTTCAGCACTTCGTGCTTGAACCCCTAATAATAAAAATCAGGACAATTACAATAGCGTTTCAGCACTTCGTGCTTGAACCCCTAAACATCAGGACAATTACAATAGCGTTTCAGCACTTCGTGCTTGAACCCCTAATTATATTATAATCATATTATGTGACAGAAATCAAGGGCTAATATTTGACCCCTTAAATTGATTTCCATTTTTTTCTCTAACCTTGTTAATACGTAATCTTAGAGCTAAATGCATTTACACTGCAGTTACAACTGTATAAATAATGTTACGAGATTAACAATTTAAATATAGAAATTTGAATATAGAAAAAATGACATGGGGGAGGAGGCGGGGTGATAAATTATACTTTTAATTATGAAATTATTCAAAAGCAGTAGGTGGCGCCAAATTAATGAATGAGTCATAGAAGCATTTATACAACTGATTCGTTCAAACGGCTGATTTATTCTGGAATGAAGCAAGTGACTGGGTCACTGAATCACTACTATCTTAATGAATAAATAAGTAGTATAGAAGCACTCATTCAACTGATTCGTTCAAAACGGCAGGTTCATTCTGTAACGAAGCAAGAGACTGGGTCACTGGGTCACTGAATCACTGAACGGTTTCGTTCAAAATCCCAGATTTGTTTAGGGACAAAAACCCTGCCTCCCCTTTTGCTGTGGCTTGTACTATTTGTTGTTGGAGAAATAGAGCAAAAATAGAATATTAACAATATTATGTCTAAAATGTGCCATTAATACATGCCGTACTTATCAGAGATAAGGAGACTACTACTGTACACACTTGATTAACTATAGCAGTGAAGCTTTATTTCCACCAAAGAAACGCTTGAAGTCGGCTGTCTATATTCTAGCTGAGCTCCCAGCGAGAGTTTTTTAAAGGTGATCGTTATTTTAGAACGTATTATTTCCATGCCGATGCGTCATGCAGCCACACTACAGATATGTATTGGATCTGTTTAGTTTTTCTTTTATTCAAAATATTCACAAACTTGTTAACTATATCATGAATTATGATATATTCTGATTGTCAAATATGAGGAATTGAATGTGTTTTGTCGTTTAAACACCTTTATAATGATCATGTTTGTTGATATAACACGTGATGAGTTTGCAATTAAGAGGATCTGTTGAATTTACATCATGTAAATTCATAAATGTTTCCCGAAATACATAAAAGTAAGTGGCCAGTGAACATGGGAGAAGAATAAACTTTATTGTTTATGTGCATCTGATATCAATAAAACACTTTGTCAAATTATATAATTGGAATTTGGAAGGATTATTATTGTAGCTTCCATAGACATCAGACAGAGTGTATGGAATTTGAATTTAACTAAATATAAATGTCTTTTTTTTATATAGTACTTCATTTAAATGTCTATTTAAATCTCGGAAACCTCAAATAAACATTATGTGGTTGAAACACTGAATAGTGAAGCACTGAGAAGAATTTGTGCTGTATTGTGAGAAAAAGACTGCAATATATGATTGCATCAGTGCTAGAAATGACAAAAGTACCAGTCCTGTGGCAAATAAATAAATAACAATTACAGTTTTATGCTGCTTTGTAAAATTCTCATGCATATTTAAAAAATAATTAAATTTCCCTATTGTTGGTATTGAGTACTGAAATTGTATGGTATTGTAGGCCTAACTACTGAAGTCCTGTTATACATCTTTTGGTTCCCCAATTCAAGTTTCCAGAGCTACATACTTCCAGTCTTCCGTCACCTCTCACCCTCAGAAGCTCGCATTATTCTGCTCCATTACAGCTTTGTAAATACAGCTGCTGAGTCAAATATTATTTTGTATATTTTTATTGCGCTGATTGCAACTTGATTGACCTCTGTTTACATTTATTACATAAGTTAACAGGTGTGCGCCTGCTTTCTTCATTAAACCACAAGCAGTGTTGAGTTCTTGAAAGGAGCGTGCTGTTATAGTCTTGTGTATGTTTAGGAATGCGTCTGCATTCAATGCACACACATTCGGTCTGAATAACATCACTAAAATCTAAAGCTGTACTTAAGCCTTGCAGGTTTTCACAGTTTGGTATCATGTGCTGTTGCATTATATTATATATATATATATATATATATATATATATATATATATATATATATATATATATATATATATATATATATATATATATATATATAGCCTATATATATATTAAATGTCCCTGTCATGTTATGGGCTCTTTATGAAGGGCAACTAATAAAAGGCTGTACATTTGTAATGCTTCACAAAATTGTTGGGCACACTTCCATGGCCTAAACTTCTAGAGATTTTGCTGATTTTTCAGGGCCATGTCTGGATTATTTTGAGCTTCTGGAGACAGCGTGTTGCTTATGGAGTTTGTTTGACGCTTAAGATTTCAGGGTGATTATCCACAGCTAATTAAACTCTGAGAGTTGGCATGGTGTGAATAGAGCTGTTTTATGTGCTCTGCAGCAGAAATCTGTTCATATATTAAAAGAAGTTTGAAAGTCTACTAACCTCGGTTATTTTTTTCCACTCAATTATGTTGTAATAACGAGATGTTATGTCGTTAAAATGACATATGTTGTTAAAACATCTTTTCTCGTAATAACGAGATGTTATGTCGTTAAAACGAGAAATTTTCTAGGCCTTATAAGGACATGTGTAGTCATGTACAAAATATGCCTTGATTAACATAAAATTGATATAGCCTACCATGCCTTTATCACGTTCAAAAAGCTGAAGCAATAGCAGCCCCCAATGGACATTCATGTTAAAAGATCAAATTCTGTACACACCTTATTAATAAACCATATCCTACAGAAGCAGATGAGCCCAGAATATGAACGCAATGCATTTAATTACACGTTAAGCGTTTTCCTCCCATAGAAACCCGTTATTATAAAGAAAACTCTTAACGTGGCTTTATATGGGAGGATGGCATTGCGGTGCACAATCCTTTAAATGGTATTCAATGCTAAACAAAAATGAAAGATATAAGTAGCCTATAAAATAAACATAAATTATTGTGGCATTAATTAGCCCACAAACAATATTTATTTTAAAGCCTAAACAGATTTATTTAAAGCAAAACAACAGCGTTGGGCATTTATCTGTAATAGGCTAAATTTTGTATTTGTTTCAGCCGCCCTTTTCAAACTGGCCCAGCGCTTACTCCCCAAGGTAGAAAGTGCATGATTTGATTTGTTATCGAAATGCATTTCTCTCTAAAGGTGCATCTACTTTACAGAAGAGATTATTGGAGATATGTTAGCAGCCTACACTGATTTAGAAAACACTAGTTTATTAAAGATCTTCAGATCTAGTATCCGACTGAAGATATGTCCTGCCCAGGATACTCTTTGTTGCTGAACAGTATGGCAGCTTCAGGATTCTGGACCAGACTACAAAGCTCTGTGAAATTTTTGCTCAAGCTGAGTGGAAGTTTTGTTCAATATTATTCAATATTTAATAGCAATCTCCTTTTCGCATGCAGCCGTCATAGGCAGCCGTGCACGAGCGCAAAACCTCACAACACCCACCCCTGTCGGTGATTGGTTGGAACACTATTTATTTTGGTTTTGAGTGGTGGTGAAACCAACTGTTTTTGTGTGCAGATCTCAGAGCCTAGGCTGCCTACAGAGACGTGTTTTTTTGACGAAGACTAACACAGAGAGTGTGTGTGAGAGTGAGAGTGAGAGAGAGAGTGAAAGAGAGTGTGAGAGAGAGAGAGAGAGAGAGAGAGAGAGAGAGAGAGAGAGAGAGAGAGAGAGAGAGAGAGAGAGAGAGAGAGAGAGAGAGAGAGATTTTAACTCCCGAGGAACAGGGACCTCTTCAGCCTGGTGTCTCCTGTGATATATGTGAAATGCTCTTTTAGCCTCACACACTTAGCGCCCACAGTGGCCCGATACTAAGCCCACGCAGTGACTGACCCACATTAAGCAGAGTCTGAACCACTGTGCGTCTACAGCAGCTAAGGTAATTACAGCACTCAGTCACTGACAAGACCGCAGGTGGAAAGTAGAGCTGTTAGCTGCCTTGATATAGCTGCTAGGACATGCTTGACATTAAGGGAGCACTTGTACCACCCAAACCAGGCGTGGTACTATACATATTTTTATTCTTTAATCTTTAACTATATTATGTAGGGGTCGACCGATATATCGGCCGATATTTGGCTTTTTTTTTAAAGGGACACCAGGCAAGCCTGAGTGTTTTTTTCTTTACGAAGCTCCCCCTAGCTCCCCCTAGTGTCTGGTAGTAAATGCTTTCAAACACACTGTCATAAAAACGAACTGTTGTCCCTCGCCACAAGCAACCCAGCTGATCAGCTGTCAACCCAGCTGAGCAGAGGAACCGGCTATTTCAAAACCTTATGTCTACCGAGGTAAGTAAAGTAATATTTTCTTTCCATGGCGAGTTTTTAAAAAAATGTTTTATTGTGTTGTCATGCATACTAGTATTTTTACCAGGAACGAACAATATGAACGAGGCAAACTACTGCTTTCGTGTTTTGTTTTTTTGGGAGAGTGGGAGAGAGAGCTTGACCAATGTTGATACGTGTGCGAGCCCTCGCTCGGTCTGAAGCTCTTTTCCTTTTCTTTGCATCTTCCATCAAGGGTTTTCGCTGCTTCTTCCCCGGCTCTGCCATTATACACACGTTTGCAACAATCGCTAGCCGGGTTTCATTAGCCTGCCTCTGTGCTGGGGATGCTTGCCGTAAACTGATCCAGCTGCTCGCGATGTCTGAGACTTTGTGAGACTGAAGGACGCGGGTAGGATACACCGAACTTGCAAGGCAGTAGGGGCGGGCGAGAGAGTCTTCATTCGCCCTGTAATGAGTCATTTAACCATATACCGACTCAAGGGTGTAACTTTGGTTTGAGAAGTGGGGGGGACACAAAATGGGGGAAAATGTTTTCGATTTGAATCCCATTTCCTCCATTTACATACATTTAGGGACTATGGTGATACAAAATCCAGGAAATAATTAAGTTGTTTATAATGATAAATTCTGCCAAAAATAATAATAGGCTACTAAACTATGTATAAGAAAAGATGTCTTACTTTATTTATTGTTTAATAAGACTTGAGAGAATCATTTTATAAAGTCAAAAACTTTCACTAAAAATTTTCACGTTTTGTGTGTGAATAAAATGTAAATAATTTGAAACACAATTTCCACTGTTAAACAAACTTTTATTTCAAACTAACCGTTAAATCTGACATTTGTCAGAGACACATCCACCAAACCGCAGGTACACAAGATTATTTGTTACACGATGCAAAATTGAAACACAATCTCACAAACATAAAAACAAACATGTAACTTTAATATAAAGATATTTTTTCATTGTCCTCCATCTATCAATTCAATCCCATTTCTCAATATACTAACTATTCACCCTTCTATACTGTCCTGTCTCCTCACATGTAAGAACCAAACACATGCTTCCTGTAGTCATTCGCCATGATGAACTCCTGGCAGATGTTTTCCTTGCTGACTTTATCTAGCATTTCTTTGTGGATGTGACAGACTGCTACATTGTTAATGCGAATCTGCAACATTGTGCTTCTCAGCCAGGTCTTCAACCTCTTCAGAGCACTGAAGCTCCTCTCTGCTTCCGCAGAGGCAGTAGGAACAACCATAAGTAGTCGAACAAGTGCTTCAATTTGGTTGAAAAGTCCACGGACTTCAGGCAGCTGATTCCTCAGAATAGTTGCGGCCTCTGAAGTGGTTGTGTATGAGTATTGGAGCTTAAACATGTTCAGCTGAACCTTCAGTGACCTTTCGTTTAATTCAGGATACTGGTCCACCACAGCAGTGTCTACATCCCCAGTTAGGAGGGCTTCCTCCAGCTTCGTCAGTGTTTTCAGACTACCCTGATCAAACCTCTCCTTCAGCTGGATGTCCACAGTATCCAGCACCTTGAAGAAATCAGCTCTGTAGTGTTCTTCTGGTGTTGTAGGTGTGTGTGCAGTAGTGACATTACCAATGAAGCGTTTTGGTGGACGGCGGATGTGGGGCATGGTTATGGGCTCAATATTTAGCTTGGTAATCATCTCTGTTGCATGGCTATATATCTCCTGGAACTTCTCCTCAGTTCTCTTTGCCCTCAGGGTGGTCCTTACACAATCTGCTGCAGAGGTCATACCAGACACTGTTTCTGTTCGCTTCTGCAGTGTGCAATTAAGGCACTCCAACTCTTGGATTACTTCAGTGGCCATCATGAGCCCTAACACTGTGGTACCTTTTCCAAACCTCTCCAGCAGCCCTCTTGCTGTCACACCAGTGTTTGAGGTATCTGTTTGCGCCATGTCCTCTAAGCTGAGTAGCACGGACTCATACTGACGTAGCACAGACCAGATTGCTGGAGTCCTGGTCGTCCATCTTGTTTGACACAAGGGTTGCAGGTTGCTAACTGTCCCAGATGCTGCAGCTGCAATATTCACAAATTTTGTTTTGTATTTGACTGACATTGTGTACAGACAGCCAAGCTTGTGGACCCAATCCAGGGCATCAGATGTCAGTGATGATGCTGGACAAGCAGCCTGGGTGACCAGATTTGCACAGTGGGCGCCACAGTGTACATACAAAGCCAGTGGCTGCATCTCCCTTATCCTGGCCTGTGCTCCCTTTCTGTTGCCTGACATGTTCGCTGCTCCATCATATGTCTGTCCACGCAGACCAGACAGCGGAAGATTCAAGCGCAACAACACATCTGTGGCAACTTTTGCTAGGTTTTCCCCAGTAGTGCATGAGACTTCGTAAAACCCCAAGAAGACCTCGTGAGGGACCAAATCATGGTCTACATACCTGACACATATGGCTTCCTGTTCAGTTCCTTCAATGTCCTGTGTTCCATCAATAATAATGGAATATTGGAGGAGAGGCAGCATGTGAATTGAGCTAATGATTTCCCTAATTATGCTGTTTGCAAATAGATTTAAAATTTCATTCTGGATTTTGGGGGATGTGTAATCATGTTTTCTTGTTGACAGCCATTTCTCTAAGCCAGGGTCATCTTCACATCTTACTTTCAGTAATTGGTTTAAGTTACCCTCTTCAGCTTCATGGCCCCTAAGAGCAGCTCTCTGGCGTGCCAAGAGCTGTACAGAGCCCGCAATTTTCAGGAGACACCGTCTTGATTCCTGTTGCTGTGCAGCTTTGGCTGAAGATAACTGGACATCTACTGGTTTTGTTTTTTGGCAGTGGGTAGTGACAGCAACTTTGTGTGCATTGCTTTGGACATGTTCTGCAAATTTTTGAGTTGCCTTTTTCCAGTTTCGGAAACCAGTTTTAACAAATGTTGGATCTGCATTCTTGGCCAAATTTGATTTTTCATGCCCAAAAGCTTGAGCACAGAAAAAACATAGGATTCCATTGACTCCTGAACTGTAGTGGAGCCAAGGAAATTCACGGTACCACTTTTCTTGGAACCTTAGCGTTTTGTTGGTGAGCTGCTGTACTGCAATGAGCTTCGGGTTAGCATGGTTGGGTTCCGCATCATGCCTGCCTACCTGCACTTCTTCGCTTGCGCCTGTTCCCTGTCTCACCTACGAAATACGAAAATATGCTAGCCTGTTTCTGACATGACATAATTAAAATTAATTACCTGACCCTTTACACAGCACATACCTGCAAATCTGAGCTACTTCTCCCTGTCTTTAAGCAGCTTCACCTCATCTGTTCTCTGATATGAAAGCATGGCGCAAATAAAAATAAACAAAAGTTCATCACAACTGAAACTATATTATAAAATATCAGAGCCTGACTCTTTGTTTCTCTCCCACCACACAAGTGAGCAGGTAAATAATATGAAACCACACCCATGTGATGATGTGACCATGTTAAAAAAATATTCTAAACAAATAACAACACGCACTTTGGCTCCTACAAGAAGAACATTTAATTTGATAATATTCAAACTGTATTCACTATTTATCATGTACACTTCTTCCCTTTTATCACCAACAAATCAAAATCACCTGGCCTTTCATACAGCACATAACCTTCCTGTAACGTTGTGCTGCTACTGCTTTTCCCTATCTCACCCTCTCTGTTCTGAAGCAGCTCCACCTCATCTGTGCTCTGATATGAAAACAACTGAGTTATGATCATATTGAGTCCACTAGCGTAGCCAGAAAAGGCTCTCTGGATGTACATCATAAAAACTGGGTGTGCCACATTTATTTTCAGATTAATGTGTAAAAAAACCCTGACTGTGTATCAATAACTTTACAGAATTGACTGGGCTGATGTGTAAAACTATACTCAGGCTCACCACATAACCATAACACTATATAAAATATAGGCTAACTCAGGCTAGCTCGACATTAAGCCTTTTCTTTGAACTAGGGTTGGGCGGTATTACGGTAATATCGGATACCGCGGGATCTTAAAATAGCACCGGTATCAGTTTCAATACCATCATTACCGGCACTTATATAGCCTATAATATATATTATTTATTTATTGCCTAAAAAATGCTTATGTGTGGTTGCAGTTTGGCAATATTTCTGGTTCCAACCGAATGAGAAGGGAGAGGCGGTAAATACGAGAGATGTAAACACTTCTAACCTAATGTCGCATATCCGAAACAACCGCCCACTCACTGCTGCCAGGATGCATTTTGTTCTCGAGTTCATTAAATAAGCGCATTAAGTTTCGTATTTGTTAAAATATTATAATGTTATTTTTTCCATCTTTGTTGATTATGAGAAGTGAACAGCACAAATAAGATGGGATGCATCGGGAGTCAGACGATTTGACCACTTCAATAAATTTCGTTTTGTAAAAGGCCTCTTTAAAACGAATTTCGTTTTGTAAAAGGCCTCTTTAAAACGAATTTCGTTTTGTAAAAGGCCTCTTTAAAACGAATTTCGTTTTGTATATATTTTATCTTAATTTTAATACATTTTTCATCAACCAATTGCCTGGATAATCATGACATGATGGGCATGCTGCGGTCACTTGCATTGAAATCTCATAAATTAACCGAAACTCAGTGTAGGCTATGCCTCACAGACATGACAAATATATATAAATAAAGCTTGAAATTTCTTTAAACGAAACAATTAAAAACGAAAGAAATAGGCTACTCACTGATTAGGCTAAGTAATCCATGATGTGCATTTTTCTCTAGGCGCGTTCATACGGAGATGCGATCATAAATTTCATTAAACGAAACTATTCAAAACGAAAATAAATAGACTAGCCTACTCTCTGTAATCCATGATGTGCATTTCTCTCTATAGCGTTCACTACGGAGATGCCGATCGTCAATTTCTTTAAACGAAACAATTCAAAATGAAAAGAAAAAGGCCACTCTCTGATTGTGTAATGATGTGCATTTCTCTCTATAGGCGCGTTCACTACAGAGATGGCGATCGTCAACTTCCATCTTTGCAGAAAAGTTTTATTAATAAAAATCAATGGACACGCGTCACCGGATTACAAAGGCACTTCTTGCTTGTTGCACGCACACAGATATTATGTTGAATAATGGTGGGCTCGGGCTCATAATAACAGTTAATGCCGTCGGCCGGACTCAGACACAACGTGCACGGGTTGGGCTTGATTTTTTTTTTTTTTTTTTTGCCCGATCTGGCATTCAGTTTCTGAACGGTGTAGGCACAAGCCAACAGTTTGGTGACGCCGTCTGAGCCCATTATGTCATAATTTTTAATTAGTCACGGTAATACCGTATACCCCGGTAAAATAGGGAGGAGGTTTGACGGTATCAAAATTTGAATACCGCCCAAGCCTACTTTGAACAAGTAAATTGGTCATTCACTGTCCAGACAAAAATAGGATTTTCTTTTGTTGTACATATAATTTATTCTGTCATCAGTGTTCAGTCAGCTTTGACATATTTAAATCAGCATATTTATGATATTTTAACCTTTATAAAGGGCATTTTTCCCTAAATCGTTTTAAATATATTATTCATCTTTCATTTTAAATTCTTAAATTTGATCAGTAAATTAAATTATAATAATAAGACACTATATGGCTGTTACCAATCAAATGTAATAATTTACACTGAAAAATTACAACTGCATTAAATAATGTTATGAGATTGTTTTAAATATTTTTTGAATATGCAAATATGAAATATTGTAAAGAATGATACTTTTAAACAAGAAACTAAATCACCAGTAGGAGGCGGCAGGCGACCGTCTTAATTAGGGAGTCATTGAGTCATTTATTCAAACGATTCGTTCAAACTGCTGATTTGTTCAGGAATTAGGCATTTATTTATTAATGGGTCATTGAATCTTTGACTCACTCGTTCAAAATGCTGAATCATTCAGTAATGAAAACACTTTACGTGTTCCTGTGAGAGGTGTTTTCTGCTGTGATCTTTGTTTTGAACTATTTTCGATGCTGAAATAAAAGAAAAACAGTCAATATAGCGTATAAAATGTAAGTGACTTGATATTAATGTCTCGTTTATTTAACTGTCATATGAAATTGGTGTCACATTTTCAATTGTGATGGTATTCAGCACTCTTGATCGTGTGATGTTGCTTAACTGTAAAAATATAAAAACTCCACATGAATTTTTGCTGCTGTATGTTCACTGAGTTTCTGTGTGTGAGCTGCGCTCATTTGTTTTCATCGGGCAACATCCTCAACAGCACAACTTTGTTACCGTCAGACAGTCTGTTTGCGGATTGGTTGACAGTCCGAATGTCGGCAGATATTTTTTACAAATTAACTTCCATTTTAAATGAACAAATATTGTAAGTGAACAACAATAGCCCAAGTTTAGAAAAACATTTATTATAAAGACTTATTTTATTTCTGCATCTGAGTATGAGTTGAGTATAACATTAAACTAGCAGCCAGAGTCTGCTTGTCATACATTGCTGACAGAAAATGCTGCTGTTTAAAGTGGACACAGAATGTTCTAGGCAACATTAAATGTTTAGCTAACAGTCTGAGGTTACCTAGCAACAGTGTATGTTAATGTTAGCTCATCAACAGGTGTAGACCATAGACTGTAAAAAAATAAGTAGACAGAAATTTTGATTACCCTGACCTGAGCTAATTTACTGAATCAACCAACTCGCATCTCCTTTCTTTTTTTTCATCCATGAAGACATTAAAGTCATCTGTTGCTGGCGTTTCATGACTGACTGCGATACCGGCTGCTCAGTAGAACTTTCAGCGCGCTTCGAGTGTGCACGAGACGTCCCTGCCTGTACGCGGACGCGCGCATCGACACAGGATGTCTGTTCTGCTCGGTCCTGCTCTATTTTTTACAGTCTATGGTCCTGCTCCTCCGTGACGATGACGGCGCGCGGTCAAAAAATCATAACAAACGAATTTGAAAGTGGGGGGACACGAACGGGATTTTGAAAAGTGGGGGGGGACATGTCCCCCCTGTCCCCATAGGAAATTACGCCCGTGTACCGACTTACGAAGATGATTAATTAACATGAAAACGTTGCCTGGTGTCCCTTTAAATATCGGCATCGGTCGATTAGTTTTTCTGATTGGCCGATGTTTTAGAAGTGGGACTTTTATTTTGACGAGCGTTGCTGAGAACGCCAGCACCTGATCACACAGCACTCACATTCTCCATCTTCATTTAGTCTCTGTTTAACCGTCATATCTAATACGTTATTAGACCACACTGCTAAACAAAGAAAGTAAACGGTACACGAAAAAGTAAAGCATTTGCTTTTATATTATTAGTAACAGAAAGGAAAACAATTAGGCTATAATGCTTTCTCATTTACAGTCAACATTCAGCAAATACACATCTATATCATTTAAACACATCTCTGAATATCTAATACACATTTATTTTCACAAACATTTATTTGGCTTATGTTCTAGGGACTAATGATGGATATTTAGAGTATATCCAATACTGAATGTTAGGACTGTCACAATATCTTTTCACTACACAACTATTGTGGCGAAAAGAATTAATGATATTATAAAAGATGGAATTTCAAAATATATCACAATATTAATCGCAATATCTACATAAATTCTGAGAAAAATAAAATAAAATAATGCTATCAGTCATTAAATCTTTGTTAATTTTGTGTTTTCTCTATTTTGGACAATGAATCAAATCAATCAAAATATGAGTAAGGAAGCAGAGAGAGAGTTTGTAACCATAACTGTAAAAAAAAAAAAAAAAAAAAAATTCCCAAAAAGTAAACTTACTGTTGATCTGCACTTCATGCAGTATGGGGTGTCTAAAACCCTGTTTTTTTAATGTAATTTATGGCTTTTGTTGGTCATCTCTGTAATTATTTTGTGCTGCAGTAGTAGCAGGATTATCAAATTTCGTAAATTTTTTTTACATCAGTGCATTCCTTTTATGTTCTGATAACCTTATTGGCAAACAACATTTAAATATCACCATGGAAACAAAAACCTTGTGCTAATTTTGCAATGTCAATAAATAAATAAACAAACCAAGCAAAGAGTATTTTTATTGGTCATTTGGTTTGTTTCTGTTGTGTAGTCCTGCCATTGGTTCCAAATGCTTCTGCACATAAACATGTAATTCATTAAAATTTGTTATTTTGATTCTTGAGGAGGAATGTTGACTTTTTGAAGGACAGAAAAAAATACTTGGAAAAATGTTGCCTGGTTAGGACACAGTGTACTAAAATGTTTACCCAAAGGGAGATATGTACAATATGTCTGCAGAGCAGCTTTGTGAAATGGTGTACATAATTACTGAAATAAAGAAAAACAGATGAGGAACCTTTTCTTCTGTAGAATCATCATCAGGTAGCCACAACCAGTACAATCTATAATTGATGAACATCACCATGTGAACGATGACCCCACAGGAATTAACTTAGGGTTTTAAACCAAATGGCTGGAGTCACAGTTGATAACGTTCCAAATGTGTTGTATTTCTGGTAGGGGTGTAACGGTTCACAAAATTTACGGTTCGGTTCGATACGATACACTGGTGTCACGGTTCGGTACGTTTTCGATACAGCAAAAAGAAAGAAATGCCAGAGAAATTTCCTTGATTTTTTTTATTTTTTATTATTAAAACTAACACCATAAAGTATGATAATTTTTTACTTTGAGCAATGATGGAGCTATACTTGACTCTTGAAAACAAAAACAGCTCCTTGCTCCTTGAGAATGTAATATTGAATGTAATAATATGTAAGAATGAAAAATGAAATGTAATATTGTAGTATAAACAAATATTTACATTTGAGGGCAGCAATTTTATTAACCCTCTGGAGTCTAAGGGGTTTTTGGGGTCCTTGAGATGTTCTGACATGCCCTGACATTTGTGCTTTTTTCAGTTGCTTATAAACATATTAATGGCAAAGGTGTAATTACACTCTATTTAGCACAAACAGGGCTACCATAATATGTGAGAAACATGTATGTACATGTTTGTATTTTTGAGAGAATAATGTTTATGCATGGTTATTGAAAAAACTAAAAACTAAAGTTTCTGAAATAAGGCCACAAAACACATACTAAATATGTGTCAATAAGACTTCTGAATAATACATTTTGTCGTCTAGAGTTTTTTCTTCAAAATGATGTGAAAATCATCCTGCCTTATCATTCACATAAAACAATACATTGATTTAAATTTTGCAAGACACATTCTGTTTGGAAAGGCAATATGCGAGTGGGCGTCAACGATCCAACACCATCATGCATATTTAGTGGTTCACACCTGAGGAGACAATGGGCCTGCATACTTAATGAGCCATTCATTCAGGTGTGTCACTGAGCCACAAGAAAGAATGCAAGAGCAATATGTATGCATGTGTATGTATATATATATATATATATATACACATATATATATATATATATATATATATATATATATATATATATATATATATATATATATATATATATATACATATATATATATATATACATATATATATATATATACATATATATATATATATACATATATATATATACATATATATATATATATATATATATATATATATATATATATATATATATATATATATATATATATATATATATACATATATATACACACTACTGGTCAAAAGTTTTAGATCGGTACGATTTTTTTTATGTTTTTAAAAGAAGTCTTTTCTGCTCACCAAGGCTGCATTTATTTGATTAAAAATACAAACAAAAACAGTCATATTGTGAAATATTATTACAATTTAAAACATATATATATATTCTACCAAATTGGTTCACAGTTGGAAGCATCTCATTTTTATTTTTATTTTTTTCCATGTCTAGTAATTGTGCAGTTAATTCTCATACTGTATTTTCAGTTTTGGAATATGTATCCTCTCCCCAGATTTGTAAATAATAAAACACAATAAAAATGATTTAAAGAAAAGGCTTATATTTACCTTTTAATAGTTTGTTTACATCTACCTTGTAAATATATTTTTTTTTATTAAAAAGGTTACAATTACAACAACAATTCAAGTGCAATCTTTCTTTGTAAAAACTAAAGTATACATTTTACCATACATATTTCAAAGTTAAGGATTCATTACTTTGAATATAGCCTAGGCTACATTGGAACAAACACATAATAACATATTATTTGATTATTTTTGACAAAACATTGGCAAACAAAAGCTTATTTGAGGTGGCAAATATTTTACAGTAAAAATGTATAATCTATCCAAAACTAGTCAACGAAATGTTGTCTTTCATATGTCTGTAACATAGGTCTTTCGTTTATATAAGAAATATAAATGTTAATTTGCAGTTTAATATGTTGCTTATACAAATACATTTTATTTCAACATATTTCAGTCGATTTTTACTCATCTCAGTATAGCAATATAGTTTGCTAAAAGCGGATCATTCATTCACACACAGAAATGCGATTCAAATTTAAACCGTCTTTTTGCGAGTCGTGGTAAACAGCGCGCATCTCTGCCGTTCATTCATTCACACACAGAAACGCAATTCACTTGAGAATGAAAAAAACTTACTACAGTATTCTCAGGATCCGTTGCTCCTCGAAATACCAGCACTTCTGAGGTACATTTTCCATTATTATTATTACGATAGTATTATTCCTCACAGTGCCGCGAGATGGTGTAAACAAGTACAATGATCTGAATAAACTTGATGTGTTTTCTCAAGCTGATATGGGGGCGTTCACAGTTTTCATGGATGCCTCAGTCATTTGCGTTTGAATAGCGCGGGGTCACATTAAAAATAATTAGCTGAGATGAGAACGACTGACATCTCGCTCTTTTCATACAGATTACATAAACTGAGAATATTTGTTTTTTATAAAAAATACTTCATTTAAAAGAAGAGAATTCAAGCTTCATGTCTGTGTGTCTGTATGCCTGTTTGACTGAGTATTCACTGAGTTATTGTTCATTTTCAGACGCATTTCAGAATTGACTTCACTGACAGAGAGAAAGCAGAACTCACATCATGTTTATTTTTCTTTATTTGGCAAAAAGCACAACACTTTGTTTTTATTGTGAGTATGCACAAAAATAATACACACTTAACAGGATCGATTGATGTATGAAACTGGTTTGTAAGATCAAAGTCAACAGAGTATTTGGAGTCTCGTTTGAACTGATAAGAAAAAAAAAAATGAGCAAATCACGCCGGCGTGATTGCCGACCTCAGAGGGTTAATAAACAATTAAAATGCTTCTTATTTTTTCAGACACATTTATTATCATTAGCCTACTTTTGCTGGTGCTTTATGCATTAAAGATTTATGCATGCGCTTGAGCGCGGAATAGGCTATACATGCACCCAGGATTGAATATAAATGTGCGATTAGTCCTAATTGCTTAAATGAATAACTACTGGTCGACTAGAAAAATCTTTAGTCTATGGAAACTCTAATCAATAGCCTAAATTGAATAGTTGACATTATTTAATTAGTAATTAGTCCAGCTCTTTACATTAAATTAGTTGTTAGCATAATTAGTTAATGAACTAATAAAATAAAGTTTAAATTAAGATGCTAACCATATATTTCTATATAGCATTGCTTATTCCACCACAAGGACTGTTTTTAATGTGACAATCCATTATACATGTGAAGATTGTAGGCTACTGTATCTATGTTCTGTTATGTTTTGACTACTTTTATTATATTGACTACTGTTTAATTATAGGTAATGAAGATATAGCCTATTAACAAAAATAAATCTTAGATATTAATATACTATATATAAAAAACTCATAGGCCTATATAAAATACATTTTAAAAAAGGGCCTCACTGATTAATTGTGCCTGGGGCCCCCAGTCAGTGTAGGTTCGCCTCTGATTAGGGGCTGCTATGCTTCAGCTTTTTCAGCGTAGAAGTATGAGAAAGGCATGATAGGCTATATAAATTTTATGTGGATAAAGGCATATTTTGTACATGACTACACATGTCCTTATAAGGCCAAGAAAATATGTCGTTTTAACGACATACCATATCATTATTACGAGAAAAATATGTTGTTTTAACGACCTAACATCTTGTTATTATGAGAAAAGATGTGGTTAAAAGGACACAAGATCTCGTTATTACGAGAAAAGATGTTGTTAATATGACATGCCGTTATTATGACATATTATGTCGTTTTAACGACATAACATCTCGTTATTACGACATAATTGAGTGGAAAAATAATATGAAAGTGGCAGCATTGTCACCGTAATTTTGTATGCCTTTTAACCTTGACTAAAGCAGCATATACAAAAATAAATCTTAGATATTAATATACTATATATATCAGTTAATTTGGTGCAGCAGAGACTATGATTTGAACTTTTGGTTACTAGTCAAATACCTTTTGACTAGTAACCAAAAGTTCAAATCATAGTCTCTGCTGCACCAAATTAACTGATATAAATAGTGTAGAATATTGCATAGAAACTGTGTCTATTCCTCGTTTAGTGAGATCAAATAATAAATCTACTGCAGGATCTAGAAAAAATCTAATTGTTATTAAACCAGAAAATGTTGCTATTAGTAACCAAAAACAATTTCTAAAGCTAGGTCTTCTAAACATTAGATCACTCACACCTAAGGCAGTTATTGTAAATGAAATAGTCACGGATAATAGCTTCGATGTACTTTGCCTTACTGAAACTTGGCTTAAACCTAATGATTATTTCGGTCTAAATGAGTCTACTCCATTAGGATACTCCTATAAGCACGAACCCCGTCTGATTGGTCGTGGCGGCGGTGTTGCAGCGGTCTATAGAGATATTCTCAATGTTACTCAGAAAACGGGTTATAAGTTTATTTTGTTTGAAATACTTGTACTAAATGTTACGCTCTTAGATGTTAGAAAAAAATCCATATTATCTCTAGCCTTGGCTACCGTATATAGACCGCCTGGGCCTTACGCTGATTTCCTAAAAGAGTTTGCAGATTTTCTCTCAGATCTATTGGTCAATGTAGATAAAGCATTAATTGTTGGAGATTTTAACATACACGTAGATAATCCAAATAATGCGTTAGGGGCTGCGTTTATAGATTTATTAAATTCCTTTGGGGTAAAACAAAACGTCACCGGACCAACTCATCGTCTTAATCATACACTCGATTTAATTATATCATATGGAACCGATCCAACCGATATAGATATCATTCCACAAAGTGATGATGTCACTGACCATTACTTGGTAACTTGCATATTACGTACTGCTGTAATATGTCATGCGGCGCCGCGTTTTCGACCAGGCAGAACAATCCTTCCATCCACCATAGATAATTTCTCGAGTTGCTTGTCTGATCTGTCTCAGCTGCTGCCTGAACCCAAACAAACAGATGAACTAGAAGAACTAACTAGCACTATGAGCACCATTCTCTCTAGAACATTGGATGTTGTTGCACCCGTTAGATTAAAAAATGTTACAGAGAAAATTAAAGCACCATGGTACAATAATACTACGCATGTTCTAAAGAGAGAAACCCGTAATTTAGAGCGTAAATGGAAACAAACTAATTTAGAGGTCTTTAGAATCGCGTGGAAAGACAGTATGTCACGTTATAAAAAGGCCCTAAAAGCGGCCAGGGCTGAGTATCTCCGCAAACTAATAGAAAACAACCAAAACAATCCTAGGTTTTTATTTAACACCGTGGCTAGACTAACAAATAAACAGACGTCACCCGAACAAAATATCCCGTTACAGTTTAGTAGTAATGATTTCATGAACTTCTTCACTGAGAAAATAGAAAACATCAGAACCACAATTGTAAACGTTCAATCCTCAATCGCGCCTTATAATTCAGCCTCAATTTTCCCCCCGCAAGAACAATTACAGTGCTTTACAACTATAGAACAAAAAGAGTTAAATAAACTTATCACTTCATCTAAAACAACAACATGTTTATTAGATCCTATACCAACTAAACTACTGAAGGAAGTGTTACCTGTAGTGGAAGAGCCTCTCCTCAATATTATTAACTCGTCTTTATCTTTAGGTCATGTTCCAAGAACATTTAAACTGGCAGTTATAAAACCTCTCATTAAGAAACCACAATTAGATCATAATAATCTAGCAAATTATAGACCCATTTCAAATCTACCTTTTATGTTTAAAATACTAGAAAAAGTTGTGTCCACTCAACTGGGCTCTTTCTTGCAAGAAAATGATATCTATGAAAAGTTTCAGTCTGGATTCAGGCCGCATCATAGCACTGAAACTGCGCTCGTTAAAATCACAAATGATTTACTCTTAGCTTCTGACCAAGGCTGTATCTCAATACTAGTTTTACTTGATCTAAGTGCTGCGTTCGATACTATAGATCATACAATACTCTTAGATCGACTACAAAATTATACTGGTGTTCAAGGACAAGCATTAAGCTGGTTTAGATCATACTTATCTGACCGCTACCATTTTGTCTATTTAAATGGAGAAAAATCGATCATAACTCCAGTAAACTATGGAGTGCCGAAGGGATCTGTGTTAGGCCCTCTGTTATTCTCAATATATATGATGCCACTTGGAAATATTATAAGGAAACATGGAATTAGTTTCCATTGTTATGCTGACGACACTCAAATATATATTTCATCACGGCCGGATGAAAACGCTAATTTATCCAAATTGACAGAGTGTGTTAAAGATATAAAAGATTGGATGACGCGTAATTTTCTTTTATTAAATCCAGACAAGACAGAGGTAATACTTATCGGTTCAAAAAACCGCCCACAGAACCTCTCACAATACAACTTTGACATCGTAGGATGTCCTGTTACTTTATCCTCTACAGTAAAAGACCTGGGTGTTATACTCGATTGTAACCTGTCTTTTGAAAATCATATTTCGTATGTTACAAAAACTGCCTTTTTCCACCTTAGAAACATTGCTAAGCTACGTAATATGCTATCAGTTTCTGATGCAGAAAAGTTAGTTCATGCATTCATGACCTCGAGACTAGATTACTGTAATGCTTTATTAGCCGGTTGTCCTGCATCCTCAATAAACAAGCTACAGTTAGTCCAAAATGCAGCCGCTAGAGTTCTTACTAGATCAAGAAAATATGATCATATAACACCGATTTTATCATCACTACATTGGCTACCTATAAAGTTCCGTATTAATTATAAGGTATTGCTACTGACTTATAAAGCCCTAAACGGCTTAGCTCCAGTCTATTTAACGGATCTTCTATCACCCTATAATCCATCGCGCTCTTTAAGATCAATAAATTCGAGGCTTTTGGTCATACCTAGGATATCCAGATCAACCAAAGGAGGGAGAGCATTTTCACATTTGGCTCCAAAACTCTGGAATAGCCTTCCTGATACTGTTCGTTACTCGGACTCACTCTCCCAGTTTAAAACTAGATTAAAGACGCATCTTTTCAGCCAGGCATTCATATAATATTGTTAATCTCACAGTTTCAAACTACAATCCGGCCTCTAGTTCATAAATGCCAGAGGAGAACTGGCCCCCGACTGAGCCTGGGTTCTCCCAAGGTTTTTTTTCTCCATTAGGTCACCTGATGGAGTTTTAGGACACCATTAGGTCACTTGATGGAGTTTTTCGGTTCCTTGCCACTGTTGCCTTTGGCTTGCTCAGTTGGGGATATTTTGGGGATATTTAATTTTATTCTATCAATCAATAAATTCCACTAGAAACAAACTTTGTTGTATTATTTTATTTTAATACTGTGAAGCTGCTTTGATACAATCTGTATTGTAAAAAGCGCTATACAAATATACTTGATTGATTGATTGATTGATTGATATACAAATCGAGCTGAACATTCACATACATCTCATCCTGACATCGCAGTTTGCAGTGAAGAACGCAGTCATGTATTTTTTTTATGTATATTTTTCATGTATATTTGGGGTTACTGGGATCTTCTTTTTGGCATTTAGGAATTCCTACCCTGGCAGACACATTGCATATCCTTCTAGTAATATGATTTATGGATTGTATTTGGCTATATGCTTTGGTATGAAAGTTTCTATGAAGAACTTAAAGTATAAATGTAACACATCAGGTGGCCTCTTGGGGAGTGCTACATGTTAACCCACAGTTAAACTTTTGCCGCAAAGTTGCATCTGTAATTTAATTTAGTTTAAAACAAAGAACCCAAAGATAAAAATATAGACAAAGTAGTCAAACTCACTAATTAAGTAGTTGATTGTTAGTCTGCTTGTTATCCATTCTGCCCAAAGTAAACTGTGTTATTTTTGTCTAAATTAATTGTTGTCTAAACTAATTTTTCAATATATATTAATACTGAAATATCTTAAACAGTTCCAATACTCATTTTCGCAGTATCGATACACGAACACCAGCTGCATTTTCTTGCTTTCTCTTTTTCGACAGCGAGTTGACACATAACCTCTCACTTGTTTCATTCGAATAGTTACAAGGCCTGAATTTCAGCACAGGATTGCAGGTATTGCACATTATTTTACTCATTCCCACAGGTTTCGCACTTGCACCTAAAGCGCGCACACAGAATGCCACCTGTTAAACAGCTCGCGGGTACCAAATTGAGTTATTTTTTTCATGGCTCACTGCACTTAAACAGTCAAATACACACAAAATCATGTCAAAATTCCCATTTTGGCAAGTATTCACCTAAACAGTTGGTTTTGTCAAAGCTGCTTTAAAGCAAGCCTCTAAGGTTAAAACAGCTGACAAAAGCATGCGTTTGAGCGAGTTCAGGGGAAAAATGTAAAACTGCTAGATCTCTGCTAGATCCTTTGTAAAACTTATTCCTAAATATTTAATCTTGTTTTTTACTGGGATATTGCACAAAAGTTTTTCTTTTGAATCATAAAGGCACATTATTGCACTTTTTTTTCATTTAGCATTAATCCAGAAGCACCAGAAAACTCTTAACTGCAATGCTGCTGTGCAGCTGTTCTTTATCTCTGCAAACTGAGATAATCTCATTTTTTTACTGAAGATGGTAATTCCTTGAATAGTTGGAGATTTCAAGATTTTTATGGAAAGATGTTGTAAGATGCCAGTTGTCCAAAATCAAATTATCTCTATCAGGTTTAGGAATAGGGTTATTAATCCTTGTTTCATAGATCCAATACATTCCTTATACATTTCATTATATAACACTCCACTGTATAATTATATAATAAAACTCCACTGACAGACCATCTGTGCCTGGCGATTTATTTATTTATTTTTCATTGAACGGGGATAGCTGTAACCATCTCACTATTCCTTAGTTCTTCATCACAAAGGTCTCGAAATTGAGTATATATGGGTGAGACAGATACCTTAACTGACTCAGAAAATTTAGAACATTTTATCTATTTCAAATACAGATTGAGAGTAAACAGAGTAAAAAGATTCTAGATCATTTGTAATCAGGTTTGGATTTGAAGTGAGTACATCATTTTTAAGAGAGGAGATCATTTGTCTTTTAATAGTTTTTTTTTTCTAGCGAAAATAAATAGCTCATATTTTCCCCCTTTTTCTTTGCACTTAGCTCTAGAACTAATAAATGCGCCTTTTGCTTTTTTTGATCAATTTGAGTTTTTAAAGCTCCAGTTCTTCCTCTGTTAGGTTATCTTTTTTTCAGATAAAAGTCTAATTCTGTCCTAAGTGCCTGTTCCCTATTCAAATTATGATTTTTAACTTGTTTACTAAAGTAAATAGCTGACTGCCTAACTTTAAACTTAAATATCCCCCACTTCTTAATTTCTGTCAGGACCACTATCGTCAAATACGATTGACAATTTGCATACAGTTAGGATTGGCGGTATGGTTCTGTTCTGGGCAAGAACTCCCTGCGCATCCATGCAGCCTAGCATGGATAAGAGCAGGGAGAGCAGCAATAACCCCCCTTATGGTAAACATAACAGAACAAACATGAATATGCAGATATCATTAATTAATTTTAATGTACAACATAATTAGAGAATTTTACGCGAATAGCTGCTGATATATGTATACAGTGATAGGCGTATTCCAGCATTCCAGATAGCTTAGAAGAACTCGATATTGCGACAGAAACTTTTAACTTCTCTTTTCCAGCACTTTAGACACAGTTGCTCCTTTGCACTTAAAGAAGATTAAAGGAAATAGTCCAACGCCGTGGTACAACAAGCACACTCAGGCCCTTAAGAGAGCAGCCTGAAAAATGGAGCGTAACTGGAAGAAAACAAAACTAGAGGTATTTCGCATTGCACGATTGCATACAGAGAGGCCTTAAAAGCTGCTAGATCTGCTTATTTTTCAACCTTATTAGAAGAAAATAAACAAAACCCTAGGTAATTATTTGAAACAGTGGCTAAACTAACGAAAAATAAAGCTTCAAGCTCAGACGTTTCCAAGCAGCACAGCAGTAATGACTTTATGAACTTCTTTACTTACAAGATTGATAATATCAGGGAGAAAATTATAACTATGCCGTCTACTACAGTATTGCACTAGGCAGTGCATTGTAGTCTCCTTGAGGAAAAATTTGATTCATTCATTGCTATAGGAGAGGAAGAATTCACTAAACTCGTTAAATCATCTAAATCGACAGCATGTATGTTAGACCCTGTACCGACTAAGCTATTGAAAGAGATGCTTCCAGAGGTCATCGATCCTCTTCTTAATATCATTAATTCATCTTTGTCATTAGGATATATTCCAAAAACCTTTGAACTGGCTATGATTAAACTGCTTGTTAAAAAAAAGCAACTTGATCCTACAGAATTAGTCAATTACAGGCCGATCTCGAATCTGCCTTTTCTGTCAAAGATACTAAAAAAGGCAGTATCCTCACAACTATGTTCCCTTTTAGAAAGAAATGATATCTGCAAGGATTTTCAGTCAGGATTTAGACCGTACCATAGTACTGAGACTGCTCTCATTAGAGTTACAAATGATTTGCTCTTATCATCCGATCGTGGTTGTATCTCTCTATTAGTGTTACTCGATCTTAGTGCTGCATTTGATACTATCGACCACAACATTCTTTTAAATAGACTCGAAAATTATGTTGGCATTAGTGAAATTGCATTAGCATGGTTTAAATCATACTTATCTGACCGTTATCAGTAGATGAAGAGATGTCTTATCGATCAAAAGTTCAGTATGGCGTACCACAAGGCTCAGTAGGCCTTGGGAGATATCATTAGGAAGCATGGCATTAGTTTTCACTGGTATGCTAATGATACTCGGCTCTATATTTCTTCACGCCCTGACGAAACTTACCAATTCACAAAATTAACGGAATGCATAGCTGATATAAAAAACTTGATGACTAGTAATTTCCTACTACTTAATTCTGAAAAAAACAAAAAACAAAAAAAAACAGAGATTCTAATTATTGGACAAAAAACTTCCTCATGTAATAACCTAGAATACTGTCTAACACTTGATGGCTGCTCTTCATCGTCGGTTAGGAACCTGGGTGTGCTCTTTGATACCAATCTTTCATTTGAAAGTACAGTATGTACATGTCTAGTATATGTAAAACCACATTTTTACATCTAAATTACGTCATATGCTCTCAATGACAAATGTGGAACAATTAGTTCATGCATTCATGACATCAAGGCTAGATTATTGTAATGCTATAATGGGTGTTTGCCCTGCACGCTTAATAAATAAACTACAGCTGGTACAGCAGCAGCTCGAGTTCTTACCAGAACCAGGATCACCATATTAGACCGGTTCTGTCAACACTGCATTGGCTCCCTATTAAACATCGTATAAATTTTAAAATATTGCTGATTACTTACAAAGCACTAAATGGTTTAGTTCCCCAGTACTTGAGCGAGCTCTTAACGCATTATAGTCCTTCACAAATATTGTGATCTCAAAATTCAGATCAGTTGATAATATCAAAATTGACTGCTGGCGGTAGATCCTTTTCCTATTTAGCATCAAAACTTTGGAACAGTCTTCCTACCATTATCCGGGAAGCAGACACACTCTGTCAGTTCAAATCTAGACTAAAAACACATATATTTGGTCTAGTATACACATAACACATTATGTTAGGCTGCATAGTTTAGGTCAGCCGGAACTGGAAATAATTAAAACACCCATAAATCCTGATGTACATGTTACATCATAAGAAGGTTGGCGTCTACACTAATATTAGTCTGTCTGTTTATCCCGAGGTTTACCGCTGTCCGCCGGATCCAGGCTGTATCCAGATCTGATGAAGGACCTGCGCCTGGACACGACAACAACGTTAGTTCTGAAGTGTCAATTAGGCTCTTCCCTGTGAAGGCCTCCTTCCCTCCCCTTTACCTCTCTACAGATAAAATGTTGTCATTTTATCTGTACAGTCACCATGTGGCTACACGGACCCGATAAATAATTCTGTATTATACATTTTTAAGGCCAGACAAGTAGTTTGTTGAGGGTTGATTTGTAAAGAAGGACTACACACCTGCGCACATATATATTCAAACGCGCATACCTATGGACTGAACACGTGATGCGCATGTGCGCGACTTTGGTGTTTGAGCAGAGATAACTGATAATCGTTTGCACCTTGGGGCCTGTTTCCAGGTGTGCGTTCTCGAGCCACCGGGCACTGTTTTGTGCGGATGAGCAGGCCGGAGCGTGTTGAGGGTTTTCTGTTAGAACGGTGTCGTGTTAGCGGCCCCTAAATTAATAACTAATGATCTTCGCAATGGAAGTGAATCAGTCAATCAAAACTAACTTTAGCTGGACATTAACTTTATCCTAAAGCTGCTGTAAAGCCAAAACAATCTCTGTTACAGTAATTTCCTATTATCACTGTAAAGCTGCTTTGAAACAATTCATATTGTTAAAAGCGCTATATAAATGAAGGTGACTTGATTTGTCTTGACCTCTTTTGTGTTGAACCTATTGAAGTAGAGTTTCTTTCCTTTGTCTCTCTTTTTACACTCTATGATTGAGAGTTAAAAGGTAGAAGTGAGTGTTAACTTCTATGATTATTTATTGAATGTATTGAGTCATCTGTTCTGTTTTTGGTTTACTTGAAGTTTACTAGTTTGATCATCTCTTTATAATGGGGTTAGTAGGGAGGTGAGTGCTTTTTTGTTTTGAATATAACTTTCTCCTGTTTATGTTAGCTAGGGAGTTAGCTTATTTTTTGCTGTACTTTTCTTTTCTTTTCTTTAAGCTTAGGTAGTTTGGTTAATAAGGATTTAGATTGATTTATGTTTGTTGTTTTGGCAAGAACCCCTTCTAAATCTGATACTCCTCTTGTTCTTTTGCTTGATTTTTTTAAATAAAAACTACTTTCTTTTGTGAAATATAATGTGGTTATTTGGGTTGTTGTGAAACAATTCTGGGTCTGGAGACGGGGTGGCTTCATGCTGTTGCACACTCATTTCACCACCATCATTTCACAAAATCATAACAGAGGGCATTGACAGCACGAAGTATATCAGCATTCAAGACTTTAGGGTCATCTTCCTGACAGTTTTTTTTTTTTTTTTTTTTTTTTTTAAAGAAGACTACTTGTTGGGGTATTTGAGGATGAATCATAGTCTCCAGATGATGTTTCAAGAAGCGATGAGTGTAGCTTTCGGTCTTTATTCTTTGGCCTTTTGCAAACTTTGCACGTGAGCTGGTCTGTACAGTCTGTTTTATCAATATAGTTGTACTTCGGAATCGAATCGCGACACCTGTATCAACCTACATGTCAAGTATCTTCTGATTTGTCACAAACTTTGCTATAGCAAATTAACTGTTTTGACCCCATGACCAGTCTCCTCCACAGCTCTTTTTTTTATTTTTTTTTTATTTTTTTATTAAACAAACACAAAACAAAGTAACAAATCGCCCGACACACAACAAATATAAACACAAAAGTATACATACCATAACAACAAGGCATTGTACAGTGAACAGAAATGTGCAACTGGACCAACAGAGAAATAGATCATCTGAAGGCACTATATTATACCAAACCTCAGAATATCAGAAGTAGAGGCATTTATGCTGTCCAAATAAGGTGTCCAAGTGCAAGTAAAAGTATCAGTCATAGAATGAATAAAGGATGTTAGGAGTTCCAGAGGAATAGTCTCTCTAATAACTGAATGCCATCCCTTCATAGAGGGGGGTTTATTGCTGATCCACGACAAAAGTAAATTCTTCCTGGCAGCAAAAGTTAACAGGTCAAAAAGACGTCTTTTATGCTTATTAGAAATAAGCTTACATGGGAAACCCAGGAGAAGAGACAAAGGGTCAGGATCCAAGGCCAAACCTAAGATATTATTCAATTGAGCTATGATTCTGGACCAGTAGGTCTGGATAACATGACAATGCCATACACAGTGAATATAATCTCCTATGCCAGATTTACATTTGGGGCAGAGTGGTGAGTGAGCAGAGTTGAACTTGTGTCTTAGAAGAGGCGTAATGTGTATTCTGTGGAGAATCCTAAGCTGAATGGCTCTTACTATATTGCAAACTGAAAACCAATAGGCTAGAGACCAAACCATCTCCCATTCATTCTCCGAAATATCCACCCCAAGATCTCTTTCCCATGTTAATCTGAGGTGCGAGGTATTAACTGTAGAATAGGAGCAGAGGGCTTTATAGAAGAAGGAAATCAACTTTTTTGTTGGAGGGTTTAAAAGCATCTTCTCAATTACTGAAAGTGAATATTTGGAAGTGAGTGTAGTATTTTTGAATATGTAATCTCTAATTTGCAAGAATCTAAAAAAATGTTGCCTAAATTATATTTTGAGGCTAAAATATCAAAAGACAATAATGATCCCTCCTCAAATAAATCACCAATCCTAAACCATTAGCCAGCCAGAGGTTAAAACCAAGGTCCAAAGTACTTGGCAGAAACTCTGGATTGTTCAGGATTGGCAACAGAGGAGAGGTTGTGTCAATCTTGTCTTCTAATCTTTGAATAGCACGCCATGCCTTAAGAGTATTACATACTAAAGGGTTATCACACATAGCTCTCCTCAGCTTAGAATCACGGACAAATAGTAAGTTTTGCAAAGGGCATTTAGACTGTGAAGATTCAAGATCAAGCCAAGCTGATTTAGGATCTTCATTAAGCCACTCAACAATGAATCGAAGCTGGCAAGCCAACTGATACAGTTTAAAATTTGGAAGATCCAAACCACCCTTTGCACCAGGGAGCTGAAGCTTTGATAATTTCAACCTGGGTTTTCTTTTGCTCCAGATAAATGAACTTAACCACCCATTCAGCTCTTTTATAACCTTATAGGAATCATCTGCATAGGGTATAGTAACCGAGGTAGGACATTCATCTTTATCATGGCAACCTGTCCCAGCCAAGACAGAGGGAGAGTCATCCACCTGGTCAAATCATCTCTGATTTTTTCGAGCACTGGTGTAAAATTAGCTTTGTATAATTTCCTAAAAGAAGGGGTTATATTAATACCTAAATAAATAAAACCTTCCTCTGAATATTTAAAAGGAAAAGAGGGAGGTTGATTTATGGACTTCTTATTCCCTATAAATAGGGCAACTGATTTAGAAAAATTTATCTTGTACCCGGAAAATTGTCCAAATTCCTGAATGAGGTCAACAACCGCTGGTACAGAGGTCTTGGGGTCCGAAAGAAAAAGTAACACGTCATCTGCATATAAGGAAATTTGTGCCGCCTACCCCCCAGAGACACCCCGACACAGCCGCACTCTCTCTTATCCTCTGAGCAAATGGCTCCATTGCTATCGCAAAGAGCAATGGAGAGAGGGGACAGCCCTGTCTTGTACCCCGGGATAAGGAAAAATTAACAGATCTATGACCATTGGTAATAACCGCGGAAAGGGGATCTTTATAGAGTATTCTCACCCACTTAATGAAATATTCACCAATGCCAAATTTTTCCAGTGTGTAAAACAGATATGGCCACTCCACAGAATCGAAAGCTTTTTCCGCATCTAGGGATAAAATACAAGAGTTAGTACTGAGTTTATGGGAAAGCTCAATAATGTTTAAAAGCCTCCTGACATTATGGGTGGAGCTTCTGCCTTTAATAATATAATTATAATTATATTATATTATAGTATAATAATATAATAGTAATATAGTAAATATAGTAATAGTAAATAATATTCTGCCATCAATTGACTTCCGGTCGGAGAGCACGCTGGCACGGTTTGGTTGCCGCTTCTCCCTCCGTGACTATCTAACACTGTTGGATTTAATATCTTAACACAGTTGGACAGTTGGACTTACTTTTATTTATTGTCGATGCTCATTTGCGCTAGTCAAAAAAGTAGTGCAAAACTGTTACATTTACTGGCATCTCGTACAAATGTTGCTGACTGCCTGTTGGCTCCGGTTGAAACGTCTCCATTCCACGTCCTTGGCCTGGGAAAACTGCCTCTGGTGCCGTTCGTCTCTGCTGTGGTATACGTGCTTTCCTCAGAGGGCCTGCTCATTACCGGGCTAACTACAAAGTGGATCCACGTAAACCATTTGTCTTCCCCGGTGCGCACTGTGCTGCCGGCTGTGACGCGCTGATACTCACTGACATCTCAACGAGCCTTGGCTCCTACTGAACTGTCCTCATTCCTTGTCTGTGGTTTGTGAAAGCTGTCCCAGTTGACGTCTGTGCCTGCTGTGGTGTTCTGCCCTGGAGGGCCTGCCTGCTACCGGGCCAACTACGAGGCGGATCTCTGTGTGTGTCTACCCTGGTGCGCTTTTACGCACGCACATACACACACACACACTCATCGGCGGTGACACGCGGATAAGTTACTTATCGGCATCCCTAACTACTGAACTTCGGAATTCAACCTACCAAGGGGGCTTCTAAAATACTGCTGTTAATATGAGGATTAATATGTGTCTCTGGTGGATTCTTCTATGCTCTACTGTCAGTGCCACTTCTTCAGCACTAAAATGCTCGGCAGTGGAGCTATTGCGTTTGAACTCAATGAACTTCAGGACTCCACTGGCTCTGTTTGCCCACCGTGATGTTCTTTCCCGACCGAGATGCATCCACCGCGGATCGGGGCGCTCTTATACATCCAGTAAGTCATCCTCTGCTATTAGTTTAATTTGGTCTAAAGTTTGTCCCGTTTCTTCCACCGGCCATGGAGCTAATCCAAATCATTTGTTTTCAGTTACCAAGGCAACGTCAAACGCTAGTTTTACTTACTGTTTTAAATGTGGACTTTTTAATGTTCGATCTCTTACAAATAAAGGTCTGCTGATAAGTGAGTTTATTAGTGATGGTAAACTGGACATAATGTGCCTCACTGAAACTTGGCAACAGCCTAATGATTATTTTCATCTTAATCAAACAACCCCTAATGGTTATTCTTACATCAGCCACCCTCACTCTAGTGGGAGTGGGGGTGGGGTTGCTGTTGTCTATCGTGACACGATCAAAGTTAAAACAATCAGTATACCTCATTTTTCTTCATTTGAATGTTTGGCTGTTAAACTCTCTGGCTTTCAACCTCTGGTAATTTTAACACTCTATAGGCCACCTAAACCATCTGATCTGTTCTTTACTGAATTTTCTGCATTAATGACTTCACTCTCTGTCTATTCTCCCAATATATTACTTGTTGGTGATTTTAATATTCATGTTGATGCCACTACTACTTGTTCCTTTGCTGCTGATTTTATGTCATTACTAGATGGTCTTGATGTCACCCAAAATGTACATTTTCCTACTCACAACAAAGGTCATACTCTAGATTTAGTTTGTTCAACTGGTATTGTTCCCTGCAATGTAACACATGCTGAGTTACCCATCTCTGATCACAAAGCTGTTTTATTTGAAGTCTCTGTCCCAGTTTCCAGGTATAAACATCAACGCATTATAGCCTACAGAAACATAAAACACATTAATACATCTGACCTTGTGAGCCTCATAAATACATACTCGACTACTGTCTCCCTCTGTCCCCTCAGCCTCATCACTCATTACAATGACTGCCTATCTTCTTCTCTTGATGCCCTTGCTCCCACTCAAACTCGTTCTGTTTCCTTCAACCACTCAGCGCCGTGGTACACACCTGAGCTCCGCCAGTTAAAAAGATGTGGGAGACGCCTTGAGCGCTTGTATAAACGGACAGGCCTTGTATCTCATGCGCAGGCCTACAAAGATCACCTCTTGCAATATAATAACACCATTTCTGCTGCTAGAACATCTTACTATTCGAACATTATAAACTCTGGAAATAACAATTCTAAGCTTCTGTTTTCAACAGTAAACCGGCTCCTTAAGCCACCTGAAAATGTACTCTCTGTCCCCTCAACGGAACTCTGCAACAAGTTTCTTAACTTTTTTCATTCAAAAATTCAAGAAATACATCACCATCTGCTTAATTTTCCTAGCACTACAGTTCATAACCTTACCTACATAACTGCCCTGCAGGGCTCTGCTTTAACCATCTCCCTCTCAAACTTCACCTTGGCCTCAGAGAACCAGATCAAAGAACTTGTCAGCAAATCAAAAACATCTACTTCCCAATTAGACCCTCTACCTACCAGTCTTCTTAAAGCATGCCTGCCTTCCATCGCTCCATTACTCACTACATTAGTAAATTCCTCCCTCTCCACAGGCATTGTACCGCCCGCTCTTAAGACTGCTGCTATCACTCCGGTCCTTAAAAAGCACAGTGCTGATCCTGATGACTTGAACAACTACCGTCCCATCTCCAATCTTCCTTTTGTCTCCAAGATACTGGAGCGGGTCGTGGCACATCAACTACATCACCATCTCATCTTCAATGATCTGTATGAACATTTCCAGTCTGGTTTCCACGCTAAACATAGCACGGAAACAGCATTGGTAAAAATCACCAATGACCTACTCTATGCTGCTGACTCTGGTCTATTGTCCATCCTGATCTTACTTGACTTGAGCGCTGCCTTTGACACCATCTCACATCCCCTCCTCATTGAACGTCTTGCCAGCATTGGTATCATGGGCGATGCACTCTCCTGGTTCTGTTCATACCTTACGGATCGTCAGCAGTTTGTACAACTCAAACACTTTAAATCGGCCTGTGCATTTGTGCCTCAGGGTGTCCCCCAGGGGTCAGTGTTGGGTCCACTCCTCTTCATTATTTATCTGCTCCCCCTGGGCAAGATCATGAGACACCACAAAATTAATTTCCACTGCTATGCTGACGACACCCAGCTTTATATTTCAACTAAACCGTCATCTCCCCTTCCACCCACCTCTATCAGCAACTGTCTTAAAGACATTCAAATCTGGATGAACTCAAACTTTTTAAAACTGAATGCCAATAAGACAGAAGTCCTGCTCATCGGCTCCAAAAATACTCTCTCAAAACAGCAAAACATCAATTTAACCATAGATGAGATCACGGTCCCTCTGTCAACGCAAGTCAAAAGCCTTGGTGTCATTCTGGACAGTTCCCTCTCATTCAAATCTCAGATTAAAGCACTTACCCGGACTTCATTCTTTCACCTCCGAAATATCTCCAGGCTTAGACCCTCTTTGACTCAATCCAGCACTGAAACCCTAATTCATGCCCTTGTCACGTCACGTCTGGATTATTGCAACTCCCTTCTCATTGGACTCCCTTCTCATTGGTCTCCCTTCTAAGCTGATAAATAGGCTTCAACTTATTCAGAACTCTGCCGCTCGAATCCTTACTGGTACCAGACCATCTGAACACATTACACCTATGGCTACTGGCTCCCTGTCCACTGCCGTATTGATTTTAAGACCCTCGTCATCACCTACAAAGCACTCCATAATCTTGATCCCAGCTATATTTATGACCTCCTATCAGGATATGTTCCTACACGCTCCCTTCGCTCTTCCTCGATTGGCCTTCTTGTCACCCCCAAATTCCGCCTCTCCACCATGGGGGCCAGGGCCTTCAGTTGCGCTGCTCCAAGACTTTGGAATGCCCTCCCCTCCCACATTCGACAGGCAGACACAGTCAATTCATTCAAAAAATTGTTAAAGACCTATCTCTTTGAGAAAGCTTTTAATCTTTAAAACATCTTAGTTTTACTTTGCCATCGTAACTCTTCTGACACTCTTTTATAGTGCTTTCTCCTGGCCTTCTTAGCACTTTTCTGATTTGTCTTATTTGTAACATGTATTAGCCTACTATGAATTTAAGTATTTTTTTTATTTCTTTCCTTCTTTTATGTCCTCCGAAACATGTAAGATGTCCTTGGGTATTTAGAAAGGCGTCAGCCAAATAAAATGTATTATTATTATTATTAATAAACCCTGTCTGGTCTTCATGAATGATATATGGCAGAACCTTTTCCAATCTTATTGCTAAAATTTTAGATAACAATTTTAAATCTGAATTAAGCAAAGCAATCGGCCTATAGGAACCACTATTTTCTGGGTCCTTGCCTTTTTTTAAAATAAGAGAAATATTTGCTTCGCGAAGCGAGGGGGGTAACCTGTCAGTCAAGAATGAATGATTGAGCATAGCTAAAAGAGGGTCTAGAAGCACGTACTCAAATTCTTTATAGAATTCGCATGCAAGGCCATCAGGCCCAGGAGATTTACCAGACTTCAAGCTATGGAGTGCGACTATAGCTTCCTCCCTTGAAATAGGTGCATTGAGAAGTTCACTCTGTTCTTCTGAAACAACAGGGAGGGTTAGGCAATCAAAGAAAGATACCATGTAATCATGTTTTTGGGAAGAATGATGAGACTGATAAAGAACAGAGTAGAACTGTTTAAAAATATTGTTAATAATAATAGGATCAAAATAACACACTCCCATGGGGTCTACTATAGAAGTAATAAATTGTGAGTCAGAATTGGACTTTGTTAAATGAGCTAGATATTTACTAGGTTTATTACCCCATTCATGTAATTGTTGCTTTGAGTAACATATATTTGAATGAGACTGATAAGTTGGCAATGAATTTAAAGAGGTTCACACATCACTTATTTTTTCTAACAGAGCTGGGGAGGGATCGTTCAAGTAGCTACTAGTGGCAGTATTTAATTCTGACTCCAGGTGTTTCTCTTTCTCTAACTGCTTTCTTTTTTTGGTTGCAAAGTATGAAATGGCAAGGCCTCTGATGTATGCTTTAGTCGTCTCCCAGAGAAGTGAGGGATTGTTTGTAGATTCTGAGTTAATAGATAAAAATATCTTAAACACTCAATTATAGTATGAGAGAAATTTATCATCTTTGAGTAATAAATTATTAAATCTCCAACTTCTAACAGGTCTAAGAAACCCCCTCACACAAATATCTAGCACCACTATAGCGTGATCCGATATAACAATATCTCCTATGTTGCAGCGTGTAATTGCATGCATTATAGTCTTAGGAGCATTTATTTTGATGTGGGTTCAGAGTGCGCCAAACATCCAAATATTCTAAGTCATCACACAGTGCAGCAAGAGCTTTGGACTGTTTGGTGAAGAGAGAGTCCCCGGGGGGAAAGCGGTCTACTAATGAATTCAATAAACAATTAAAGTCTCCTCCAATAATACACAATCCAGATCTTTAAATTCAAGAAAAGCTTTTGTAAGAAATTCTGAGGGGTAATTTGGGGGTCAATATATGTTTAAAAGTAAAATTTCCTCTGCGTTCAAAGTCCCCTTAATAATGATGTATCTACCATGTTTGTCCTTAATACTCTCTGTGACATTAAAAGGTATACTTTTACTAATTAAAATTGCTACTCCTCTACTACTTTTCGTAAAGGATGAGAAGTGAATTTGACCAACCCATTTATAATGTGTTAAATTCAAATGTTCGCTATCACTCAAATGGGTTTCTTGTAATAAAGCTACATCTATATTTTCCTTATGAAGTCGTGTGAGCACTTTACGAATTTTAATTCGCCCGTGTAAACCCCTTACGTTCCATGTACAAAGTCTTAAGTTACCAGCCATTACTTAAAGAATAGAACAGGTGGTGCTCTCCCCCTTTCAAACATTTCCATATTGTCATTAGGTCCAGTAAACAGATACGCGTGTGTCAAGGCATTACAGTAAACAATAACATAAATCAAAACAAGCCAAACTGGCAACATGAAAGGAAAAAAGAAAAGCAAAAAATTGCACGGTACGGAAATAAAAAAAAAAAAATAGGAAAAAAGGGGCCGTTTCCCCACGTCAAGGGGAACATTCTTCATCCCAAAAACAGTCAGTTACTTCTCCAGTAGCAACGATACAAAAAAGTACACCCAAAATACAAAAGAAAGTTATCGAGATAGCCCCCGTCACTCAAAAAAAGAGAGAAATAGAAAATAAAGTATGCAAACTAAAACTCACGTCGATATTAGAACTCAAGAAGCTGGATCCGCCAGGCACTCGCCTGGTAGAAAACCCGACACGGATCAGGTGCTCGTGCTGGAATTTGAATCACTCTTATCCAGGAACTGCGAGACAGCAGCCGCCGTCTCGAATACTTTAAGGGTACTTCCTATGTTGACTCGTAGCTTGGCTGGATACAGCATCGCATAGCGAGCACCCATATCTCGGAGTCGCTGCTTGACCGCGTTGAAATCCTTGCGCTTCCGTATCACTGAAGCCGAAAAATCCAGGTAGCATGATATTTTGCTGTCCTCATACCGCAAATCCCCATCCGCTGAACGTTTCCTGCAGGCATCCTGCAGCCCTCTGCTTGTCACCATAGTTGTGGAACCGAACAATCAATGGCCGTGGTCTGTCCTTAGCACCCGGTTTTGGAGCCAGTGTACGATGCGCCCTTTCAATCTTGATGCGACCACTCCCAGATAGCACACGTACGTCGGGCCGACGTTGGCCCAACATCGAGCGTCGGCCTCCCTCCCTATAACATCGCAAAGGCGTCGGCCAGGCGTAGGCAGATCTCTTGTCAGTCAGTGCTCTATTTCCCAGCTCCGTTTCGTCGGCTTTTGGTCGGCCCACTATACGGGAGGCCGACGTCGCGTTGTGCGCGTGAACTTTCAAGTCGCTTTCAAACACTGGAGCGGCCGCGGCGCAGAGTTGCCATGGAAACGCCGCGGGACCACTGCGACTGGTAAGCAGGAAAACTCCCTCTCTCGCTGTTGTTTTCACTGCTTTCAGGTGATATTAGTCTCTAAAATCACACGGATAATACACACAACTGTTCTTGACACTTCTCTTACTTGTAATTGATACGCTTATGTTGAATATTTACTTTTATAGACATGGTTTTGTGTCTTCGGAAAAAGTCCGTTAGCATCTCAACCGTTTTCAGAAGAGGTAATTAAGCTAAGTTAACGTTAACTAGGTTGAGCTTTTGTTTATTAAAGTTTGGGCTTTTAATCACCTCTTATGTGTATATGAGAGGTTTTGTAAAGGTTTTACTCGGAAGTGAGCTAATTTATTTTACACAAATGTAACGTTAAACATAAACGTATGTAATCGGTGACGTCACTTACATGGAGTGAAACTAGCTCAATGGTAAACAAATATTGATTAAAAAAAAATGTTTTGTGTTCAGCAACAACAAAATAACCCATAACAGAGGGAAAGCTCCACGACTTCAACATTTCTGAAGAAAGCTGCTGCCAGAGAAGTAGGAAATACAGGTAGGAAATCCAAAACTAAAGAATTAATTATTGATTTTAGGAAAAAGAGCCCCCCTCTTCCCCTCATTGATGGCCAACCTATTGAGATAGTACAAGAATACAGGTACCTTGGCACAATAATTGATAGTAAGCTATGTTTTGAATCACACACTGATGCTGTTTGTGCCAAAGCCCAGCAGCGAATGTATTTTTACCGTAGACTGAGGAATTTTAACATTGACCCCACTTTGATGAGAATGTTTTATTCTTGTTTTATTGAGTCTGTTTTAACCTTCTGTTTTATCTGCTGGTTTGGTTCCTTGTCTACAAAAAACGATTAGAGAGTATTGTTAGGACGTGTAGCAAGATTGCAGGCATTAACTTTCCCCCTCTCTTACACATTTACTCCAACAGAGTGGCAAAGAAGGCAGCTGACCCTAGTCATCCTTTGTCCTGCCAGTTCAAGCTACTTCCCTCAGGCCGTAGGTACTCCATGCCCAGATGCAGGTCAATTAGATTCAGAAACTCATTTTAGAAAAGCATTTCACCTCTGCTGTAGCTTATATATAATATAGCTTAGCTATAGCTTCTTACTTGTAATAAACCTGGCATTATATAATAATATTGTTGGCTCTGTGACAAATGGTTTGTTTTGTGTTCCTAGATCCTTCAGCGTTGATGCCCTGGCCTCCACCGTAGCACCGAGTTGGGCAGATCATCATCTCGGATCATCATCTCTAAGGCGCTATGAACCATATGATTAGTAAGTAAAACTTCAAACATACACTAATGTCAAACATACACTAATTGTGTTGGTAAAAAAATTTTTTTGAAAGACGTCTCTTATGTTCACCAAGACAGCATTAAAAACAATAATATTGTGAAATAATATAACAAATTTTAAATAACTGTTTTCTATGTGAATATATTGTAAAATGTAATTAATTCCTGTGATCAAAACTGAATTTTCAGCATCACAGCTTCATATGATCCTTCAGAAATCATTCTAATATGATGATTTGACGCTCAAGAAACATTTATGATTATTACCAGCTTTCATTTTCTCAAAGGATGAAGCAGGATACCCAGGGCTTGGTTTACACCTATCACAATTAGCAGGATACCCAGGGCTTGGTTTACACCTATCACAATTTCTAGCCACTGGGGGACCATAGGCAGGCTAGGGGAACTCATATTAATGTTAAAAAACCTCATAAAGTGAAATTTTCATGCCATGGGACCTTTAAGCGTTTTCTATCAGTTTTCTATGTGAGGAAAACACTTAACTGTACATAGTAGTCTATTTTTAATTAGTATGGTGTTTACAGAGTTATCATTTATTTATTTTAATATCACTGTCTATGCGTTAAGTCACGTTCTGCGAGTGCAAATCTCTAAATTCAACTTTGGACTTGTATTTTACAGGGGACAAGTTCTCAAATTCACATCTTTATGCTCTCGAGTTTTGCTACTCTTTTACTTTCATAAATAACCTTCCTGATAATGTTCGGGGCTCAGACACACTCTCCCAATTTAAATCTAGACTAAAGACACAACTCTTTAGCCAAGCATTCAATTAACACATCTCATAATCTTGTTTTACAGTTAATATGTGATGAAATAGTAAAACGTGCACATGATCATCTTTTGCCTGAAATAATATGGACTGCAGATATGCTAATCTTTCTCCTGTTGCTTCCCTGTTTCTATCTCAGGATGCTCAGCAAGTTCACTAGAGATTATAGCAGCTCCAGTTTGGATCCAGCCTCACTTGTGAAGACTTCAGATGATGGCAACTATAGATGGACATAAAAACACTGCCAGATATTAAGGTGGGGTAAGCGATATTTCAAAAACGCTGTTGGACACTGTTGATATTTGGAATGAACCCAAACAAACACACCTCTCTCTTCAATGCTCCACCTCCAAAACTCACCAGATTGCCCAGCAGCCGCATCACATTATTGGTGTAAATAACTAATTTATGTTATTGCATGACCTGCTCAATAAAAGCGCAACACTAAGAACGTTTCAGGAAACACGTTATTAATTATGATAAGGGCTGGATTTCCTGAAACCTTCTTAACGCTACGTCGTTCCTAAGTTATACCTTAAGCTGTACCTTATCGTTAATACGTGTTTCCCGAAACGTTCTTAGTTAATTGTACCTTCTGTAAGTCATACGTTCGGATATTTCCCCACCAGTTAATCAAAGTGTGACAACACCAGTAATACCATAATAGAAGTGACGCGCATGCAATGCAGCGTGCTCGTTTTTCCAGGCGCGCATATGCCACAGCGAGTGGAAAACATCTCAACTTTTCAGAATGCCACAAGCGCACCGCAGGTCATGTGACAAAAACCAACCGATCAACTTTGGCCTTTCCGTAACAACATGGAAAACTCGTCCGAACAGCTGATCATAACTGTACAGGGCGAGTTTTTATTTCTCATCTCCATAAATATATCTAGTAGTAAAGCTAATGCAAGGGCTAGAAATCAATGAATCCTTTGCTGATACTTTCTCGTCATCATGGAGAGCGCAGTTCATGGTTGCATAGCAACGACAGATGCCACGGGAGCGCAAGTGCTTGTAGAAAGAAGGAGAGATCGCTTTCCACACGTTTTTAGACGCGATATGTGAACGGCCCCTAATTCAGGATAAACTGAGAATCTATTTGGTTTAAAATCGTTTTTGTTTTGTTTAAAATGGAGATCACGATAACATACATCAGAATAACATGTTCCAGTCTATTTTAAAAAAAAGATACTCAATTGAATCATTAATTCAAACACTTTTAAAACCAATTAATTCAGTGTCTCATTCATAAACACTTGGGCTGGGTTTCCCGATAACGTTGTCTCTTAGCGTGCTACGAAGACTCTTAAGGTATAACTTAACTAAAGGTATACCGTTTATAGGCGTGTTCCCCGAACCATACCTTAGAAAGCTGCTAAAGATATTCCTTCTCACGTGTGACGTTACCCGGTGCTGCCCGTGGCGATGCTGCTGAATCTGCTGATATCGGTGGCTCGAGAATCAATTATTCACTCGTGCAGGGGCTGCTTCACTGCGTTATGAGAAAGCGGTGTTCTTTATAAAAGAAGCAATTCAGAAATGTACGCGGGTTAAGTGAGAAAAAAACACTGACATTATGGATACGGATGGCAATAAAATCACAGACTTACCCCTGTAAATGTTTAAAATACCATACGAACCCATGAGAAACAGTTAGCATCTACTTACAACTTAACTGACAGTATGCTTTCACTGGCCTTTGAAAGCGCTCTGCGGACGGCGACGTCTTTTAGCACAACTATTCGCTGTATCGCTGCCGTAGTTTGAGCAAACTCCCCACCACAATCATTCCCTTTAAATAGACTATTAAACCTATTAAACTATTAAATGGTTTGCCAGCTGATGTACCTTTGATTGTTGTTAGATTTTTAATTATATTATCCAGTGTAATGACAATTTTATTCTTAGCTTTAGTTCTAACTGCTTTTTCTCAATGTTTTTCACTCTGTTACAGGTTGCCAGGAAGAATCCTTCTCTACATTGTTGCTGTTCCTTTTTGATCCCTTTTCTCCTGGAGTTCTTTCTGGTGTCATTAAAATGTCTTAACTTGAATTGTGTCTGTTCATTATACTAGAGACAGTTACACACAAAATTCAGAAGATATTTTTCAATGTCAGTATAGCATACTTTTTTCATATTGGATAGTCAAGTAACTCCAGGGCTGTATATATGTACATAGACATTGAGGGGGACAAGTCCTATAATTATGTCAATAATAACAATAGTGTGTCAATAGTTAGAAATGGCCAAACTGGAAATTCAATATTGGAAATTCTTGCTATTCTTGACTGTTTTTAGGATGGCAAAAAAGGTTTAAAAGTTACATTTTAGGCTGGTCTACCTTACAGCGACCATCCAAATAGATAGCCAATCAAATCATAGAAGGCGTGGTTTACTGTTCACAGAAGCAGAGCATGTATTACATCAGTTTAACGTTGAAAGAGTGCGAGGTAAGATGGAACTGTAAAACTACTCCACTTTTTCTTGAATATGGCCATTTTGAGGGATGAAAGTTGCATGTGTTCAGTATCAAAGCTATTTTATCAACTTAAGTCTCAGGGCAATGTTGACTACAGTTTATGTGCTGCTGAGTGAGTGTTGCAGCGCGATCTCCGCTCTGTGTGTGTGTGTGTGTGCGCGCGCGCGCGCGTGTGTTCGTAAGTGCGTGCGTCAATGAAGGCAGCGCATGGTGTCTAATGTAAGGAGTAGCCCGAAAGGTCCGACCTATATAAATAAAGGTCCTATAAAACCCATGCAGAGCTGCCAAAAGATTTACAGCTTTGCATCGTTCAAACATCGGCCGGAGATCATTTGCGATCAAAGGCCGACGTCGAGGCGACATATTGCCGATGAGCAAACGATCTCTGAGCGACATCGTGCCGATGGAACTTTGCGCATCGGGCCAACGTCGGCCCGACGTACGTGTGCTATCTGGGCTCTTAGTATGCAGGCCAAGAAATTCGGGGATCCACGATTCAAGAAAGGTAACTGCATTGGTACCCTCTACCTCTTCGCGAAGGCCCAGGATTCGGATATTTTTGCGCCGGCCTCTATTTTCCAGGTCGTCGATATGTTCGGTAAGCATGGCAACTTGTTATTCAAGAGTGAAAACGCGAGATTGCGCGTCCTCCGAAAATGCCTCAACCGCCATGATTCTCTGCTCCGCCTCATCCAATCGACCATTAACACTTTCCAGCTGCTGGTTATGATTATGCACTGTTTCTGCCATCTGGCCAAGTTTTCCATCTATTGCATTAGAGATCTTCTCGATCATAATTTGAAGTGCTTTTGCAAGCGCCGGGCTAAGGTCAGCCTCGCTGCCAGCATCTGCCTGACTCTGTTCGGGCTCGTCGGCCGATCCCTCAGCGGCCGAGTCTTTTTTTCGCCGTTTTCTTAGCAGGTCTTGGCATTTTTGGCAAATATTGCGGCCAGAAAGTCTCTAGCGACATACTACAGAAGATTTATAATTGAAATCCAGAGTTTGCGTGCCTTATTAATAGAAAATAAATAAGCGTGTCAGGAGCAACCTTAAACTGCTGCTACTTCCAAGCAGGGGCGGATGATCTACGGGGTGGCAAAGGGTGGCAGCTGCCACCCCTGGGATACAGTCTTGCCACCCCTGTTGCCACCCCATTTATAAATCAGATAATATTTTTTAAGTATATTTTATGTTCATAGCCTACATGTTGAAGGCCAAGGAGACCCGCACCAAACTCCTCTCAAACAGAAATCGCCGATTTAGAATCCCCTCCCCCTCACAATGGTTTCACCCATCACCAGCACGGCAGCGACCCCCGCGAAATTTCACCAGTGTCAGCAGGGCACAGCCCAGATAGCAAGGTGACATTGATTAAATGTTGAAATTCCATCAGAATCATCATTTTGGTTGAGGTTGAAAATACAATGCTAAATAATATTGGATCAATGTTGAAAAATCAATGCTAAAATAATATTGGAACAATGTTGAAAATTCAGTGTTAAAATAATATTGAATCAATGTTGATAATTCAATGTTTTTCGGTGTTGAAAAGACAAACATTGAATCAATGTTGATAATTCAATGTTTTTCAGTGTTGAAAAGACAAACATTGAATCAATGTTGATTTTTGGTCAGCTTAAATTTCTCCACTGGTTGCCTAGACAATCCTAACATTGGTTGCCAACCGCCAATCAGATCGAAGCGTGGATAACAGTCAATAGAATTCAAACGCGGCTAACAGATTTCAAGCGCGAAACAGACAGACGAAGCATTCGGGCAACGGCAGAGTGATTTTTAGAGGTAAGTTAATCTTAAATCTCTAATCTTTCATTTCTCATTTTTATGTATCTAGATTTCTTACAACTTATTTGCTTTTCCTGGGTGAGTCGGAATGAACTGCATGTTAAATTTATTAATAACATGAACAAACCAACGGCCGGGATTTTCCCATATTGAATTTCAATTTGTCTTTTACCAAACGTCATCGTGGGTAAAACTAACAGTGGGTAAATTGTTAATTTTCATTCTTGTGTGAACTAACCCTTAAGTCAAAAAAGGCGCAAAGAAGCGTGAGTTCATAACGTTAGTTGGGCACGCAAATGGGAGACGACGGGCACGACAGTTAATATATTTTTTGTATTCCAATAATAGCTAGCTATTTATTTATTTTTATCCATGATGATATAGCGTTTCCAGAACTTCCAAAAATGGGTAAAAAATATAGAAATAACAGCTGTAATAGGGTCTATACTAAAATTAATTAAATAGTAAAATAAATTCAAATGATTTTGAATTCAGGGTATTTTTCAAAATTTCAAGTTTCACTTAATTTTGTAGTACATTTGTCATTTATAATTAGTCATATTTCCAAATATTTTCTAATTGTGTTTTGTTGTTTAGATGCCTTACAACAGCAGGCGGCAGAGGAAAAAGGAGGCCTCAGTTTATTTTTTTCTGTTTCGGTACAAAGATGGCTCCGTTACGCCCCTGAACGGCTTGGGGGTATTGCTCGTGGTGGAAACCCCTGAGTTCATTAGAATTACAGTATGGTATTTTACCCAAGTAACGTTAGAGGTAAGTGTGCATTTGCCTATTAGAGCAGCCCCTTCTCTGCCTACGTTTTAATTGTTTTAAAACCTACCCATTTTATTTAGTATATTGATTATTTTCTTTGGTTGGTGTTATTAATTTATATCTGATTTCTGTTCTAGTTTATTTTTTATGGTTACTCAGCTATGTTGCTCTTATTTTTGTTTTATTTTATAATGCATGTTATATCTTTTTTTTTTTATAGAATGCATGCTATATTGTTTAATGTTGTTCTTCTGTAAAGTACTTTGGTCTGTTCTAAATGTGATACATAAATAAAATTGAACTTGAAATATTTATCAGAGTAATGTTTCATTCTTTCTTACCGTAGTAACTTACTGCACTTGGTCTTTGTCACCACAAAATGCATTTTTTTTCTGAATGTGAAATTTCATGTTCAGTTTTGGGGGCATAAATAAATACATTTGCTTGTAAACTGAAGGATGTAGTTTACTTTGAATGACATTTTGATTAAAAAACATATTTAATTGCAACCCAACTGTTACTCCATAACACCTACATGGTTTCTGTCTGAAAGGAGTCATTTAAAAATGCACAGTACAAGCATGATAAACTATCATAGAATCTTGCTGTACATGAAGTAAGATTGATTTTATGTTGATTCAATGTTAAATAAGTGATTTAATTATGGTTGAAATAATATTGATTTTATGACCATATTGATTGATTTTTCATCGTTGATATAACATTATTTCAGGGTGCAAACCTGATGAAAAATCAATGTTAAATTTCAACATTGATTCAATGATCTTTTGGTTAATGCATTAACATTGATTCAATGTAGATTCAATGTTGGTCTGCTATCTGGGAGGGCAGCCTGGGCAGGTTGCACAGTGCATCTGTCTGCAGTACTGAGCCTGAGCTGCCCCAGAGCCTCTGAAGGTGAAGTGTGAGTTTGCCAGGTGTAGTTTAAATACACGTTTAACTTAAAGTTACATTTGTAATGAATGTACAGTATTGTATGCTAAAGACGATTCAGCATAAGCAAAAACAGCGAGTCTATTACGTTAGCCAAAATCAGCGGTCAAATCATATAATGATTAGATCTGCAATTGGTCTTAAAGAGGCAGCAGTCTAATAAACCTGCTGACGATTGCTCCATTAATGTGAATCAAACAACAAAAGGCAAAGAGAAAATCAGTCGCAGCTCTTGAATGATATAAGCTGTAATCTATCTATGATAAACTATGCAGTGTTATTTTGCATCTGACTTTATTAGATGTCTTTTTAGCCCATATTACTCCTGAACAGTAATGTCAGAAGACATTACTGAAATTAAAGCACTGGGTATATAATTTGTATATTTGTTTAATTGTATACTTTTTTTTTTTGTTTGACCATGTGTTTGTACTTTGTTTTTGGTGTCCTATGTCTTCTGAATATAAAACACAAAAGCCTGCACCCTTCTGCATAAGGTAGCCTATGTTTTATTTGTTTTGTTAAAGCATTGCTTTTTCTTTTGCTATTGATATTTATTTTACATTTCAAAATATAAAGCAATACTAATTGTGTTCTAAATTATTTTTTCCCCCCTTTTTTTTATATAACAAAAAGTACCGATAAGAATACCGTACCGGATCGATAAGGAGTATTGGTAAGAGTAGTAATACCGAATGATACCCATCCCTATTGGCAGCAATGAATTAAAAGTTATGGCCAATTTAACTGTGATTAAATTCAGTATACGTCTGCCATATGTTGCCACCCCTCAAAAATTCCTGCCCCCCTCTCGCCACCCCATAAATATTTTTCTAGATCCGCCCCTGCTTCCAAGCCGCCATCTTGCGCCCCCCCCCCCCCCCCCACAGCTCATTTTTTAAAAGTAACCTCCTCACTTTCAGTATGTGCCCTTCATTCCAGAGCTGTTGGATTAGGATACAAATATCCTTAGAGATGACATAGTTGTCCCCCAGATACAATTCATGAGCCAAGCAATCCAGTGCTGTTGACTGAATGCCCACACTTGGGAGTTATATATTTCAGACCCGTCAAATCTGTGGTCTGTAGAGCATCATTAAAAGAAGGAGCTGGATATCTAATGGCATTTGGTGAATTCTGGCAGTTGCTCTGGTCTCAGTAACAGAGGGATAATAAGAGGCTGGCTGTGCACTTGAGAGCCAAAGAAGGTGAGATTGATGCCTGTATGTCTGTCTTCATCGATTAAACACTGCAGGGACTTCAATTCAAAAGAACGCCTCAGCTTGGGCTTTAGCCAGCTGCCTCCTGAATTTATACTAATGTCCGTTCAGTTCTGAGACTAGACTCATACATTTTGTGTGTTAAAGCCATGGCCCTATACAGCTGTGCACCAAGCTAGAACTGAACTATAAACTTCACAGTTTTTACACTGATATATTAAGTACAATTTAACCATTTTATAATATTGCAAAGATAGTTTAGCTCATAATCTTTGTTAATGTTAATAAAAATACAGTTGTTCATTGTTTGTTCATGTTAGTTTACAGTTTATTTATTAACAGATGCAACTTTTGATTTAAGTATGTATTAGTAAAAGATTGCTGTAGAAGTTTTGATCCTGTGTAGTTCACGTAAACTAATGGAGTTAAATAATATTAATAAATTAATCCTTTTTGTCAAGTGAAACCTTTTATTTTGTATTTTATTTTAGGTTAATTTTTGTATTTTTTTTTTAACCAGAATACTTTGTATTTTTAGTTTGTATACAATACTTGTATTTTTATTAAAAAGCAGTGCATTGAATTCAAAATATTGCATTGATTTCCTCATCATTAATCAAAGAAAGCAACTTTGAGCTTCATGAGAAATACAGTCTGTCTTGTAATTTGTGTTATACAGTATGTCAACAAATATTTTGTTATATATATATATGGATGAAAGTAGATCGAGGTTGAGAAAAAATGGAAAGGCAAGTTATATTTTTGTGGTCTGATATTCTTCTACTAGGAGCACATTACTGTTTTTCTCAGCCTAATTTTAGAGAGAACTTGGAGGCCTCTGACTGGAACTAAGGGGTCTCAGCCCCCTTTATCTTCTCCAGTTTTTGAACACTGCTTATGGCTTTGCTATAGTTACACTATTCAAAACTGCCTTTATTTATCTAAAATCCTGGAGAGAGTGGTAGCGGGGCAACTGACTGCGTTTCTTGATGAAAAAAAGTTGTTGGATAAATTTCAGTCAGGTTTTCGCAAATGCCATTCAACTGAGACGGCACTTCTAAAAGTATCAAGTGACATTTTGATGGCTGCAGACTCAGGACAGTACACTTTTTTTGATTTTACTTCATTTATTGCCTGCTTTTGATACATTGGACCATTGCTGATAAATCAGTTACAAAATGGGGGTCTGTTCTTAAATGATTCTCCTCTTATCAGAGTGACAGATCATTCTGTGTGTTTGTTAACAGCATTTTGTCTGAAATGTCCCCTCTGTCATGTGGAGTTCCCCAGGGCTCGGTTTTAGGTCTTATTTTGTTTTTATTGTATAATAATGTCATTTTAAAAGTGTGTCTTATCTGACGACACACTAATCAAATCAAAACTACCTCAAATCAAACACCACCTCTTTTCCTTGGGCTCATCTGTCCAGTTAAGCCTTAGAAACCTTGGTGTTTTGTTCGACCAATCTGTCTCTGGATCGTCATTCTAGACAGTTGGTTAGAAACTGTTTTTATCATTTGAGAATATTGAATATTTCTAAATTGAGAACATTGTTGTCCAAATTTGACATCGAGATGATTATTTATGCCTTTATTTCTTTTCGTTTAAATTATTGTAATTCTCTTTTTACTTGTTTTAACAAATCTTCTCTGAGTCGTCTCCAAATGGTGCAAAACGCTGCAGCCAGGCTTTTAACAGGAACCACATTACACCGGTTTTATCCACACTCCATTGTAGGGCTGAACGATATTCTGTTTTAACATCGACATCGCGATGTGCAAATGAGCGATAGTCACATCGCCGGAACATGCGATGCGAAGGGTAACGTTAGTAGCACCCATAGTGTAAGAGAACGGTAGCACACAGTAAACACGAGTTTGTTGTATGGCTTTTTGCTGGGGTGACATACGCGTTCCGCGTGCCTGCACAGTGATTGTTTGCTCTGCCGCGCTCACGCTCACAGCCAACATTCACTGGCAATCCTATAGCTAAAAATGCGCGCCGAAGTGGATCGTCCGCAACAAAATCAGCTATTTGGGACTAGCCTATTTCGTCTACAAAAAGGAGGATGTTGACCAAAAAGAGGTAGGCTACTTTGCTGGAGTGTTATAAAGTCGTGGATGGTTGTCTTTTTTTAAAAATCGTTTCGTGTTCGCATTTATGAGGAAAAAACAATGTTACGTGACATTATGGACGCGCTCACGCATGAGCGATAGTCACATCGCCGGAACATGCGATGTGAAGGATAGTAGCACCAGGGGCGTAGCAAGCTTTTCAAAAGTGCGGGGGATGGATGTGGTTTGTTTATTAGCAATAAAAACGATGAATACAATGACAGGTACAAAAGGTATAACATACAAGATATAAAAAGCTTCCCATTTAAATGAGTGATAGGCCTACTAGAAAAAGTCAAACCTCTGTTGTGAAAATACACAACAGTAGACTTGTTAAAGAATCAGAATCAGAAATACTTTAATCTTTAATATATAAATAATATATATATATATATATATATATATATATATATATATATATATATATATATATATACTACTGGGCAAAAGTTTTAGATCAGTAAGATTTTTTATGTTTTTAAAATAAGTCTCTTCTGCTCACCAAGGCTGCATTTATTTGATAAAAAAGCAATAATAATAATAATTAAAAAAAAAAAAAAAAAAATCTAAAATGACTGTTTTCTATTTTAATATATTTTAAAATGTAATTTATTCCTCAGATGAAAGCTGAATGTTCAGCATCATTACTCCAGTCTTCAGTGTCACATGATCCTTCAGAAATCATTCTAATATGATGATCTGATGCTCAAGAAACATTCATTATTATCAATGTTGAAAACAGTTGTACACATTTTTTCAACATTCTTTGATGAATAGAAAGTTCAGAAGAACAGCATTTATTTAAAATAGAATATTTTCTAACATTATAAATGTCTTTATTGTAACGTTTGATCAGTTTAACTCATCCTTGATGAATAAAAGTATTGATTTATTTGATTTCTTTCCCCCAAAAATAAAATTAAAATTCTTACTGACCCCACACTTTTGAAGGGTAGTGTTTAATGTTACAAAAGCTTTAGATTTCAGATAAATGCTGTTCTTTGAACTTTCTATTCATCATAGCATCATGAATTAAAAATGTAAAAAACTGTTTTCAACACTGATAATAATCAAATGTTTCTTGAGGATAAAATCATCATATTAGATTGATTTCTGAAGGATCATGTGACACTGAAGACTGGAGTAATGATGCTGTAATTCAGCTTTGATCACAGGAATAAATTACAGTTCACTGTATATTCACATAGAAAACAGCTGTTTTAAATTGTCATAATATTTCACAATATTACTGTTTTTGTTTGTATTTTTAATCAAATAAATGCAGCCTTGGTGAGCAGAAGATACTTATTTTAAAATATATCTAAAACTTTTGACCGGTAGTGTATAATGCAACCAACCGAATTTAGCTAGCTGCTGAACAATATCCCAATTAGCATAGTATAAAAAACGAAATATATTACCGAAAACACTCGACATGTCAACAAAACATAAACAGAACATCTTCCCAAAAACATACCAAGCTTATTTAAAAATTTCGAAAGCATAACTCATTCAAAGTACCTGGAAAAGGGAGATATAAAAAACCATAACAATACGTTCCCGCCTCCTCAGCGCAAGCTGACCGATAAATCTAACACACCAAGAGAGGCGGGACTTAAGGCAGAACAGCCAATCATCAGCCGGTCACACTCAAAGCCGGTGTCATGTTTGAAAGGGAGGGGGAGAGGAGGCAGCCGCGAGCGCAGGCACAGAGCGGCCAGAGAAACGGAGGAGCGACTGTAGTCAGGCCTTTGTGCAAAACTGCGGAAAAACTGCAGAAAAAGTGTGGGTGTTGAACCCTCTCACCGGGAAAAGCATCCCCCACGGGTGCGACGCCCCTGTAGCACCCATGGTGTATTAAGAGAACGGTAGCACCAGGGTAGCACACAGTAAACACGAGTTTGTTGTATGGCTTGTTGCTGGGGTGACGAAATGATGATTTCGTACCAAAACGAAAGTCAAAATATCTTGGCTATATAGTTGGCTATTTGGGACTATTTTGGCTACAAAAAGGAGTGTTATAAAGTTGTGGATGTTGTCTTTTTTAAAAAGTCTTTTATTTTTCGTGTTCGCATTTATGAGGAAAAAACAATGTTGCATGACAGTTCTTCATTACGGACGCGACCGTTATGAAAGCCGCACTAAAAGACTGCTTTAAAACTTTCACAGAGACCTCAAACAGAAAGCACAAAGCCTTTCTTTAAAACGAATTTCGTTTTGTATTAATTGTATCTTAATTTTAATCAGTATTTCATTATCCAATTTTCTGGATTTAATAAATAGGGCCTAGCCTAAAAATTAAATATAGCAGCCAGCGCCTGAACTGGAGATTAAGCTATCATTCATGAACCGAAACTCAGCATAAAAGGTAGTCTACTCGCCTCACACACCTAAAAATAACAATAATAATAAAAAAAATAGAAATATAACTATTATATACAGAAGAACCATTAAAAAAAAAAATTAATCTGTATGAAAAGTGCATTTCTCCCGATCACTGCTGCGAAGATCGCGAGTCAGTAATTGTCAACTTCATCTTTACAGAAAACACTTGTTTATTAATAAACAATTAAAATGTCTCACTGTAATATTTTACATATTATTAATCATTACTTTTGCTGGTTCTAGATGCCGTTTACATGAACGCGTCACTGAATCAGCACAGAAAACATAATTTTTCGGGTCCTAGAACCTGAAGAACGTTAGGTCCTGTGTAGAACGTTCACCGAATTCTGAGAGAAATATGTTTCTGGAATAAAATATTAAGTGGCCTTTTTGTTACTTGTAATGAAGCTTGCTTATTAGTGAAATAATTAATAACATGGAATGGTAATTATTGACTTTAGCCTGGATTGATGGCTCGCAATATCGCGATATATATCGTTGGGAAAAAAATATCGCAATGTAATTTTTTTCCCAATATCGTGCAGCCCTACTCTCAGCACATTATTGCCAGTAGGCCTGTGTGGAGATTTGTTGTGTTCAGTGTAATTAATGTGCTTGTCACAGACTAATTAGCTGTTAACTGTTAGCTGTGGGACTGGCAGGGTTGTGATAGCGGATGCTGTTCCGTATGCTGAGATATAGCGGAGTGCGTCGGCCTCACAGTGAGCGTGGGAGGGCTGCCTATAGTGAATGCAGAACAGTGTGGGCAACATCAACATTGTAGCCCAGCCTAATTCTGCAACACTCAATACAGAGATGCTTAAAGAGTACTTGATGCTAGTTATCATCATTGATGCTAGTTAATTTTCTTTAGTTTTTACTGTGCTCCATATTTTAAAGATAGAAAAAGATGATTCCCTCCACCATGTTTTTATCTGTCTTTGCTCTTCCTATGCTTTTTCCTCTCACACTATTTTAGACATCTCTAACCCTGACATTTATAGACCAGACCCTGAATTTCATTTTGGAAAGTGTGAAGGAATTCCCCCTTTTTTCTGAGGGAGGTGTGCTATTTATTCAAGTAATCTAAATCAAAATTTGCAGTGATGACAGACTATTTAGACCAAATAAGGGTGGGTTAAAATCTTATTTCGCTTTATTTTTTTTATTTTTTTTCTGTTTGTCATTAAAAAATAATGACATATGCAAATTAGAGATGATTGGAGAAATACAATATAAGATACAAATAAAATAAACAGTTTTAAATTAAGAAACTGAATAATCAAATGTAAAAATAAAACACTCCATAGTCTTCACTGTATACATTACATATACATTGATGAATGAAAGCAACAAACTAACTGTATTTACTAACTGGGGGGACTCTTGTACAGGTACTGTTTGGTAAAACCACACCTGCCCCGCACCCACAATGCTTAACCACTCGTTATTCAACAGCAATACTATTTAAATTTCGTACTCAACCCGACCTGCTTAACATTAAGACCTTGATCCGATCCACACCTAAAATAAAATAAATCTACTACATCCAGTATACAAAAACTGATATGGGGGAGGGAGTTTTGAAGGGCTCCTGTGCAATGCGGTTATTAAAGAAAGAGGCAAATAAATACATTTGAACTGCATAAATATGCATGTGAATAATATAAATATTGAAATTAATTAGATAATGAGAAATATTGAGATAAATGATGATCCAAAGTTAAGCCCCTTTTCTATTCTTGCAAAAGCCATGCGTGTAACCGGAATGACAGTGACTAAAAGTAAATGGCAAAATGGCAACTTCCATAATATCAAAACAAATATATATTACAATTGAAATTTATGTACAGATATCCGTCAAGTATTAATCATTCAATCTTTGCTTTTTTTTTTTTTTGCTTTTTTTTTAATCAAAAACACATTTGCACCCCATTTGTGTTGTGCACAGACCACAAAACTAATGGGAGAAGCTTCAGTGAAAGACAGCAGATTTTTGTATGTCACAAAGCTGATTTCTCTGCTAGTTACCAAAACTCCACAAACAAACGCAACACACAATATTCTACTTCTATTTACTAGGGGTATAACAGTTGAAATTACGGTTCAGTTTGTATCACGGTTTTAGGGTCACAGTTTCGGTAGGGTTCAGTATGTGCTATGTTCAAATAAAATAAGGACTATTGTCAAATAAAAGTAAAGGAAATAAGAACAAATAATCAAAATGCATAGCACAAATAAATACAATAGAGCAAAGATACAAATAAAATAAACAGTGCTTTTCAGTTTTTTCAGGTACAGAATTTGAAAAAAGTAATCAAATGTAAAGTAACACTTCATATAATCTTCACTGAATAACCCCATTCACACAGCGCTTTGAACCCGGCAAATTGATGCCGGGGGACCTAGTAACATTGCCGTGTTCAGTCCCGGAACGCGCGCTGTGTGAACAAAAGCCGTAATAATGCCGTGTCGTAGTGATGACGCTGAAGCCGGGATCGTTCGCCAGCTGTGAAACGGTACGTAATGCGAATGTTTATCGAGAGAGAAATCGCAGCTCATAAGCAAACTTAAGACGCTGCTGAGACATTACAAGTCACATCGATGTCACGTGTCTTTACGGGTTTTTTACGGGTTGTGTGTGAACGCACTCTGTAAGCCCCTTTCACACAGAGATTCTGGAAAATACACGGATAAAGTGACCCGGGATTTGACCCGGGTTCGTTTGATTTTGGTTCATTCACACTGCCAGTGATTTTCCGGAATCAGAGAGTGCGTTCACACACAACCCGTAAAAATCCCGTAAAGACACGTGACATCGATGTGACTTGTAATGTCTCAGCAGCGTCTTAAGTTTGCTTATGAGCTGCGATTTCTCTCTCGAGAAACCACGCTTGTACATTTTTTTTCTCTGATTCGATCATAAACTTGCGCATTACGCACCATTTCACAGCTGGCGAACGATCTCGGCTTCAGCGTCATTACTGCGACACGGCATTATTACGGCTTTTGTTCACACAGCGCGCGTTCCGGGACTGAACACGGCAATGTTACTAGGTCCCCAACCCGGCATCGATGCCGGCATCAATCCCGGGTCGCGTTTGCGTTCACACAGAAGGCACTCTGGCAATTTGCCGGCAATTTCCCGGGTTCAAAGCGCTGTGTGAAAGGGGCTTCTGATTCCGGAAAATCACTGGCAGTGTGAATGATCCAAAATCAAACGAACCCGGGTCAAATCCCGGGTCACTTTATCCATGTATTTTCCGGAATCTCTGTGTGAAAGGGGCTTATATTAGCTCTAGCCACTGTTCTACATAACACCGAATGATTGAGATCCCAGAATGCCCAGATATTCTGTAAACCCCTTACAGTCCAGGGCCCGGTTTCCCAAAGCGTTCTTATCTCTAAGTAGTTCTTAACCTATTCCTTAACCTCTCTCTTAACCTTATGGCACGATTCCCGAAACGTTTGTTCGCTAAGTATATCTTCTGTAAGTCACACTTTCGTAAGGTTGGTCTGGACCACTCTTAGCTTTACCTTATCACTGTTGCAGGTCTATATGAATATAATTCTGAAGTTTTAATACACCCAGACAGTATTAAATTAGGCTAATTCAAGTGTTTTCATGCAAAGAATAAAATTGTCATTACACTGATTGTTGTTAGATTTTTAATTATATTATTATACAATATTATTAATTTAATTAAAACGCTCTATTAAAGGCCAGTGAAAGCATGGCTACTGTCAGTTAAGTCCTATTCGGACGCTAATATTGTTTCTCATGGGCTCGTCCGGTATTTTAAACATTTACAGGGGTAAGTCGGTGATTTTAGTGCCGTCCGAATCCATAATATCAGTGTTTTTCTCACCCAACCCGCGTAAAAATCCCTGGCCAAATTAGTACCTTCTGTTTTTTGACACACAGGTCGTGTGGTAATTTAATTGCCGTCTGAATCCACATCTCTGAGTTTACAAGAGATTCAAAATTCACGGTTTAAATCCTTTTTGATCACTGCCGAGCACCGTACGCAAGATGTAAACTTTTATTTCTGAAATGCTGGAAAGTATTTACAAGAACAATATTTCATCGCAGCTCCACCTCAGCGAACAAAAATGGGAAAGAGAAAAAGGCACGTACATTTTTGAAAAGGTTATTGTGGCAGCAATATATGTTACAATTTTAAAATATGTAGGCTAGGCTATTATAGGCTATTATAGTTTGGATTATTTTTTATAATATCCAATAATCATAATAAATTGCAATTTCAACTATTTCTGAAGTGCTTCATTTATAAAGATCACCGCTTTCTCACAAACAGCCCCTGCACAAGAGAATAATTGATTCTCGAGCCATCGATATCAAACAATTCAGCACCATCGCCACGGACAGCGTCGGGTAACGTCGCACGTAAGAAGGTATATCTTAAGCAGCTTCCTAAGGTATGGTTCGGGGAACACACTTAGGAACATAAGCAACTTTGGTAAGATATATCTTTCGAGCTTTCTTAGCGCGCTAAGAGTGAGCGTTATCGGGAAACCGGGCCCAAATTATTTGCTTGATGTAGAAGCAAATGATGAGGTTATCTGGTTTCCAGACCATATCTGTCAGTTTGACGGTAAATGCTCTTATTCCTCAAATGTGGCGCTGGAGGGCCACTGGTCTTCAGAGTTTAGCTCAAACCCTGATCAAATTAACCTATCTGTATTTGTGACCCATGCTGGCGAAATGAGTCGCAATGAGCAAATTTTCAAAAATTTGTTGTTATTATTTATATATAAAACCTTCAAAATGATGTATGATTTGTTGGAATCAGACAAAAAAATACTGAGCTACACCTGTTTGAATTCAATAGTCAGCAAAGTCAATTTGGCACACACCAAGTCAAAACCAAATATCTATTGGAAAAGTATATATTCAACTTTTTTTTTTTTTTTTTCATGATACCACTGTTGTTTGATTAAAATTTGTTTATTTATTTTAACAATTTATTTAAAAGACAGTCTATATATTCAGACCTACTGTACTGCATGGTATGGATGTAATATAATGTTACACATCAGATGATTTTCTCCAACAGTTAACCAAACAGTTATTTAAAACATAAGAGATAATGTTTGCATGAATACTCGCCAAGACAGATATTTTGAAATACTGTAATTCTGTGTAGATCGGAATCATGCGGTGTCTGAGGCGTCTTTGTGCGCACGCTTCGGCTCTGTCAGTCAGCGCAAGTAAGATCGTTTTGTTTATATCAGCATGAGTTTGAAAATCACCATAAAAATGGCATTGAGAATTTGCCATGAATATTCAGTTGTATTACTGCGCTTGAGAAGCGAGCAGAGAAAAAAAAAGCATTTTTCATGGACAAAGGAAAGGTACTCCTCTCTGAAAACTCACAAATAGGAATACTTTTAGATGCTCAATTGCTCTTTGGAGCACTGGGATCACTAGCCAAGGGCTTAATGAACTAATTTTTGTGAAAACTTCAAAATCAACCAAAATTGACATTTTTCACTTGTTTTGCCTGTAGCTTGAAATTAGCCTGTGCACATTCTTTTGCCAGCATGGGTCACATTTTTTTGTAGAGACCTTGATCCCTGATATAGCACATCTTGAGTGAGTCTTAGAATTATACATGCTTACCAAACAGCTTCAGTGACTTGTAAGCAGTGGTTAATTGCCTGATATAATTCATATCTGTACTGTTTAGCCAAGCTAGTTCACTGCCATATCCTTTCTCAAAAGGCTGTTACACCCTTGCTAGCATATCCAGTGATCCTGCAGCTTTCACTCGCTTATTAATAATGCAGCATGTCGGGATCTGTAATCTTGAAGTTTGCACTCGCTAGTAACCCTGTAGTGTTTTGTATTTGGTTGTCAAGAGACTTGGGTAACCACTTATCTTAGTAAAGTTCAATACAATTAAAAAAAAATGTACTTTTGGAGTTCTTTGGTATTTGTGGAGACAATGGTAGATATTGTTATGTCTAGTAACCCTTTTGTAGCTCAGTACTTGTTACATTGATGCTCGCTGTAGCAGGTAACTTGAGCTGTGGTTGGTATGTTTCAGGCCTGTGGGATAGCCAAATCCAGCATTGGACTCTAAACTGAAGGATTGGATGTCCCTCTCCGCATATGAACTTGCATACGTGTAAGACCCCAGTTGGACAAGACACAAGCACAAGCTTGTGCAAAGTGTTTATCAGAGGACATCTTTATTTATAGTTCAAGGTTTGACAGTGTGAGTGCTTCACTCGCATTTACGACTAAGAATAGATATGTGCAAACTGTAAAAAAAAAAAAAAAAATATATATATATATATATATATGTACACTATTTACTAAAGTTGCCAATAAAATCCTGTAAATAAAACCCAAGATTATGTTGTGATAGTTTAACATTGAAAATGTTAAACATAATTAAAGTTAAGCATAATTAAATACAGTTTGAAGGAGAAATGTTTGAAAACCTGTATTCTGTTAAATTACCGTATATACCCGAATATAAGATGAGGTTTTTGTCCTAAAAATAGGCTGAAAAATGGGGGGTCGTCTTATATTCGCGATATAGGCAAAATCACGGGGGAAAGGGAGAAAGAACAACGGAATAAATATTAAATAGTGACTGAAACGCGACCCATTAAGACAAATGATTCGGCTATACTTGCAAGTAAAATGAGAGAAGCAGTGGTGTAGTCTACGTGATACGCAGGTATACGCCGTATACCCACTAGAAAAGGCCAAGGATTTGCGTATACCCACTTAAAAAAAGCGTGAGGATACGTATCAACTTCGTTTTGTGTCAGAACTTTCACACTTTTATTCATAAATTCACCCCGTCTGTGTTTGCGAAGCGACGGATCGAATCGCAGAATCCAGTCACAAATGGAACTTGCTATATAAAGCAGAACGTCACGGAATTTGGCTATTTTTGAATGAATAAATCAAAAGTAGCTGCTGTACAATGAATCAAATCTCGATATGGACTAACGTTAGTGTCTATGAATATTAAAGCTAAAAGAGACTGCAATTGTTCTACGCGTCTCTAGGAATGAGCGCTCAGTGTGTGCTCCACTACACACACACACACACACACACACACACACACAGAAGCACGCGTGACTCACGCTTGTGGTGTTTTCAGCGTTTTACTGTATTGAGACATGATGTAAGCTACACATGTGCATTTCATCGCAGAGCTGCTATGAGAGTCACTTGATGAGAATTTCACCATTTCATTTGATAAAACTATCGTCATTCATTCGTTTCATATACACACAGAAACTGTTATGTCTTTACGACAACCTGTCAAAATAAAAGTTCTGTATAACTTGAAGAAATTATAACAGAAATATATTACTATTGCACAGAGTATACTTCAGGCCTAATAATAATAATAATAATAATAATAATAATAGTTTATTAAAACACACAGAAACTCAAATGTCTACAACCCACCAAAATAAAAGTTCGGTCTAACTTAAAACTTACATTTTTTTAACTTAAATTAATTAGATAGAAATTGCACAGTAAAATGTATTTTAAAATAACATTTTTTTTTCAAAAACACCATTTCTAAAAGTAAATTTGTATTTGTGCCTATAATGTTTTTTTTTTTAAATTGTTGAAAATTGTCAACTGATAAAACCTGTGCTTCAGGGACCATATTCATATAACATCTAAGGCTAAAGGTAGCTCTTAACTGACTGAGTTAGATGGTGATTAACACTAAACAGTAGAAAATCAGTCCAGTCTCCCCAGCTGTAAATGTCATTGGCTGTTAAAGTCTTGTGTTGCTTATAATAAATTGACATGTTGATAACACTTAGTATTTCATAATGCTCTCAATTACATGTCGATGCATACTGTATGCATTAGTGAGTGTGGCGGTGCTTAAGGGGTGACGCTCTGGGATGGGTGAGTATGCGGCGGCGGCGGGGGGGGGGGGGTGGGGGGGTTATATTAGAGTATACTCACTACAAAAAACTAGACTACACCACTGGAGAGAAGCAACATAATATCTGTGTTACTGAATTAAAACGTTGCTCCTCTCTGCCGCGCGAGACGCAGAGCGAGCGAGCGAGCGAGCGAGCGAGAGAGAGTTGCGCGCACAAGACGCAGAGCGAGCGAGAGAAAAAGGTGCGCGCGCGAGTTGGAAGAGAGAGAATAAATGATCACTGCAATTTTCAAATACAATTATTTTCTGTTGAAAACCAGATTTTTTCCTCAAAAATCTCTTTTTGTCCCAAAAATCTCTTTTTGTCCCAAAAATAAGTCTGGAAAATGGGGGGGTCGTCTTATATTCAGGGTCATCTTATAGTCGGGTATATACGGTAAATAATTTGCGTGGAAATGTCTCCTTTTGTCTATTTATTAATGTAAAACACTTTTTTTTTTAATAAATAGCATTGCATCCCTAACGTTTTTTAATGCACTCCTAAATTTTTCAACTTGCAAGCACACTTTGGGGAAAAAAACTAAGTGTCAAGCCCCGTATTGCGCAATTCTCGGGGGTTTGAGGTAGGTCAGCTGTGAGGTAAACCTGCCTTAGATCCTCTTCTTTCATTAGTCTTGAGCACAAATGGGTGTTCAAAAATCAGACCATTTACCGTCACACAGCTATTTACCTGATCTATCATACCATTGTAATTCTACACATGTACAGCAATAAGACAGTGAAGGCTTGCCAAAGTCCAGTGTTGGGCAGTAGCGTCGCTACAAGTAGTGACGTTACTAGCTTAACTACATTTCTCAATAGCATGGTGGTAGCGTCGCTGTTTTCTGAATCAAATAGATTTTCAGTAGCGAAGCTCTTTTGTTGATCAAGTAGTGCGGTAGCGTCCACTCAAACTGAAGCTACATTTTCTGAAGCACAAGCTCAACTCGGGCGCCGCATGATTAACATCGCGCAACATCAGCATCACACGTGCACACGGAATGCACATGAAGGAAACCTTGTGAATTACGGCCGTTTCAGACCGCAAGCGCGAGCAGCGCGAATTGTTTTCGGCGTGCATGTTCAATGAATGCATTCACACTGCAAGAAGGAGCAGCGCGTGAGCAGTGAAGCAGAGGGTTTCGGCGTCGAGTCTATTTTTCATTCAACATTGAGCTCACGCTCAATTAAAGTGAAAGCACACTTTTGATGGACAAAATAAATATGATTTCACACTAAAAGTACCTAAAATGCACATAATTTGCATGTAGTGTGTGTGTGTTTTAACAAGAACTAGAGTTAGAGTAGGCTATGTCAGAAATCAGAAAGACTCAAAAATATTTATAGAAAATGTACCCATTTAAACTTGTTTTTATTAATCAGTTTGGGTAAAAATGGTGTTTTATAAAATATATATAGAAAATAAATATTTGTGTGTGCTGTAAAGTGGTTAAAAAATGAAATCGGAATCGGCTAAAATCTGTATCGGCAGGTCAAACTCAATGAAAAAATCGGAATCGGCCTAGAAAATTGTAATCGGTGCATCTCTATAATCTTTCTGATTGGCTGGTATCAAACATCACATAATCTGATGTTCACCTAGATGTTTTATTTATTTATTTATACATTTGCCGTAGTATTGTCGATGGGTTCAATAACACATCCTGCAAAAGGGGGGCCTTGGCCAGGGGGGCCTTGTCATGGAAAAGTTTGGGAACCCCTGATTTAGAGGACATGTTTTTTTTTGTTTTGTTTTTTTGTTTTGTTTTTGCCATGTTGGTACTGTTTGGAGCAGGTCTTAAAGGGATAGTTCACTTTGAAATTAATTTTTGATATGTTTTAGCTTACCTCAAGGGCATCCAAGATGTAGGTGTCTTTGTTTCCACAGTAGTTTCAATTTTGATATTTTTGGTCAAACCGTTCTTGTCTGTCAGTCATATAATGCAGGTCTATGGTCACTGTCTCAAAACACAAGCACAGAGTCCAAATTAACCCTCTGGGCTTCTTCATTTAATAGTCACACTTAGCTTCCTCCCGCCCGAAAACGGGCGAAGCCTTAAAATTGTACTTTACTTTTTCCCAGGATAACCAATCAAATATATTTTTGTTCTATAATGTTTTCTGAATATTATTTAGAATTTTTAGAATTTTTTATGATACTTTGCATTAATTATATAATTTTTATGAGCTATTTTTTCCATTAGAATTAATATATATATTTCTATTTTATTTATTTTATTTTATTTTTCAATAAATGCAACATTTCACATCAAAATAGAGTGCAGGCCTAAAAAAAAAAAAATTTCAACTGAGAAGAGCGCCATCTAGTGGCTTCAAAATGTATTAATTTGTGTCATGTCCTATAACCGCCTATAGGCGGCCTATAGCTTTTTTATTTATTTATTTGATTTATTCCCATTCGGAAAGAATTTTTTTTTATTACTAAGCAACCACTGAATGGAACAACACAAATTATTAGGGCTGCACGATTTGGGGAAAAAATCATATTGCGATAATTGAGGTCAATATTGCGATATGCGATATAATAAACAAATGGTTTCATGAGTCAACTTGCTTGTACAAGGAAAATAAATGCACACACAGATTAGTGATATTCTGCCTAAAGAAAAAAGTTCTTTAGTCAAGAGCAGTGAGTGTTTTTCTCTGTTCCCTTTGTTCTTTGATTAACTTTAGCGACAGATATAATTAGTGGCTACTGTGTACTGTCCCTTTAAGACCAGCCGCTGCTGTCAGAGACGCGGATCTCACACGCGCCTCATTCTCTCTCGAGTCACATCTCTTCACGTTCATAAGACTGCTCTTATGTTATGAAGATACTCACAAAAAGACATTTTGGCATAATTGTGTGTGTTATTGTTCGTTCAAGCTCGAAAGAGAACTGTATTCTGGCATGCTGTTTTGTGCGCACGCACGATATTAGCGCGAGTCTTTCTGTGTGTCACAGTCAGGACATTCACAGGCAGCGCGTTCATTTTGGCATACATGTGTGTTGTTCGTTCTACCGCGAAAGAGAACTTGATACTGGCGCGCGTCTATCTGTGGGCCGTGTGTGTGTGTCAGGAGGACATTCACTGATGTTCTTGTCTTATCGCGCATGAATGGTTTAAAAGCATTTGCATGAATAAGAGTGGGGATCATGTAACACTAGCCAAAGGATGCCAAAAAATAAGAGATGCTGCGTTAATTACATTCATTTATTTATTTAATATAAAATCGCAGCATTTTGCGTCATATAATCGCGTAGGCTTGACATCGCGATTGCGATTGCGATACGATTAATCGTGCAGCACTACAAATTATATATCATTTTAAAGCTTAGGATCTCAGCTTTTTAATGCATATAATTACATTTATTAACTCCTAACGAGTGCTGAGTAATCCCTCTAAAACCAAGTGTACCTAGCTGCAAAAATATTCTTTACCATATTTTTTTAAAATCTTGCCTTGATTAACACAAAGTTGATGTCATTTGAAAGCTTAGAGTCTGAACTTTACAGTGAATGTATCCACTTTGAAAAACTTCGAATAACAGAGTTATTTGCTGATAAATAGAATTTCCTTTTTTTCATAATCTATAAAATAATGTACTGCAATGTGTCAAAAACATCATACAGCTCATGAAACATTCTCAGATAATTGAAAATGGCACTTCGTTTTTTTTTACAGCATATTATTACAATTAAAATGAGCCCAAAATTAACATAATCTATTGCTTTTATGACAAGATATTCTTCATGGAGAAAATATTGCCCATGAGGGGGTGTCAAAGACTGTACAAAAAGGCTGTCTCTTTTCCAAATGCTGTAACTTTTGATTCCTTTATCCAAAAATTATTATTTTTTTATCCAGATGCAGCAAACATGTAGGGGGACTTCACTAAAAAAGAATTTTCCTCCTACCTTATTTCCTTCCTGAGTTATTGCATGACAAATAAGAAAGATATGCAAAATCATAGTAAAAATTATATATATATATATATTGTCTTTTATCCACTGTTTCTTGGCAGGACAATGTCCAAATGTAATGTAATTTATATTTTCAAAACATTTAAAAAGAGTTCTTTCAAACGATACCTACCTTTTGACTCTCCTTGCTATAGTTTTGGAGTTATTATGATTATATAATTTTTATATAGTTTGGGGCAAAATTGGCTGTTTCAGTCTTACCAGTTCATTTCTCTGTGTGTGTGTGTGTGTGTGTGTTTGTGTGTGTGGATGTGTGTGTGTGGGGGGGAGGGTGTCTTATTTGCACTCTTGATGTTCTAGAGTGTCACCCCTTCATTGCTGTACACTTTTTTTCAGCACAGTGGCTGATCTGTAGCTTGTACCACCAAAAGTTTCTCTGAGTTTTCCTATTTTTTCGTATTTCCCATTCATTTCCTATGTCGCCCGTTTTCGGGCGGGAGGAAGCTAAGTGTGACTTTTTTTTTTACGACCCTTTAACATATCAGAATCATCTCCTTGATTTTTTTGTGTGTTCATATAGGTAATAAAACAAAAGTCACCAAGTTTCAACCCCATCCGATGAAGCAAAAAAATTAAACAATTCGAAACGTTCAAGTTTTCGCCCGTTTTCGGGCGAAGAAGCCCAGAGGGTTAAAACAATTCCCCATCGTCCAAATGAAACAATTCCCCATCATAAGTACACATTGATGGCCTAAGACACGAAACGAGCGGTTTGTGTGAGAAAACGAACAGTATTTATATTGTTGTTATCTCTTGAAAACAGCACACGTCCAAATGATCTGACGGCGCGGGCGGGTATAGATATATACATAGAGGCCGCCTTGGCTACGGTTTCGTCCCAATGAACTGCAGTAGCGAAGGCGACATCTAGTGTATACATCTATACCCGCCTGCGAGTAGGTATAGATATATACACTAGATGTCGCTTGGCTACGGTTTCGTTCCAATGAACTGCAGTAGCCAAGGTGATGTCTAGTGTATATATCTATACCCGCCCGCGCCGTCAGATCATTTGGACGTGTGCTGTTTTCAAGAGATAACAACAATATAAATACTGTTCGTTTTCTCACACAAACCGCTCGTTTCGTGTCTTAGGCCATCAATGTGTACTTATGATGGGGAATTGTTTCATTTGGACGATGGGGAATTGTTTTCATTTGGACTTTGTGCATGCTCTTTGAGACAGTGACCATAGACCTGCATTATATGACTGACAGACAAGAACGGTTTGACCTAAAAATATCAAAATTGAAACTACTGTGGAAACAAAGACACCTACATCTTGGATGCCCTTGAGGTAAGCTAAAACATATCAAAAATTAATTTCAAAGTGAACTATCCCTTTAATTCTTTTGCTACTGTGGTTTGAGCTGAGTTGAGTTTTAAATTAACTTACAGTTAGTCCTGCAAATGTGCCCAAGTCTAAATTGTGCATACCCAGGCAAACACATGTGCATATGCATACGTACAGATACAGATGAATACACACACACTCGACACCTGGTTTTGTTATTATGTGGATCACGTTTTTTGTTTGTTTGTTTTTGTTGCCAAATTGGTTTGGAACAGTTGTTGAATAAACAATTGAACTGAACAATTATGCTTGCCTATCTGTTTGACTTACAGTTTTATTGATCACTGAGATAGTATTGATTTGGAATGAAGTTGGTTCAATATAAAATGTAATTTTATAAAATAGCTTAGATGTGAACTACTTTTGCCATGTTCCTGTAGCTTAGCTTGCTACATTTTCCAGGGTGGTAGCTTCAGTGTAGTGAAGCTTCATTTAATGTAGAGTAACTGCTAGCTTAGCTCACTACATTTTCCAAGTAGCCTGCCCAACACTGCCTAAGTCAATTCTATAAAGTGCAAGAAATGCATTTTGTGTGTATCTGCAGTATGGGCATTTGTGTGTTTTATGCCGCTAGTTCAGATACAGTCTATTAACATATCCTTTGACTTAAGGATATTGTAAAGGTAGTAAATTTGCATGCTTCCTGTCTTTCATTAAAATGCAACATAATAATGGTGAATGCCTCTAGCACTGTGTCAGGAGCCTTTAAATACTCTGCAAGTGAACTCTTTTGCTGAGTCAGAGTAGAAGTCATGCTGAGAGAGATCTCTCTCTCACCTACAGTCTAACCCTCTATCTTAACTGTCACTCTAAGTAGGCTTTTTAAGCCTTTTAAGTCATCTCTTGTTAGTCTATTTCTCTCTCATTTTGGGTTTAATTTCTTTGGGTTTGACTGTGGGTTTGTTTTTGTGTCTAAAATCTGTTTGTTTTTTCATATACAGATAACAGAAATTAGGGGTGTAACGATACATGTATTCGTATTGAACCGTTCGGTTCGTTGGACCATTTTTCCTGCCGACCAAAATTTTGTTATTTCAAATGTAGGCACGTGCAAGCGCGCTCATAATGTAAGAGATGCTGGCGCGACCACAATATTGCCTAACATCAAATGGCAAACGTAATGAAAGTGCAACGAAACTGCGCTACTCGTTATTTTGTGCTTCACGGACCGTTTATCAGTTTGGACCAATGCAGCGTGAGCCGATCTTGATCAAGCGACACTAGCTAAGTTTCCATCCACTTGTCAATCGAATTATCTGAAGTTCGGTAAACAAACTCATGCGAATAAAGCTGGTGAAAGTGTGTTTCCATCCAACGGCTTTAAAGCGAATAAAAACCTGTGCGTAATGACGTCACATGCTGTTTTGCGATCAAATTGGTATATCGAATTGATATGAGACATTTTAAGGTGTTTCCATTCATTTTCGCACTGAATCGCACAACATTCAAGCAAACATTTGCGAACAAAGTTTTGCTAGACAAAATGGATCGCGCCATCTACCAACAAATTATCAATATTGCACAAGTTGTAATAGTGCTTGTGTGCCAGCTGATAGCGACATATCAAGTTATAATAAGAAAACAACGACGCTATCAACACATTGCTATGATGATGCAGATGCGCGTAAATGCCCGACGACAACGAAGGCGGCCTGTGGTGTGGGAACATCAGCGCTCCAAACAGTTCTGGGAGATCGTGGTTCAGAGACACTTCACGGAAACCCTTTTATTTTCCCTCCAGCACCGCTGCGAGACAACTCTTTTTTTGACACATGTATCGCTGTTTGAGCGCCTTCCATTTACTCCGGAGGACATCCCACGGCTTGTCGTAACCTTTGTTGGCCATTTCCTTCGCGAGTTCCTGATAAATTATGGCATTTCTTAGATTTTTGCTATCTAAAATAGCCGTTATATTTTTCTGGTAAATTAAATTCAAAAAGTATCTCGTCTCCTCGTTTGTCCACTTACATCTGTCTTTGTTGACGCCCGCCATGTGTGCAAACCATAGACAGTATATAAGAGGTGCAAACAGAGCGGAAATACTGGGCGGAAATGAACTAAAACAACTTCTTCTATGTTTTGTGGCGGGTTGCAACCATAAAATGACCTAAAACTTAATCGCAATTCATTATTTATTCGGCAAATAACTTTTCCATCAGCGTTTATCGCATAAGCCGTATATCGATCAAGATAAAATCGGATGAGACCGAACGTATTTGATTTGAGTCGATATTCATGATATTCAATCGAATTTTACTGTTTCCATAAGGCATTTTTCATTCGATATCACTTAATTCAGATAAAAACGTGTGGATGGAAACATAGCTACTGTTACTACACAGCACTAAGAGATCCAGTAAAGAAAGCATTTGAATTTGCCACTGAAGTAATAACATCGCTGCGAGATCTAGTGAGAAGCATTCACATTCTCCGTTATTAACGGATCAAACAGCGCTGACGTGGAAACCAGGAGAAACATTGTGCCATGAATGAACTATCCAGTGTCCACAGATCAGCAACATTCACCATGGATTTACTGTAGTAACACTAACTGTAACCATGGAAGTTTGGCAGGAATAGTAGGCTACAATGCTTTCAAGTAATGTTACGTCGGTTTTATTTTGACATTATTAAATATTGAACTGTATTGTGTGGTTGACACTAAAAGGTCCTAAAAATGCTAAAAGCATTAAAATTCCACAATTATTTTTAAACTTAAAGTAATGACCAGTGTCAGCTTTAGATAATGTAAGATGATAGTTTCTTTGCAAGCTTTGCTTTCAGCAAAGTAATGATTTGGTGTAAGAAACTGTGTGACGGTTTAATTGGCAGCTAGTAGCTAAAATGAATGTATTGCACAATTATATATAGTAACGAAGAGAGAAACTGATTATTTGGTAAATTATTTGAAATGAGAGAGAGAGAGAGAGAGAGAGGAGCACAAGCATACACAAAGCTGCATGGTTTGCAGTGTTGCAGGATTCCTATATTGTGACATCATATCCTGTGTACCGTATTCATGGCAGTGTCTGAAATTTTGCATGCTCAAAACTTGGGTTGGGTTGAAAATATTGATTTCTTGATTTTCATTTTTATGAACAGATATTGATTCTTAAAAGGTTAGGTCACCCAAAAAATGCAAATTTGCTGTTAATTTAAATACAGACAAAACAAAATTAATACCCGTGGCTCCTGACAATACATTGAGGTAAATGTTTTGCCTGTATATGTTTTCTTTTTTTTTTTTTTTACAAAGTGACTATAACCATTGACTTGCATTATATGAATCACTAAGAACCATGGTTTCAGCTAAATATCTTTACATTTCTACTAAAGAGGAAAAGTTTTCGGGTGAACTATCAGTTTAAATCCCAAGAATCAATATTTTAGTCTATGCTGTTTTCAGTTGATGTGTAAACAAAACTTCACTAAACATTATTTGCAGCGCACCTACCATTCAACAAGTAACAGAGATTGTTTTGACTTTACAGCAGCTCTAGAATAAAGTTATTGTCCAGCTAAAGTTAGTTTTGATTGATTCACTTCCGTTGCAAAGATCATTAGTTTCTCAGGGGCCGCCTACACGACACCGTTCTAACAGAAAACCCTAAATGCGCTTGGCCCGCTCATTCGCACAACAACAGTGCCTGGTGGCTCGAAAATGCAAACCTTGAAATAGGTTCCAAGGTTATCTCTGCGCAAGCTTCAACAAATCGCAATATGCTTTGTTACTTTTGTCTCAGCTGACAAAATTAAAATGAAAATAGCTGCAAACCGCGATTAGGCCCAAGCACTGGCACCACCACTACCCTGGTGGATTTAGGAAAACAGTTAAAGCAGGTAAATATAAAATATGACTTGAAAATGCCACATTTACTGCAGCCAGCTGGTGCCACTATGATCGCAAACCACAATTGCCATATCCATGAGATCATTTAAATTTAGATAATTTCATGTCATATGATGTCATGGGTCAATTTCAAATACAAAAAGTATTTATTCTAAGGTCTTTTTTAATATTTTTATTAACCTAATTATTAAACTAAATATATAAACTATGTTGTCAGTGCGATACATATAAAAAGTTTGTATTTGATTTTATTTATTTCATCTAGATGTCACTAATCTGCCCATTTTTCATTAAAATGTACTGTATTAATTGAAAATATTTGTATTTTATGTAGAAGTGGTGTATCATTTAGAGGTGAATTTTGCAATGCACAAAGGCACTTAGAACATATGAGAGACTTTCTTTTTTGTCATTCATTTTATCCCTCGCAATGGCAACATAATTCAAGATATCCAATATCCATTCAGCTCTGCAGCAAACAGTAATTTCATCATCCAGCTAAGTTGATTTTTCATCCAGTTGAGTCCAATCAGTAATATTGCTGAATATTAAGTGTCCCCAACTAAGCAAGCCAGAGACAACATTGGCAAGGAAGGAACCCAAAATCCATCAGATGAATTGAGAAACAAGTAATAAAAACTCGGTGAGTGTTTTAGCGCAATTTTCTCACCTCATGGGATCACAACACTAAGAGATAGTAAATCTTTTCCGTTTTTTTTTTTGTTTGTTTTTTTTGTGCGTTCCCGAGATTAGACCTTCCTTAACATAATGCCGAAAACCCGAAGTCTCTAGGTGGTCTGGTTGAGGAGTAGATAGAAGTGCAAGATTGGTGCACACAGACAGAACAGAAATCATGAGTTAACAATCGCAATTTTGTCCGTTGGAAAATTGCGCTAAAAAACCTTGGGAGAAACCAGGCTCAGTCAGGGGCCAGTTCTCCTCTGGCCAACAGACGAACACAGTGTGATTATAATTCAGGCTGCATCACAAGTCAGAAGTCAGATTGTGGTTACTTCTTACGATGTAACAAGCACATCTGGTGTTAAAGTGTTCATGGTTCTGGTTCACCTAATTTAGGCAGCCTATAACAATCCTTTAATGGATTTGAACTATAATAATGAATGAATTATAAAAACGAACATGTGTTGTACAGTGAGGAAAATAAGTATTTGAACACCCTGCTATTTTGCAAGTTCTCCCACTTAGAAATCATGGAGGGGTCTGAAATTGTCATCGTAGGTTCATGTCCACTGTGAGAGACATAATCTAAAAAAAAAAATCCAGAAATCACAATGTATGATTTTTTTAACTATTTATTTGTATGATACAGCTGCAAATAAGTATTTGAACACCTGAGAAAATCAATGTTAATATTTGGTACAGTAGCCTTTGTTTGCAATTACAGAGGTCAAACGTTTCCTATAGTTTTTCACCAGGTTTGCACACACTGCAGGAGGGATTTTGGCCCACTCCTCCACACAGATCTTCTCTAGATCAGTCAGGTTTCTGGGCTGTCGCTGAGAAACACGGAGTTTGAGCTCCCTCCAAAGATTCTCTATTGGGTTTAGGTCTGGAGACTGGCTAGGCCACGCCAGAACCTTGATATGCTTCTTACAGAGCCACTCCTTGGTTATCCTGGCTGTGTGCTTCGGGCCATTGTCATGTTGGAAGACCCAGCCTCGACCCATCTTCAATGCTCTAACTGAGGGAAGGAGGTTGTTCCCCAAAATCTCGCAATACATGGCCCCGGTCATCCTCTCCTTAATACAGTGCAGTCGCCCTGTCCCATGTGCAGAAAAACACCCCCAAAGCATGATGCTACCACCCCCATGCTTCACAGTAGGGATGGTGTTCTTGGGATGGTACTCATCATTCTTCTTCCTCCAAACACGTTTAGTGGAATTATGACCAAAAAGTTATATTTTGGTCTCATCTGACCACATGACTTTCTCCCATGACTCCTCTGGATCATCCAAATGGTCATTGGCAAACTTAAGACGGGCCTTGACATGTGCTGGTTTAAGCAGGGGAACCTTCCGTGTCATGCTTCCGTGTCATGCATGATTTCAAACCATGACGTCTTAGTGTATTACCAACAGTAACCTTGGAAACGGTGGTCCCAGCTCTTTTCAGGTCATTGACCAGCTCCTCCCGTGTAGGTCTGGGCTGATTTCTCACCTTTCTTAGGATCATTGAGACCCCACGAGGTGAGATCTTGCATGGAGCCCCAGTCCGAGGGAGATTGACAGTCATGTTTAGCTTCTTCCATTTTCTAATGATTGCTCCAACAGTGGACCTTTTTTCACCAAGCTGCTTGGCAATTTCCCCGTAGCCCTTTCCAGCCTTGTGGAGGTGTACAATTTTGTCTCTAGTGTCTTTGGACAGCTCTTTGGTCTTGGCCATGTTAGTAGTTGGATTCTTACTGATTGTATGGGGTGGACAGGTGTCTTTATGCAGCTAACGACCTCAAACAGGTGCATCTAATTTAGGATAATAAATGGAGTGGAGGTGGACATTTTAAAGGCAGACTAACAGGTCTTTGAGGGGCAGAATTCTAGCTGATAGACAGGTGTTCAAATACTTATTTGCAGCTGTATCATACAAATAAATAGTTAAAAAATCATATATTGTGATTTCTGGATTTTTTTTTTTTTTAGATTATGTCTCTCACAGTGGACATGCACCTACAATGACAATTTCAGACCCCTCCATGATTTCCAAGTGGGAAAACTTGCAAAATAGCAGGGTGTTCAAATACTTATTTTCCTCACTGTATATGCCAAGCTTTTGAATCGAAATCGGATCGAATGTGAAATGGGTGTCAATGCCCAGCCCTACTCAAAGCATAATGTGACTGAAGGAAAGTAGATTAGTGCAGGATTGAGCGGCCCAGGGATTGCATTAAAGCTGCAGTTAATGATTATTTTGATAATATAGTCATCTGGTAATTTTTTCGGTTAATTGGATGAAAAAAATCATAATATTAATTACAAAATACAAATTTGAATACAATTACTAAATTGTTTTTCCACATCCTCCAAACAGCATGTATCTATAGGCTATGTGCAATTAAACATTATTTGCAAAAGGTAAAAAACTGATTGCATTGATTGCTTACTACTTGCTTTTAATATCCATTTTAGAAAACGTTATATTTTTTGTAAGGTTGGCTCCAATCAGAGAAAGAATGTTTACCATCTGCTCTGCACTCATCTTGAAGTATTTCAAGTGCCCCTCAAGTCGAATTTTCACCTACTGTGATTGACTGAGTACACTCAAACACTGCATCGTCTTCGCAACCTTCGGAGATACAGATAAAGCAATATGGTCTTTTTTCTCTACAACTAGACGGAAAACAAAGAGAATGAATGGAGAGCAGCAGCTCTGCCGCTCATGACAAACGCTGCCAGTGTGAAAGCACAATGGGCATTTGTAGCTTCTGCTCTGCTTATGCATCCAGTGTGACACAGGTGCGAGTCATGCACTGAGGAAAATGTGTTTCACACATTAGGTTTAAGAAATGAGTGAGTTTGAGTTGTGTAAAGGACTGCTGTAGTTGGAAAAAGCTATCTTGCAGGGTAGCTTGAACAACATCTGGGGAGGAACCTGTGGCATAAAGGATTGTATCATCAGCATATAAGTGAATAAGTGAATTACCAACTGCCTGGGGAATGTTATTAATATAAATTGAGAAAAGTGTAGGGCCAAGGATGGAGCCTTGGGGGACACCCCTGGTGACCGAGAGGGAATGGGAGAAAAGGTTTTCAAATCTTACATGTTGAACCTGGTGAGAGAGATAATTTGAGAAGCATAATTGGTTGATTCTAGCTCAGTCGCATCAGTTGGCAGTTCGGAATTGAGATGTCGTTCTCGGCCACATGAAAGAGTTGGGGTTACGGCTAAACGCCAAAAAGAGTGTGCTTTCTCCACTTCAGAAGACCACTTTTCTAGGTGTGGTTTGGGACTCAGTGTCGATGCAGGCACGCCTGACACCGCCACATATAGAGTCCATCCTTGCAGCTGTGAAAAGTATAAGGCTAGGCCAGTCACTCACTGTCAAACAGTTCCAGAGACTGTTGGGCCTGATGGCAGCAGCTTCCAACGTGATACCTTTTGGACTGCTGCACATGAGGCCCCTGCAGTGGTGGCTCAGGACCAGGGGGTTTTCCCTGAGGGGCAACCCATTTCACACAATCAGGGTCACGTGGCGGGATCTCAGGGGACACCATGTTCTTGTACACACAGACAATGCCTATATAAATCATCAAGGGGGTTTGAGCTCACGCCCGTTATGCAAACTGGCACGCCATATTCTCTTGTGGTCCCAGGGGAAGCTGTTGTCGCTAAGAGCAGCTTACATCCCTGGGGCCCAGAATTTAGGAGCAGACATTCTGTCAAGACAAGGGCTGAGGCCCGGGGAATGGAGGCTCCACCCCGAGGTGGTGGAGCAGATATGGAGGGTGTTTGGCCAAGCACAAGTGGATCTGTTTGCGTCTCGAGAGACGTCTCACTGTTCACTTTGGTTCTCCCTCACGCATCCAGCTCCTCTGGGACCGGATGCTATGGTACAGACGTGGCCGAGGCTACGTCTATATGCTTTTCCCCCAATCGTTCTGCTCCCGGTAGTTCTGGAGAGAGTTCGCAGGGACCGGGTTCGCCTACTACTTGTAGCCCCACGCTGGCCGGGCAGAGTATGGTTCCCCGATCTTGTGTCCCTCCTCGACGGGCCTCCTCTGGAGCTACCTTTCAGGAGGGACCTTCTGTCCCAAGCAGGGGGCTCGATATTTCACCCCCAACCAGAACTGTGGAACCTGTGGGCTTGGCCTCTTAGGGGGCCCAGCTCATAAGGACAGGTCTCTCAACTGAGGTTGTAGAGACCATTCTACAATCCAGAGCTCCCTCCACGAGGAAACTTTATGCCCTGAAGTGGAGAGTCTTCACTTCATGGAGCAGTGACCGTCGCTTGGACCCAGTTAACTGCCCAGTTGGTACAGTGCTGGAGTTCCTGCAGGAGTGGTTTACTGCAGGTCTAACCCTGTCCACTTTAAAGGTTTATGTGGCAGCCATAGGTGCTTACCACATTCCTTTGGGTGGAATGTCCTTGGGGAAGGACCCTCTGGTATTTCGTTTCCTCCGTGGCACTCTGAGGCTGAGGCCTGCAGCGCGCTCTAGGGTGCCGACTTGGGATTTGGCCATTGCCCTTCAAGGCCTTTCCCTGGCCCCTTTCGAGCCGATAAAGGAGGTTCCTATCAAATTCCTGACTTTAAAGGCTCTTTTCCTCCTCGCCATTTCTTCTCTCAAGAGAATAGGGGATCTACAAGCATTGATGATTGCTCCCTCGTGCTTGGAGTTTGCACCTTGAATGGTTAAAGCGTTCCTTCATCCTAAACCAGGCTATATCCCTAAGGTCCCCACTAATGTGGTTAGACCTATTATTTTGCAGGCCTTCTGTCCTCCTCCCTTATAGAATCCGGACCAGGAAAGAAATAATTTGCTTTGCCCGGTACGGCATTAGATGCTTATGTCCACAGAGCTGCCCTGTGACATAAAACTGATCAACTGTTTGTGTGTTTTGGGTCCCCAAATAAGGGGTCCCCTGCATTTAAGCAAAAAATGAGCAAGTGGGTGGTTGAGGCTATTTCACTTGCTTATGAGTCGGCCGAACTGCCTTCCCCTATGGCTGTGTGTGTTTTGAAAGCTAAATGCCCATTAACATCAGCTCTGTCTAGAGGCTTCCTAAAGCTTGTACACTACACACAGTAAAGACTGGAAAGATTGCGTTGAGTTTACCATATCAATCCGAGCGCAAGTCGAATGCATCATATATTATGATGTTATAATGAACTATATGCATTTCTCCACTGACGTTCTAAGTTGTTCAAAGCGTTTCTAAGGATGCTGATTTTTAGAAGGCAGAACTCTGAGATGGTGAACGGGAACATGGTTTGTGTAATAGTAGCAACACATTATTGGCTGTTTGATAACGTAGTCATGATACAATGACTTGTAGATGAGCTTGTATGAGTGAGTGGAGATGGGGCTCATTTGCATATTCATGATTCCATGTATACTAAATGATGCAAAGGTGTAGTCACATTCAAGCTGTATATATGTATATATATATATATATATATATATATATGTATATATGTATATGTGTGTGTGTGTGTGTGTATATATATATATATATATATATATGTGTGTATATATATATATATATATATGTGTGTGTATATATATATATATATATATATATATATATATATATATATATGTGTGTGTATATATATATATATATATATATATATATATATATATATATATATATAAATAAATAAATATATAAATAAATACATGAATAAATACATAAATATATATATATATATATATATATATATATATATATATATATATATATGTGTGTATATATATATATATATATATATATATATATATATGTATGTATGTATGTATATATGTGTGTGTGTGTGTGTGTGTATATTCTCGTTGTTAAATGGTCTTTAATTTTGTCTGCTAGCTTCCCTTTTCTCTCAGGTCTGATTCATTGTTTTGGCTGGTTCCACTGTACAAGAAGATTTTTATTCTCTGTCGTAATGTTTCCTAATCCTGTGTCAAGGAATTGTGGGGAAGCTGGTGCCATGAAATCGGCCTTTCTTCCTTTATATTCATGTCTGCAGGGCCAGACACGAAATACCCTTGCAAACACAAAGTGATTCCCCAGTTCAAACATTTGTCTCCATGCATAATTTTCTTGCACACAAACCAACAAACAAACCCAAAGCATGACTGTACACCCAAACCAAAACTCAAGGATTTTTGTCTGATTCTGAAATGCTGCCATGGATGAGGTAAGAAGCAGATGTTCATGAAGTCATACTGTCAATCAGCAGGACAGTTCTAGTTCTTGTTAGTGTCCAGTCTGAGTCCCTGCTGTTGAGAGGAGAGCGTTTACTGAGGACAGCACAGTGGTTTCAGACAGCACAGTGCATCAGTTTTCTTTTCAACTCGCTCTTAAACTGCCTGCTGTATGCTTTCCTCAGCTGTGTGTATGCAGCCAGTCTTCACACAACAAAACCAATTTCACTCCAGTTTTCACTTCAGCTGTTTGTGTCAAGATGTCTAGCCACCTGTTTTCATACATTTATTCATTCACAGAATATTTACATCACAATTTTTGTTACTCTGCATTGATAGGCAATAATATAGATAGAGGATTAACAACCTCACAGGTGTCTACTGATTTCAACAGGTGTCTTATGATTTTTTCATAACAGCAGCCTAGCATTCCTGGTAGTACAGTATTGAGAAAACACACACACACACACACACACACACACACACACACACACACACACACATATGTAGGCTGTAGCATGGTTTTATTACCGTAAAACTTCAAATAATAGCCCGGGCTTTTATTTTCCCAAATCGCCGAACTGCACCGGCTTGTATTTGAGACAGGCGTCTATAAGAGACAGGCCTTTAATTCAGTGTTGATGTTGTTCATTGAGTGTAGCATATCCATAGAATTTAGGCTGACAGACAGAAAGCATGACAATAAGAGTTTACCACATTATATTACGTTTTATTTATAATTCGAATGTGTTTAACAAATCAGTTAATGTAAGAATTACATTATATTGCGTCGTGTCACGTCTATGACAACTCGAGGTAACGTTATCACACACCGGTCGCGCACTTGCTCAGTTTATAGCCAGCAATATTTTTATGTTTAAGGACATTATGGAGTTAATATAATGTCTGTACTGTACTATGTTATGATTGTACTGTACAATTAAATACAATCGTTGCTAAGTCTGCAGTCTGAACACTTTACCTCAGAGCGTCCGTTAACTGAATGAATAGATAATATCATAATACCTCGAGTTGTCATTGACGCAGCGTGGCGCTTCTCGTCTTGTGTGCGAGATTATTGGCAGCATAAAAAAAACATTCATTACTATCATCTTCACCGCGATACACCTCAACTACAAGTTCATTGGCGAATTCCTCCTCGTCGCTCCCGTCCACTTCTCCCTCTCCACCTTGCTTGCACTAACAGCTCCCGCCCAGATGCGCACGGCTCTCTTGCGTGCGCAATCTGCACCATAGAACTGGTTTAAAAAAATGATCTGACAGGTTTTAGAAGATTAAATACAAACCGAAACAAAAAAACAGACCAGGCCTCTATTTGAGACCGGCGTTTATTTACCCAAACCTGTTGTCACACCGGGCGTTTAAAAGAGACAGGCGTCTATTTGGGACTCGGCTATTATTTGAAGTTTTACGGTATTTTTACAGAATTATTTTTATCTGTGTGGTTTTTGTCATAGTTACCCATGGCAACCATTTCACTCGAACCTTATTTAATTCGGCTCTGTGATGTGATGTGCCATAATTTCCAACACTATACTGACTTATTAATTTACCGTTTTTATTAATTTAATTAAATTTATTTTACCAGATGACATCGGGCTGGCCAGCAATAATAATTATAATAATTTGTTACATTTGTATAGTTTCTGGGTACTCAAAGCGCTTTACACATGGAAGGTGGAATCTCCTCAACCACCAGCAATGTGCAGCATCACCTAGATGATGTGACGGCAGCCATACCATGCCAGAACGCCCACCACACACCAGCTTATTGGTGGAGAGGAGCCAGAGTGATAGAGCCAATCAGTATATATGGGGACCATTAGAGGGGACCATGATGGACAGAGGCCAATGGGCATATTTGGCCAGGATACACCCCTACTTTATTTCCAAAGACATCCTGGGATTTTTAATGACCACAGAGAGTCAGGACCTCGGTTGAACGTCTCATCCGAAGGACGGTGCTCTTTGAAAGTATAGTGTCCCCATCACTACACTGGGGCATTAGGACCCACACAGACCACAGGGTGAGCTGCTTAGCTTCAGTGGGCAACCAGTCTTAAGGCCCGTTCACACCAAGAACTATAACTATAACGATAACTTATATTTACATCCACACCAATGAATGATAACGGCCTTTTTATTCTAAGCACGCCCGCGCTGCGGTTTCAAAGTAGCGAAAATGGATGACCTGCTGCTGCTTTACGTTACACAAAAACATCATAAGAAAAACAGGTGCTTTTGGATAACCGATACGATATCCTTAAAAGATGAGAAGAGTTGTGAGAATCCGTCACCCTGATTAGAGAATTGTCGTCTTTTGAAGACAATTTTTAGATAGTATTAGTATTTCTAATAATAAAATACTGTTCATGCTGTGTTTGTGATTTTCAATTCTTCCCTCTCACCAACTGAATTCATGCAACCAGATATAAAAATGTCCAGCTGGATAAGGTCCATTCTTCTGTTTCTCTCTTGTCTTTGAGTCCTCCACTTCCTCCTAACCTTACTGTGCCAGGAACGCAAACTGAGAGGCATGTGGGTATTGCCTGACATTGGTACAGTTCTGTAAGCCAGCCTTCAAACCTACCAGTGGGCATGCCATACTTTCTCTTTGTCCCTTGCCATCTTTCTCCCACCCTTGCTTTGCCTGTGTGTTGGTTTGTCTCATTTCCAGTGTCATTAACGGTTAAACAGAACTCAAAGCCCCCCCCTATGAAAACTATTTTGTCCTTCCCAGCCTTCAAGTTTACTAACGTATGGTTAAAAAGGTCCGGGATAGTGTGTAAATGGCAGTTTTACACTTTGCCTTTCAGTTGGCTTTCCATTTGATGCTTAAACCTGTTGTTTTTCCTATGAAGTTGTTCGGTAGAATTGAATCCTGAATAGGAACTAGACCACCTGATGGTCTGTATTACTCAGTCAATACACCGATGATCTATTGTGCTTAGTGCTGAGCAGTATAACCAAAAATATGTCTCATGGTGTTTTTGGTGGCTTATTTTGCTGTCAGGAGTAAATAGAATTTAAAAACATTGTGGTAATCAAATAAATGTATAAATCTATCAATTTAGTTTACCTTTCAAAATGTAATCAAATTATATATATAATACATACATACATACATACCAGTGGCGGCTGCTGGTCTTTCAAAGAGGGGAAGCTCATTTTCGGCCTACATCATTAAAATTGTCCATTTATTTATACGTAAATTCTACGTTCCTTTTCAAGAAAATGCTCTGTGACCCTGTCGTACCAACTAGGCGTCTTTTCCAGTGACTTGACCAGTGTCCTCTCAATGGCCAGCAGAGTTAGGTATAATTGTATAAATGTAATAATATAATAAAGGTATACATAATAATATAATAAAGTATAATAATACTACTGTTGGGAACTTTTTCCCTTCATCGAAGCAAGACCAGGAGACTTGAGATGGATCTTATAAGCAGAAGAGATTTATTCTTCAGAGTCTGTAGTTCATCAAGTCTAACTCAAACATTATACATTGTAAGTTATATACCTTCCAAGGGGGAGGGACTTTTGGAGGTGGAGACAAAATTCAAACAAAGCAGAGGGATGATTTGATTCAATCAAGTGAAAACCAGTTGGCAGGTTATCTGGCTTGCTCAAGAGAAACAGACCTAATCAGCATAACACTATCATTCAAATGATCCAATCAGCCTGACAGTATCACCCATACCTTCACATGATCACAGAGACAAAAGCACACCTGTACATTGAGCTTAATGGTCAGGAAATGCATAAAGACAAAGGGTGAGGGTGAGAGTCTCAGCCATTGACTCATTTAGAGAACAGGACTGGCAGGAATCTCTTTATATAACCATCATAACCACTGCTAAACTTTCTCAGTTTATATTGGAATCTAAATTAAACATTTAATAAATTTGTAATACAACACTACTAATAATAATATTTTTTAATTATTTTAATAATTATTTTTTTAATTATTACTAATAATAATATAAAAATATATAATAAGTATTAATATAATAATAAAGATATAAATGTATAATTGTGTGAAATGTATTATGAAAATTGGCTAGCAATTTCGACAAGCAAATACCAAGAAATAGGTTGCAGCAGTTTGTCTTTCGACTACACTTGCAAAATCCGCGATGGGACTGAGCTCGAATAGCTTCAGCGTCAGCGACTTTTTATTGTATGAAATCGCTGTGAATCAAAAGGAGATGCAGCCTTTCGACAGACCCTCCAATCATCATGCAGAAGCCCAGAGTCCAGGCCAGCCCACTCCTCCATTCACTCCCAGAGACGCTGAGCGTCCGTGGGTGGGACATAATCGCAGCATTTATCCAATGACCATCTAGTTTCGAAGCACTGAAAAAAAACTGTTCAAAGCAGCCCCATTGAAGTCAATGGACGCTAGGCTTCAACAGGGAAATGCACTGTGACTCTACGGGAATGTATTGGGAATGTAATGAATGTTGGAAATTGAGTCAGCCGACCTGCTATATAACTGATTCTGAACGAACTCGTCTTTGAGATGACCGTGCTCTAACGCATTTTTAGTCAATAAAATGTTAACACAATAGTACATATTTGACCATTAATTTTTTGACATTATAGGGGAAGCCGAGCTTCCCTTGTAGTCTTAAAGAAATCCCCACTGATAGATACATACATACATACATACATACATACATACATACATACATACATACATACATACATACATAGTTTAAATTAAAACATATGAAAACTTGTGATATTCATTATAAAACTTGTGAAGTACATTAATTTGTGCAATAGTCATATATTTTCGTAATTTCTATAAGTTAGACCAAACTTTATTTTAGCAGATTGTAATGAAGAACAGTTGTTGTTGTTGTTGTTGTTATTATTATTATTATTATTATTATTATTTAGGGATTTCGGAATTATTGTGTTAACGCATGCAGTTCATTTTTTTCATTTTAACACGTTAAAAATATTGAACGCTATTAACGCAGCATCCGTTTTTTTCTATCATCCTTTGGCTGCGCTACAGTATATGATCACGCTATCATTCAAGTGCTATTAAACCATTCAAGTTCGATAAGACACAAAAAAATAACGCCAATCTGTACTGCTACTCCTCTGTGGCATTGCTCTCTGTGAACAAACACCTGAAGCACATGCACAGAATGCCGCTTCAAGGCATGACATGTCCGCAAGTTCTCTTGGGTGCGTGCTGCAAAAATGACATCATTATGGCGTTGTGGCGGAGGTGCGCAGTAAATGTGCACGACCCCATTTCGCATGGCGGTGTGCACGGCATTTTTTTTTTTTTTTACTTTACGCTCAGCTCCACTTTCGATGATGCATGTCTTCAAGACGAAACTGGCCAAACATGTACGTCTGTCCCTGCACCCAGTTTGCACTTGTCTAAATGAATTGCTTATTTACGAAATGAGCCTACAATAGCAGACATGAGCCCTTTTACTGAAAATAAAGGTCCATGTTTAGTGAAATTAGAAAATAAGAGATTGTTGTGTAATTTTGTTGTATACATATGTTCTCATATACAGTACATATATTTTGTTCTAATGTCACAAGTAATAATCTCAAGATTTACTGGGTTCTCTTACGAGAGGTTCTCTCGTACTGCGTAATATCTTACGCTATGGGGAAATCTCTTTTCCGCGAGATATTGAAGCCAAAAATTATCCTTAATTTTGAAATAATGTAAAACGCGTTGCGGCAGCACGCAGACATAGGCGAAACAGCTCACGCGCCTATTGGCTGCTCTGCGGCAACTGCAGCAGCCTATCGAAAGGCCCCGTCGTGACGTCAGCTCCAATGGGGGCGCTTCGCGCCAACTGCGTCACGTCCCGGCAAAACGGGCGTGGCCTTGGGCTATAAACATAGCTCGAGAGGCTGGTATAGCTGATTTTTCATCTCTTCAGCGGAGCTCACGCATCGCTGGATCCTGAGAGAAAGAAGCCGTGCCGTCAGAAAAAGCCTTTCAGCGGGACGAGCCTTGCATCTGAAGCCGCTGGCCGTGCCGCCTTCAGTCGCCGTTCCTGCTGCGCTATCCGGCGTTATATCCTTTTCTCTACTACTGTGTTTTGTGTGTGTGTGTGTGTGTGTTCGCTGCCGCGACACACACTCTCATTGCACTAAAAGAGCCCGGCGTCTTTTTCAAGATGCCCCTTTCCTGCCTGGGTGAGGATCATGCAGCTCTCGCGCTCGCTGACGGCGGCTGCCCTTACTGCGAGCTATTGCCTTTGGCGACTCTGAGGACTCGCCTGGCATCCTTCTCTGAGACTGCACCTCCGCCCGCCGCCGTAAAAGCGCCGTGCTCAACGGGTCCCGGAACCTCCCCCAACCCGCAAAAGCTACCCGGTTCGCTCGCCTGCTTCACCCGCTTCGCTAGAGTCTCTTCCTGATGGCCGCCGTCTGCCACTGCTTCCGTCGTGGATATCGACCAAGAAGCCGCGTCTGTGGGGGATGATACCTGCTCTCCCCTCTGTTCAAGCCATGCAAACTGCGCCGTTCACAAGGGAGGTCAGGAGCGGACAGTCCCGGGGCTGGTTTTCTTTACGTTACAAGAAAGCAACCCCGCCCTCACGCTGCCGGCGAAAGGAGGAAAGAGAGTGTTTTTAGTCCCGCCGAGGCTGAACCCGACCTCCTTTTTCTCACACATTTCTCAGTTCCCTCTGAAGTTCAGGCGACTGGAAATGTCAATATTGCAGTAAACGAGCCTGTTATAATACACGCATGCCTGCAAACAAACACCGTCACAAGACGTGTTGACGTTCTCTTATATGCTCGCGCTAACTGACAGCTTATGTGTCTCCCCCTGTGGCTCAGGGGTGGAATCTTAGGCTTTCGCGCCAGAGACCCGTGTTCGAATCCCGAGTCTGCCGGCAGATAAAATTATGCCGTCAAAGCTTTCACTCTGTCAGTTCCCTTAAAAAGGCGACTGCAGATGTGTATTTTGCAGCCAACGAGCGCATTGTACAACCCGCTCGCCTGCACCCAAACATGATGACGCTCTCTCTCTCCCTCTGTTCGAGCCGCGCAAACTGCGCCGTTCACAAGAGAGGTCAGGAGCGGACGGTCCCGTGGCTGGTTTTCTTTACGTTAAAAGAAAGCTACCCCGCGTGCGTCACCGGCGAAAGGAAGAAAGAGAATGTTTTTAGTCCTGCCGAGGCTGGACCCAACCTCCTTTTTCTCACACATTTCTCAGTCCCCTCTGAAGTTCAGGCGACTGGAAATGCCAATATTGCAGTAAATGAGACTGTTATAATACACGCACGCCTGCAAACAAACGCTGTTACAAGACGTGTTGGCTCAGGGGCGGAATCTTAGGCTTTCGCGCCGGAATCTTAGGCTTTCGTGCTGTTGCTTTCCTAGGCGGGCTAGGAAGACTTTGAGGCCTCGTTTTTAGAAACGGTGTTTGGGTGCAGGCGAGCGGGTTGTACAACGCGCTTGTTGGCTGCAAAATACACATCTGCAGTCGCCTTTTAAGGGAACTGACAGAGCGAAAGCTTTGACGGCATAATTTTATCTGCCGGCAGACCCGGGATTCGAACACGAGTCTCTGGCGCGAAAGCCTAAGATTCCGGCGCGAAAGCCTAAGAGCCAACACGTCTTGTAACGGCGTTTGTTTGCAGGCGTGCGTGTTTTATAACAGTCTCATTTACTGCAATATTGGCATTTCCAGTCGCCTGAACTTCAGAGGGGACTGAGAAATGTGTGAGAAAAAGGAGGTTGGGTCCAGCCTCGGCAGGACTAAAAACATTCTCTTTCTTCCTTTCGCCGGTGACGCACGCGGGGTAGCTTTCTTTTCCCGCTGGGAAAAGTCCCGCTCAAGTCCCGCTGGTGTTCAGGTCTCGCTGCGGCCAGACTTTCACCAAAACTTCTCGCTCGTTCAGTTCCAGGAAATGTGACTGTTCCAGTGTATTTTGCAGTAAACAAGCCGGAACCACTGCTCGCTTGCCTGCACACAAATGCAGTTTTTACGGCTACCCAGATAAATCCCATAAGAGTGTATTTTCTGGCGTTCCGGCCACGGCCGATGGTGTTATGAGTGTAGTAAAAATGCCCACAGCCCAGTGCTCATTCCTACACACAAGCACAGCCCACCACACAGGGCTCGCACACATAAAATCGACCCACGACGATTGTGCATTAAACGTAGTAAATGTGCCCACGACCCAGTGCCCGCAAACACTACGTTCTGCATGTCTCACGGTTTCCACATTCACTCACAGACATGACAAGACCTACGGGACTCATCCCGACCTTCCCCTCCCGGTTGACCGCCGCAGAGGAGTCGAGCGCGGGCAGTCTGCCCGCTGTGATCAGCGCGCCCCTTGCCTCAAATGCAGTAAGCACGACGCTTATGTTACAGCACACCGAAGCTCTTCTGTCGCCAAGCGACCAGAGCTCGCTTCGCATTCAACCCCTAGCCATTCATGCAGATGCATGGGCAGTGCTTTCCGGGGTTTCGGAGTGGGTGCTAAACATTACAAAGAGAGGCTATTCGCTACAGTTCAGTCGACGCCCCCGCCGTTGTGTGGCGCGCGTCGAAACTACGGTGAAAACAGAAGTAGCACACCTACTTCGAGCCGAAATATCGAAACTGTTGAGCAAAGGGGCCATAGAGCCTTTAACTCAAGCTCAGAGCGAAGGGGGGCTGTACAGCAGATACTTTCTGGTACCGAAAAAAGACGGGGGTCTCAGACCCATACTAGATCTAAGACAGCTGAACAGAGCGCTTGCGAAACGCCAGTTCAGAATGCTCACGACCAGAAAAATCCTCACGCAGATTCGCCGAGGGGACTGGTATAGGCATATCAGTACACAGTCCTGCCGTTCGGCTTGTCCCTAGCACCCCGTACATTTACGATGTGCATGGACGCGGCGCTCGCACCCCTGAAACTCCGGGGCATGCGAGTATTGAACTACTTGGATGAACCATTGGAGCTGACGTCACGACGGGGCCTTTCGATAGGCGCGCGAGCTGTTTCGCCTATGCGTGCTGCCGCAACGCGTTTTACATTATTTCAAAATTAAGGATAATTTTTGGCTTCAATATCTCGCGGAAAAGAGATTTCCCCATAGCGTAAGATATTATGCAGTACTCGCTCCCTCTTCTAGAGAAGAACCGAGGTTACGTTAGTAACCGAGTACGTTTTACAAGATTCGTTTGTAGTGTGGTTTTGGTGAAGTGTACAAAAACAAACATCATCACGTGTGTACCTTTCTTCTTCTCACTGCTGATTCCTGATGGTTTAGAGGATAACTAATCCAAGTCACCCCTGTCGTTTCAAAGAATAGTACAACGGCAAGCATGTCAAGTATAAATGCCTCGTCCATTTGAGGAGGTGCGCGCGCTGTCATTGGAGGCTCGCGCTGTGGAGCCAGGTGAAAGTGACGCCAGCTCCGCATTGATGATGATATAATGCTTTTTAGTGAATAAATGTAAAAAAATACATAGAATTTTAATGAATTAAATAATACGTTTTTAATGTAATCTTAAATTTAGTTTTATGTGCCCTCAGTGAGTACTTTGCAGCTAATAGAGATATTTGCACTCTTTTTTCCCGCAGTAAAGCACATTCCACAAAACATAGTCCTACTGTACGTTTACTAGCAATATAACACCAAATATAGAACATGCATTCGCAAGACCAGCATGCTAATCCACAAGAAACTAATTAATGTAAGCTGTAACTGACTGTCATGATAAAACTTTGAGCTGAGGTGCCTTACGTGATCCAAGTTAGCCTTTACGCTTTCTGCCCCAGACCCTCTCATCTCCCCAATATAAGACAATCTCCGATTCCATTTCGATACGGTTCACTTCGCATTGCATCAGAGAATCTTCTCTGAGCGCTATGGGGAAACTCAGTTTTCTCCAAAATCTGAAGCCTAATTGGTTCACGTCTGTGAATTTAACAGACAAATGGCCTTTCTGCCCTCCAAGATGGGCAGGGCCATCTGCCTATGTAAATCGCACTGAACAACCATCTAGTAAGATTTACTCTCCTTCAGCGCCAAGATTCATCTCCTCGCTGACTCGGAAGAAGAAGCAGTCTCTACTCGCCATCGAGAACAGCTTCTGCAGTGGATTAAATGAGCTTCAGCTTGCAGACATCGCCGGATCGCTCCCGGAAAATTCAGCAGCTGAATGTTCAATGTCCAGCTGCTTTCAAACCGGGAAGCAACATACCTTTAAAAACATTTCAGAAGCTACTGGGCCTCATGACAGCTGCCTTCTCAGTAGTTCCCTTGGGCCTGTTACACATGCGGCCTTGTGCGACGGCAGGCCGACCTTTGGTTCTTGGACAGAACCAATGTCCAGCTGGCGCATCAACTGCCTGAAAATGATAGCAGTGCTTCTAGCTTTCAAGCAATTTTAACAGGGGCTCAGGGGGCACCATGTCCTGGTCCGGTCGGACAACATGACAGTGATAGCCTATATAAATCGTCAAGGCGGTCTCGGGTCCCGTCTTCTGAGCAGACTGGCACGCCGCCTCCTGTGGACACAGGACAATCTCTGCTTGATAAGATCTCTGAATGTGCCGTGCTCCATGAACACAGGGGCCGAATTTCTGTCCTGGAACTGACTGCGTCCAGGGGAATGCAGACTCCACCCCCTGACAGTCCGCATGATTTGGAGCATTTTCAGACAGGCAGAAGTGGATCTCTTCGCGTTAGAAGAGAATACCCACTATCTGATATTCTTTTCAAAAGAAAAAGGATGCATTGGTCCACAGTTGGCCTCCTCTGCGCCTCTATGCCTTCCCGCCGGTAGCACTGCTTCCTCAGGTCATCAGCCGAATCAGGGAGGACAGATGCTCGGTCTTACTCGTGGCAAAACTCTGGTAGTTCCCGGGAATTGTCCAGCTGCTGTCTGCAGCACCATGGCTGATCCCTCTGAGAAGGGATCTCCATTCCCAAGCGAAAAGGGTTCATCCCCAGCCCGAGCTGTGGAGCCTCGACCTATGCTCAAGCCTCCCTCGGAGAGTTATTAACCCGATCTCTGAGGCTCGGGAATCTTTTCTCCTGGGGCAGTTGGACGGCGGACGCACTCCGTCTACGCTCAAAGTATACACAGCAGCTATCGCTGCTTACCTCGACCCTATAGCTGGCCAGTCAATTGGGAAACATGACCTGATGGTCAGATTTCTTAGCCAGGAGGCTAAACTCGCCCGTACACAGTCCTTTCCTGGGATCTGTCCATTGGTCATAGGGCACTCAGAAGCCCTCCATTTGAGCCGCTTTCGACAGCCGACCTTTGTCCTCTTTCGCTAAAGATTGCTCTCTTGCTGGCTCTGCGTATTGGTGATTGGCATATTGGTGATCTGCAGGCTCTCTCAGTGGACCCTTCCAGCCTTAAGTTTGGGCCTAATGACAGTAAGGTAGTCCTTAAACCCAAACGAGGCTATGTGCCTAAAGTGCTCTCCATGCCCTTTAGAGTACAGATTATATTGCTCTCTGCTCTCCACTCCTCTGAGGGTGATCAGTCACCACACCCACTCTGCCCGGTCCGGGCCCTTAGGGTCTACATTGAGCGCTCCAGCCAGTGTGTTTTGGAGGCTGCTCTAAGGGGCTGCCAGCTATGAAGCACAGACAAACAACAAACCTCGGTTCCCTGAGATAACGTGAATGAACCTTGCGTATCATGCTGTGCTACTGCACATATGCACAAGTCGACACTGTTGCCCTTCAGTTGAGAAAATCTGACTAAATAACCTTTCAGTGCGACTTATATAGGCAGTCGGCCCCACCCATCTTGGGGGGCTGAAAGGCAATTTGTCTGTGAAATTCACAGACGTGAACCAATCAGGCTTCAGTATTCGGAGAAAACAAAGTTTCCCCATAGCAATCAGAGAAAATTCTCTGACGCAATACTCGTTCCCATTATCTCAGGGAACCGAGGTCACGTGAGTAACCAAAGCGTTTGTCACTCTAAACTATGCAAAAGCCTGGTAACTCAAATCAAGCAACTGCAAAAGAAGAAGAGTTCGACCAGTCATAGCGCTGGGTTCATTTCCCAAATAGCAAGCAGGGATGATTGACTAATGCGTAAGGCTTATCATTAAAAAGAGATTTCTTAAGCGAGGACAGTACGGTAGTCATGGTACTTCTATATCCTTAAAGTAAACGGGTTGGGATGGATGTTTTACCATTTACTGTACTGTAGTAAGTGTTTTTTTGTTTTGTATTTTGGCAGAATGAAGAAATTATAGACAGACATACAGTAAATATGAGTACTGTCCTAGTATTGGTTAGTGACCAGTGTTTACTCGAACATACTGCCTTAACAGGAATTCGGCCATAATTTAGACATCACTTTCCAGTCGAAAACATCCACTTTCTTCAGCACAACATAATGTGCAGGTTAGCAAAGATTTTAAAACTGAAATTATGGATGACTGACAAGCACGAGTCTGGAAACAGATGATGTCAGTCGTCATATTACAGATGATGTAAAAGGCGTTTATTTATTCATTCTCAAGTGTTGAGAAACATAGCCTACATGTGTTATGTTATTGTGTTAATAATAACTGAAGTACCTAATTATGTTACATATTTATTTTGTATGAAAACTAGCACATTAGTTACTTATCTGTCTCACAAACAACATACATGCACGCACAGAGAGAGAAAATAATTGTAAAATGAAAATTAACGTGCTAGGTTTAAATTTTGTTCTTGCTTGTTTTTTTTCTGTCGAAATGTCAGAAAGCATTTCTTATTATCCATACGTAATTACAAAACCTCTGTTTAAACGACTGTCAAATTAGTCATAGCACACATCCTTAAATACTTGAAATTGCAAAAAAAAAAAAAAAAAAATTTAAGTAAGAATTAAGAAGACAAGATTTTAGACCAATTCAGGCAGAAACGCCCCCCCGCCAAACTCTGTATCCCGTCACACTGATGGTACTCAAAAAAAAAATTCCAAGGTTGGCAGGTCAGAAATGGGTAGCTTTCAATTATAATATAATATTGAATATAATTAATCCATTTAATAGAGACATTAGTATCAGTACTGGGATCAGTGATACAGGCCTTCATTCATAGTACTTAGTAAAAAGATGCCATTAAACAAATATTTAAAATATACTGTCTTTATGTTGTTTCTGCATTATTTTGGATATTCAATGTGAAAATATTCCAATATATATATATAAAAAAAAAAACTTTTATGCATTTGCATGTATTTGTATAAAACTACTATAACTACTACTACTACTACTACTACTACTACTACTAGAAGTACAGTTAACTGTGCAGTGGTAATATATTTCTGTGATAATTTATATATCCTAAATTCTATATAAGTTAAACCAAACTTTTATTTTGTTAGGTTGACGTTAAGACCTTTTAGTTTCTGTATATATCTGATGATAATTTTTATCAAACAAAATAGTGAAATGCTTGTGAAGTGAATCTCAGAGCAGATGTGTTTGTGTCCTCCTCAGATAGTGAGACTCAAGTCAAGTCAAGTCATCTTCATTTATATAGCGCTTTTAACAATGTAGATTGTTCCAAAGCAGATTTACATTGATAATAGGAAATTAAAGTAAAGTGTTTTCGCTTAATAGCAGCTCTAGAATAAAGTTATTGTCCAGCTAAAGTTAGTTTGATTGATTCACTTCCGTTGCAACAATCATTAGTTATTTACTTAGGGGCCGCTAACACGACACCGTTTTAACAGAAAACTCTGAAGTTCTTTCTGCGCAAACTTAAAAGGGAGGGAGGCCTTCACAGGGAAGAGCCTAGTTGACATTTCAGGACTGCGCTGTCGTCGCGTCCAGGCGCAGGTCCTTCATCAGATCTGGATACAGCCTGGATCCGGCGGACTGCAGTAAACCTCAGGATAAACAGAGAGACTAATATTAGCGTAGACGCCATTCTTCTTATGATGTAACGAGTACATCAGGATTTATGGGAAGTGTTTCTGGTTCCGGCTGACTTAATCTATGCAGCCTAACGTTGAATTATAAAAGTCTATAATGTGTTATGTGTATGCTAGGTCAAAGAGATGTGTTTTTAGTCTAGCTTTGAACTGAGTGTGTCTGCTTCCCGGACAATGTTAGGAAGACTGTTCCAAAGTTTTGGTGCTAAATAGGAAAAGGATCTACCACCAGCAGTTGATTTTGATATTCTTGGTATTATCAACTGGCCGGAATTTTGAGATCACAATAGACGTGAAGGACTATAATGCGTTAAGAGCTCGCTCAAGTACTGCGGAGCTAAACCATTTAGTGCTTTGTAAGTAATCAGCAATATTTTAAAATGTATACAATGTTTAATAGGGAGCCAATGCAGTGTTGACAGAACTGGGCTAAAATGGTCATACTTCCTGGTTCTGGTAAGAACTCGAGCTGCTGCGTTTTGGACCAGCTGTAGTTTGTTTATTAAGCGTGCAGGGCAACCACCCATAATAGCATTACAATAATCTAGCCTTGATATCATGAACGCATGGACTAATTGTTCCGCATTTGTCAATGAGGGCATATGACGTAATTTAGATATATTTTTAAGATGGAAAAATGCTGGAAAGATGGAAAGTGACTTTCAAATGAAAGATTGGTATCAAAGAGCACCCCCAGGTTTCTAACTGACGACGAAGACTTGACAGAGCAGCCATCAAGTGTTAGACAGTATTCTAGATTATTACGTGAGGAAGTTTTTTTGTCCAATAATTAGAATCTCAGTTTTTTTCAGAATTAAGTAGTAGGAAATTAATAGTCATCCAATTTTTTATATCACCTATGCATTCCGTTAATTTTGTGAATTGGTAAAAACACCACAAGCATCATGCGTGCTTCAGTAGTCGACAAAAACTTCTGCGCTTATTCACACAGAGACATGCAGACTTTATATTTTAATAGCAGCCTTTTTTAGTTTTAATATTCACAGAAACTAATCCATATCATGATTTGATTCATTTTACAGCATTACTTTCGCATTACAGCATTACATTCTGTGACAGTCGGCTTTATACAATGAGTTCCATTTGTGACTGGATTCCATGTTTCTGTCCAAGTTTTCCGATTGCAGAAATTGTAGGGTTCTACATGGTATTTGCCATGTTAAAAAGAGAAAGTTTATTGTTGTCTTATAAAGATATAACCATTAGTAAGAAGTGTATGCAGTTAATAGAGGTCCCCTCTCAGTACACTCTACTTAGTGCTCTTCATGACCTCCGAATAGATGAAGCAATTGTTTTAGTGTCAATGGGTTTGTGTATGGCGGTTTTTGAAAAATACATATTATACACAAAATTGAAACCGGTATACCAGATGAAACCGTATACCACCCAGCACTGTTTGCGCTTTAATTTAATCATGTCATAATGGCATAACTATAGGCTTTAATTTTATGCACTTGTCATACATAATTTTTTAATTCTTTCTTTGTGCATATTGATATCCCACACCCAAAGTTAAAGGCTCATATGGTGGCTATTTCTTTTAAGCTCTTCTCTGTTATTAGTTATTATGCAATCCTCTGATTCTGGCTCTCCTCAGCAGGAGTCCTTTCACAGGAATTTAGGTGCTCAGAAAGAGGACTAAGAGAATATTTCTATGTTAAGCTGCTTGAGTTTTATAAATATAATAATGAATGTCTTTCTGCATAAAAACAGGAACAAGCAAGAAAGATAAAGCCAAAATCTCCAAAAGCCCTGTAGATTTAGATCCACAGAAACAAATAAAATTAGATGCTTGCTTACGTATTCTCATATGGTTTATATGAAAGTTGTGTTTCTGTTTTAGGTGATTGGTGAATTAGTAAGACTTCTGGTTAAGGTTGCCAGGGTGATGTCAGGCAGACTGTGTTTATGGGTAAAGGGATTTGAAGAAGGATTACTGCTCATTTGTGCTTTGGCTTTGCCTCCCTTGTAGTTAATACTAAATGAAAACTGGCAACCACAATCATTGGCTTAAATATTCTACTAATCCTCTGTAACGAATGTGCAAGAATCACGATTCTGTTTTCCCTGCACACAAAACTCCAGAAGCCTTGTCATTATAAATTTTGACAAAACTTTTAACATTTAACCTGAAAATGTAACTCATGGCCTGGGTGCCGTCAGGTCTGCGTCTCTGACACTTATGGCATCTCAGAGATACTCCAGAAACCTGAAACCAACATTCTTCTTCCCTGTGGGGAGCTTCTAAAGGACCCACAGAGTGATAACGAAACTTTCTATGTGACACACACACACACACACACACACACACACACACACACACACACACACACACACACACACACACACACACACACACAAAACATCCTTTGGGTGCAACTTTAGAAATATGGCTCTTGAATGTATATCTTCCGATATGTATGCGTGATTAGTTTTGCTTTATGATAGAGGTGTGGTTTTGAAATGTATTCTTTAATCAATAGTGTTTTAGTTAGAGAATGTTCACCAACAGTCTCTGGCAATTGCCTTCCCAAACCCCCCCCCCCCCCCCCCCCCCTTTTTAGGAGTGGAGCAGAATTAAAGTGTTAATCTTTACTCCTACTTAAATCCTACATTTTCTATATGTATAACCACTAAAGAAATGTAAACATGGATGTCATTTCCCATCTCATAATTTTTCTTTTACGTGGTGTAGTTTGTGTATTCTGGTAAACTTTGGTAATAAGGTTAGACAAATCAGGTGTGTACCGTGTTTAGTTCCTTAAGCTTCATCTCCATTTGTAGCCTAGGGTACAACACATTTTGGGTAAATCTTATTTCTAGCCATGTAACTTCATATTCTTAAAATCTTCATATGACGTGTGTGATATCGTTGAAATTCTCTCAATCTAACGGAGTCGAATTCCGATAGCAGAATGAAGTAATATGCATTGTTTTACACTTTTTCATATTTCGGGAGCCGAACAGCTCAAAGCCCATCTCCTCATGACTCATTCAAGTGGGCGTGTCTGACAAGACAAAGAAAAATCTTCCCGCCCGAGATGCTCTAAGATGATTGGTCCGCGTACGCAGAGTAGGTGTGAACCCAGCTCCTCCATAAGAGACTGACACCAAAGTTTCTCGGAGAGCACTTTTTTCCGTGAGAGGTTTTCAAGATCCATCCATGGCTCCCTGTCAGTAGCGGTTTTTGGCACGGGCGAAGAAAAAGACTCTTTTGAAATGACCGCGCTCATCGAAGCAAGCCCTGCTTTCTTAAAGAGACACGCACGCTGCTCTTGCACGCACGACTCTGCGTTCTTCAGCAACAAAGAGAACCATTTCGCAAGATAAGTTTATTGAACTTTTAATGTAATCTGATTTCTTGTTGTCTCTCAAAGGTGACCTGGTCTGTGATTTTGCCTAACTGTGATCTTTTCTTTGATCGCACATGTTAGTTTCACTTTCTCTCATCTCTCCCATTTTCCGGTCTCATCTCCCTCATTGTCCGATCTCTCTCTCTCTCTCTCCCTCATTTTCGTTATTCGTTTAGTCTTGTATTTTGTTTACGTGTTCTGTATATACATACATATTTACTCTGTGTGAATCGTAGTTATGTATTCATTAGTTCAATTATTAAATTCCATATATTCCTGATTGTCTCAATGCTCATTTTTATGAAGTCAATGATTTGTTGAACTTAAGCTACAAAGCTGATTTGTTACTTTTAAGTAACCTAATTTGATAAGAACAGGAGAGTTGTTTTCATGGCCAGAAAATAGCTTTCTTTGAATTATAAGAAAGAGATCATTTTTGTTGAGAAATTGTTAAGTTAATCTTACGGCCGTTTTGCTGGACAAACAACCTTTGATGATTACATTAATTTTCATTAAGGGTTATCTCATAATCGATCTGAAATAGGATTATTGATATATGAATGATGAATTATAATTCGTTGTGATTGATTATTCATATATACAAATCGATCTATTTTCAACTTCGAATAAATTAATGTAACTGTAATATGCAAAATATTAATCATATTCATAATTAATTATTAAAATTCCCTATAGATCATTTGAGCTAATGTTAAATGTACTACTAATGCCAGTGCGGTTACACCTCTTTATATTATTCATATTGCATGTGCTACCAGAAAACACTTGTTGGAAAAGTGAATGGATTCCTCGAAAATGAGGGTTTTCCTAAGAATTTGTGAACTAACTTTAATTCTGAGCATTAAATTCCAGAATTATTGATTGGGGAAATGAAAGACCTTAGAAGTGGCCATTGCAATAATGGAAGCGTAGCCAAAACATGATAAATATGTTTGTTTGTTTTTATTTATTTTATTTTTTTTATGTAATTTTAAATACTTAAAGGTCCCATTCCATGGATTATTTTTATTATTTTATCATGTTTCCAGGGGTGCCCTTATAATGTTAGTATGTTTTTTAGATCAAAAATTGTTATAATTTAGAAATAAAAGGCATATTTCCTAGCCTGATTTCATTCCCTGGTTTGAACAATCTGTTTGAAGGGGCATGTCTGCTGTGAGACTTCAGTGTAAACGCCCTCTGCTGTGATTGGCTGACATGCTTGCATATGAAATATCTGGCATTACATGTGGAACTATCTGGAAAACTTTTACTATTACAGCTATTATACGTTTTTACTATTACAACTATCGGGATTAACAAATCGTGAGAAGTTTTTTAAGTATTTAGATCTATTTCAATCACATAAAAAATTGCAGTGAGCGTTGAGCAGATGACAGCCTGTTGATCGCGTGAAAAAAGATCTTATCATTGCAATGCAGTTTCTGCACTCACTAATGATTTCACCAATGCAAACATGAGGCATATAAATACAGTAAGATCTTCGTTGTGCAGTGTAACAGCGTCATTTATTTCATAACGAGTTTTGGCAAGTGTCAAATAGAGATAAACTCGCGCTGTGTGATTGATTGACAGCTTGGACGATTGGAAAGGGATTGTTCTTTGATCACTTTCTGTATATTAATCACAGTTTAAGTAAGATTATTTTCATCCTACTAAGAGAAACGATGTTAAGTTGATCGCATATTAAATCACTACTTACCGCTTGCTGGAATATAGTTGAAATTGCCCCCTTCGTCAGTATGAAACGCTGAGAGAAGCCTGCTTGATATTATCCCAGGTTAGAAAAACAGTCCGTGGTGAAATGGACAGAGCAAACTAACAACTTCGAATTAAACTTTTGCGGTATCCGATTATAGATAAACATCAACCGTCTGTTGACATTTCACCATCAATACGCCTGTGTTCCTGTGGGCGGAGGTTAGTCTAAACACGGTTCTGGTGATGTCACTAATGAAGGAAGTAGAGGGGTGTAGTCCAATCGAGCCGTTTTTTGTAGTCAACTTCTGTTAAATAAAATATCTCGCTTGGCATTGAACTTTGAGCGTTATAATTTTACAGATATTATTTATACTCTAACAACAACATTACACACTAACTAAACTTTGAAACATGGAATCGCATGCAACGGGACCTTTAAAAATTAAAAATTAATTAAAAACTGTGACCCTTTAATGCAGGATCCAAGAATATATACAAACTATGTTTATTAAATCCTGCTTAAAAACTTTACTATTTTCCCTTTACTTAGATTGTATAAAATAGGGATTAGGTATATAAATGCAAATGCAGATCCCACTGTTTTGATTAAATAAAACAAAGTTTTTGCTCAGGTTTTATGCATATGGTGGTGTGTTCTTTGACAGTTTTTCAAAAAAAAAAAATTGATCATCTTCGCAAAATATATCACCTTTCTTATAGTATTGCAAAATATTGTATTGTAACCTCTGTATTGTGATGTGTATAATATCGCCTGGTTCAAAGCAGCTTAATTCAGTTCCAAAAATATGGCCCTATTTTTCAGCAGGGGACAACTAAGCAGCAGGCCTAATCTTTTGGAGTTCTGTGGATGGATGTGTTCCATCTAGTATGTTTGTAGATGTTTGGTAATTCAGAAAAAAATAAAGATAATTTGTTGACAGGGAAGAGATAAATTGTTGAATAAAGTCCTTATTTTTGTTATGTTTTTTGCGCACAAAAACAAACTTAAGGTTGAACTATTTTAACAATGTCTTTACTACCTTTCTGTGCCTTGAAAGTGGTTGTTGCATTGCGGTCTATGGAGGGGTCAGAAAGCTCTTGGATTTCATAAAAAATATCTTCATATGTGTTCCGAAAATGAAGGTCTTACGGGTTTGGAATGACATGAGGGTCTAACCCTTTAATGAGAAACCATTTGTAGAAAATAAATACTGTCAAATACTATCAGATGTTTATTTTAAATGTATTGCAGTTTTTGTATGCAATATGCAAAAAATGCAATACATTTTTTAAATGTATTGCAGCTTTTTAATGAGGCAACAAGATATGATAGATGCGACAGAACAAGATAGGCTATTAATTATCTTTCAGTGCACAAAACTATGCTATAATATTAAAGGCTCCGATACAGAGCAGCACAAACCGCTTTTGCATGTCCTGGGTGCAGAATGATGGACTCACATGCAGCACTCTGCATTGAAACGTCCAGGGCACAAAGGAAAGAGATATTGTGTGCACAACCATGCAAGTAGGCATGTGACAGTGAAAAATGTTCATGTTGCAATAATTGCTGAAGCTTTTATCACGTATATGGTATTATCACAATATTGAAATAAGTTGCACAAAAAAAAAACCCATCATACTATAACAGGTATTTATATATATACTTTTATATAGGTACTATAACTTTTAACAAAAAGAACTGAAGATTTATATACAATTAAAAAAAATGTATAAAGTAAACAAATGTTTCAACATTAGTTAATGCATTAACAATTAATTATTCTTTGATAATGTTAAAAATGCAACTGTTCATTGTTAGTTCATGTTAGCTCAGGTTTTGATTTTAATAATGTATTATTACATGTTGAAACTAAAATTAATAAATGCTTTAGAAATATTTTACATTGTCAGTTTATGTTACCTAATTAATTAACTAATGTTAATGAACTAAAGCCTTATTGTAAAGTGTTACTGAAGAATAGCAAAGAATCAGAACATTTTCAGTCAATGTTGTTGTCCTAAATAGCCTATTAAAGGAATAGTTCACGCAAAAATGAAAATTATTTCATTAATTACTCACCCCCATGTCGTTCTAAACCTGTAACAAGTTAAGACTTTCGTTCATCTTCAGAACACAACACAGTACACATAGTATCGAATTTGGAATCTGCCCTGTCTGACCGGTACTCAATCCTGCAAAAAATGCTAAGTCGGAGCTGATGCTGAGACTGAATATTGGATCGGTGTATCCCTATTATCTATATAAAATCATTTACAGGAAAAGCATCATCAAATTGTTTACATGCAGTTTGCGATGTAGCTGCTGTCAGATCTAATAGTTTTCTTTGCAAACTCTCCCTTACACTGTACCTCATTTACCAAACAATCTGCTCCTAATAAACATCCACTGCATTTCGGGAGGCCATTAAAAGTGTAGCATCCACTTGTACCTGATGCTGTGGTATTTCTGAAGTATATTTAGAAACACAAACGATCTGTTTAAACAGAACGTGTGAATGCAAACTTACTTGTACTCTTCCATTTGGCATGTTGTCAGCAGACTTAAGCGCGTGGAGTATGTCAGAAATGGAACAGGCATCTCTATACTGTGTGTAGACACCACAAATGTATGACTTTTGGAAGTGCAAATTGATTGCCATATGCCATATGCAGTTTTAATAAAGTTTAATTAACGTAACCTTCTGTAAATTTTACTCTTCTAAGTGTACACTTGCAGGTGTTTTGTTTCTAATTTACTGTTAGGCCCATTAAATAATAATAAGGATAAACAATATTTAAAAAGTATAGGCTATAATTATCTAAAATCTGACTAATTAAAAATTAACCTCAAAACATAACATGCTAAATGGGAGATATCTAGCATAAAAAATGTATTGTCAGAATGGCGTCTCTCAGTTGTTGAATTTCGCGCAAACGTTGCCACAATGTAAATGTGTTTGCTCAGCCCGATCTCATGAAAGTGTGAATACCAAGAATTGTATTTGTAGTGCTTATGATATGCAGTTTTCGCGTGCAAATGATACGCACTTTATGGCGTGTTATAGGCACGCACTCCGCACCCCTAATCTTAACCAAGGGGTTTACAGTGCGTAGCATATGCACGCAAAAAAACATTTTTTGCCGTATAAATGGCACGAGAAATTTAATTTGTGGTATAGATACGCACTTTCATGAGATCGTGTCTCATAATCTACTGGGCCGGCCCTCTGTCAAATTTTAAAACCCAGTGTGGCCCTTGAGACAAAAAGTTTGCCCACCCCTGCTCTAGAGGCAGTCATATTCAAATGTAATTCCTAAGGCTACAGGATCCAAACAAGCAGTTTTTGGAGCTTGATCACATAAATGCATTTTTATAACGAGGAGGACATTTTAAGCTATGAAACTTGCAGGATGTTTTACTGGTACAAAGACCTCCGCATGTCAAAAGATCAAGGAAAATTTGACTTCTCATGTCATGACCTCTTTAAGCTAGCTATCCCCTTTTCTGTTGCAGCTATGCTTTTGCTGTTGTAGTGGGAAATAATCTGTTTTTCCCTGCTTCTCCTTCCTCTGTTGGTGTGCTGGAAAAGTGCTGACAGGAATGTTGCCTTGCCAGCCTGGTGCCCTCACCCACGCCTCAACCACGAGGAGCTTAAACTTCCCTCTGCCTCCGCAGCACTTCAGTCCTTCCAAAATCTGTTGGTATCGAACTGTAAACACCCAACAGACCACAGCTTTCAAGAGCAACAACAATTTTTGTTTTCATTTATTTTATGAATAGGCACATATAACAACACTTAAGGTTTCCTATGTAGGTTATCCTTTTTTTTTCTTTTTTTTTCGCATAGTGTGCTGATGGTGTCTTGAATGAGTTATAACAGTCCCAGATTCTTTGCACTGGTCAAGCTACAGGATTCAAAGGGGAGATCACCTTTTGTTCAAATACTTAAGTTGGCCTCAGTTGAAAGAGGTCTATTACAAAATAAATTATTGTACAAACAAGAGTGGTGTTTCTTTCTGCATGTATTCAAAATATTTACACATTTATTATTCACAAACCCAATATATTGCACATCATACACCCATATATACAGAGATACTGTACAATTCATTGTTTTCTGTCACGTGCAAGTATATGTACGTGTGGTGCATCGGAATGTCCAGCACAATCCACTGCTGTTAGAGCATAAACGGTTCAGAAAATTAAGGAAAACAGTCTTATCTGTAGCTTAACAGAGGTACAAAGGTTGATGGTGATGAAGTAGAAGGTTATCCAACACTTGGCTATTTGGTCAGTTGTAAGGTTTCACAACAAACGAACCAAGAGAGTGCTTCAACAGTATAAGCAGGGTGTTTGTTCATGAATACGTTGCAGTAGGGATGGCTGACGCGAAACTGACGTTCCGAAGCTTTTCGAGATCCCGAAGCGCAGATGTTTCGAAACACTGATCCGAAGCGTGATTCAAAACACCCATATCAAGTGACTACGGCTAAATGAAGCTTCGGAGTGTTTCATAAGTGTTTCGACAGGTGGCATATGGTCCGCCGAATCAGAGTTTGATTGACAGGGTCGGGAACAGACCACACAATCGCACATCTGTATAAAAGTGAAGTCAACGCATCTTGACCTCGTGGGTTTTTGTGAGAGGAGTTTGATTTTAAGATAGCGGATTTTTGGTGATATAGTGACATTTATAGTGCGATTTGTTTAGTTATATTTAGGCTTACATTTGAATTTACACATTGACTGATAGGCTAGAGACAGACAGAGTATACATATAGTGACACATTAATAGATGCATAGATAGAAATATATATAGACAGATAGATTAATAGATAGATACATATATAGATGCATAGATAGATTAAGAGATAGATAGATAAATAAAAATGGAGGCTCCACAGAAGAGATGCCGTACATCTGTGGTGTGGGAGCATTTCCATTTGGAAACCCCAAATAAAGTGAGATGTATGTATTGTGATCAGCAGCTAGCCTACTGCAACAATACATCATCCATGATGCGCCATTTGAGGAGTACTCATCCTGCCATTTTGCAGGGTGCAGAGGATGGTAGCATTCCCCCTGTACTGGGGAATGCTACTGACACTGCTGGGCCATATAAGCAAGGTATGCATTGTTTGAAATATAATTATTTGTATGTCCTCCTTGCTAAAAAATATCTTTGCATGCCAGCAACAAGTGTCCCTTGTGAGAGGATTTTTTCAAAGGCTGGAGAAATTATCTGTAAAAAAATAAGTAGGCTAAGTCCTTCCACAGCAGAGAAATAAAATTTTTTGAATAAGAATCTATAAAAAAGTGAGACACTGTGGCTTGATTTCTTTTATTAATATTAATTTTTCATGACCAAAATAACATTATGCACAGTGAGGAGCCTACAGGTTACAAGCTTCACATATTAGAAAAATACAATAATAAAAAAAAAAAAAAAATAATTAATGGCTCCTTGTCAAGGTTGTTTCAGATCAACACCTGCAAAGTGACCACTAGGTGTCACCGTTGAGACGGGTGTCGGATTGTTTCGAAGCCTCGACACAATATGGCACATTTGCTTCAACTGTTTCATTGTTTCACGAAGCCTCGATCTGCCCACCACTACGTAGCAGTAGTCACAGAGCAATTGCTACATCCCAAAAATTCTCTACAAGAAAAACATAAAATACATAAACTAAATACATTCCACTTAAGTCCACCCAACCAATTCATACAAACATTTAAACTTACATTTGAGCAAGAAACAAACAGTTTCTCAAACATGACTGGAAAACAGGTAGCAAACAACATGAAGCAGCATCAAACAAACCCTAGCACTTACTCTACTGCTTCCTGTTTTATATCAGACAGAGTGCACTCTTGTGTCCCCCTAGTGGCTAGGAAGAGCATAGCAACCTTAATTGCAAAAGAAGAAACCTTGTGACAGGCAGTGACTGTTACATAGTTAAAATCAATGTGAAATGTATTATTGTTATTTAAAAGGATTGCCATGTTGTTCCAAACCATAAAACTTTTGTTCATCTTTGGAATGCAAATGAACAGGTTTAATATTCTCCCATTATATTTGTCCATCTATTGAAAGTCCACACAACAAGACAGGGCAACATAGACATAAAAATGTAAGTCAAGTCACCTTTATTTATATAGTATTTTGTACAATACAGATTGTTTCAAAGCAGCTTTGCAGTGATAACAGGAAAATTATGCATTTCAGCTGTTGTTCAGCTAAAGTCAGTTCAGTGTTGATTCAGTTCCAATGTAAAGATCATCAATTATTTAATTAGTTCATTCATCTGCAAGAAGTTCTGCAAAAAACAAACAAAAAAACAGCTCAGTTCAGTTCTCATACAGCAGCGTGAGTGCAGTCTGATCAGTCACACTCAGCTTGTTTAGTTGTTTTTGTGTTAAACCTCATTGTTGATAGTGAGGTACTACAGGCTGATATCGTACCAAAGTCAACATTTTGGTTTCAGTCCAACCTAGTCTTTCGGTGTGCCTGGTAAGGTCTTAGTCATGTTATTCAGGAGTATGTTTGTCTTTCTAGGCGTTGTGCAGTAGCAGTCAGTTTGTGTTTGATAGTAGTTTCTTGTTCTTAGACAAATCCTTGGGCAAAGATGATGTTTCAGTATCATTAAAGTAAAGCAAATACATTAAGCAGTTCTCTTACGAGAGGTCTCTCGTACTGCGTTTTGTAAAAACGCATTGGGGAAAACCTCTTTTCCACGAAATACTGAAGCCAAAAAATTATCCTATAATTTTGCATTGTTGTAAAGCGCGTTGCAGCAGCACACAGCCATGGGCGAGACGGCTCGCTCGCTCATTGGCTGCTCTGCGGCAACTGCATTAGCCTATCGAGCGAGGCCTGAGGTGAGGCCTTCGCGCCCTCCGTGCCACTTCCCGCCGAAACGGGTGTGGCCTAGCCCTATAAAAGGAGCTCGAAAAGGCTGATTCACTGATTTTTCATCTCTTCAGCGAAGCTCACGCATCGCTGGATCACGGAAGAAGCCGCGCGCCGTCTGAGAAAGCACCTTCAGCGGGACGAGCCACTTCAGAAGCTGCTGGCCCACGCCGCCTTCACCGCCATTCCAGCTGCGCTATCCGGCGCCTATATCCTTCTCTATATTGAGTTTTTTGTGTATGTACCATTTTACACTAAAAGAGCTGGGCGTCTTTTTCAAGACGCCCCCCTATCCTAGAGGATCTTGCAGCTCTCGCGCTCGCTGACGGCTACCGCCCTCACTCCGAGCCAATTGCCTATGGTGACTCTGAGGACTCACCTGGCATTCTTCTCCGAGGCTGCTCCTCCTGGAAGCGGACGGTCGGGGTTAGTTTTTCTTTACGTTACAAGAAAAGCTACCCTGCCTCTGTGCGCGTCATTCACCGGCGAAAGGAGAAAAGAGTGTTCTACTGGCCTCTTTTCTCTCTAATTTCTCAGTTCTCTCAGTCTCAGTTCGGCGACTGGAAATATCATTTGCAGCAAGCGAGTCTGTTATAAACACGCACGCCTGCCAGCAAACGCCGAAGAATACATGTTGACGCTCAACGCATCCAAAAGCCTGTATCCCCCTGTGGCTCAGTGGTGGAATTATAGGTTTTTCGCACGGGAGACCGGAGTTCGATTCCCGGTCTAGCCGCATATATTTATGCCGCCAATGCTTCGCTCTGTCAGTCCCCTGAAGGCGACTGCAGGGGTGCATCTTGCCTGCAACCGAACACCGTTTCTACGGTTCCCGTGCGTCACTGGCAAAGGAGAATGGAGTGTTTTTAGCCCCGCTGAAACCGGGCGATATCCACTCTTCTCACATTCTGGCACTTTTCAGGCGTCTGAAAATGTCAGTATTGCATGTTGTGCTACCCGCATGCCTGCAAACAAACGCCAGTGTGGATAATACTCGCGCTAACTGAATGTCTATGTATCTTCACTGTGGTCCAGTGGTAGATTCTTAGGCTTTCGCGCGGGAGACCCATGTTCGTATCCCGGGTCTACCGGCAGAAAATATTTATGCCGCCAAATGCAAATCACTCTATCAGTTCCCTGAGAGGCAACTGCGGATGTGTTTTTGCAGCCGACGAGCACGTGGTACAACCCGCGCTCGTCTAGCCGCCGCACGCCGCTCGTTCAGTTCCAAGAAATGTGACTGTTCCAGTGTATTCTGCAGTGCACAGCTGCTCACTTGCCTGCACACAAAAGCCTTTTTACGGCTACCCAGAAAAATCCCATGGGATGTATTGTCTGGTGTCCCGGCCACGGCCGATGATGCTGTATGTGTAGAGAAGATGCCCACTGCCTAGTGCCCATCCCTACACACAAGCACAGCCCTTCACACAGGGCCCGCGCTCATAAATTCGACTCAGGTCGATTGCGCACACAACATAGTAAACGTGCCCACTGCCTAGTGCCCACAATCACTATGTTCTGCATGTCTCACGGTTTCTGTAAAAACGAAACCTGTGTGCATTCACTCTGCTCAGGCAGACAGTGCGCTCACTGCAGTAAATGTGCCCGTTCCCCCGCGCCCACATTCACTCACGGACATTATATGTCCTACGGGACTCGCCCAGCCCTCCCTCGCTCGGTTAAACACCGCAGCGGGGCCGAGCGCGGGCATTTTGCCCGCTGTGTTCAGCGCGCTTCCCCCTCAAATGTCACAGGCATAACGCCTATGTTACAGCGCACCAAAGCGTCTCTGCCGCCAAACAAGCAGAGCGCACTTCAAAAAATGTAAAAAAAAAAAAAAAAAAAATCCCGGCCACGGCCGATGGTGCTATAAATGTAGAGCTGATGCCCACTGTCCAGTGCCCATCCCTACACACAAGCACAGCCCTTCACACAGGGCTCGCGCTCATAAAATCGACTCAGGTCGATCGCGCATTCAACATAGTAAACGTGCCCACTGCCCAGTGCCCACAAACACTATGTTCTGTAGTCCCGGCCACGGCCGATGGTGCTATAAATGTAGAGCTGATGCCCACTGTCCAGTGCCCATCCCTACACACAAGCACAGCCCTTCACACAGGGCTCGCGCTCATAAAATCGACTCAGGTCGATCGCGCACTCAGCATAGCAAACGTGCCCACTACCCAGTGCCCACAAACACTATGTTATGCATGTCACACGGTTTCTGTAAAATCGAAATCTGTGCGCGCTCGTTCTGTTCAGACAGACAGCGCGCCCAATGCAGTAAATGTGCCCGCTCCACCGCGCCCACACTTACCCACAGACATCATGAGTCCTACGGGACTCGCTCAGCCCTCCCTCACTCGGTTAAGCACCGTAGCGGGGTCGGGAGCGAGCGTCCTGCCCGCTGTGATCAGCGCGCTCCCCGCCTCGAATGTCACAGGCATCACGCCTATGTTACAGCACACCGAAGCGCTTCTGTCGCCCAGCGATCAGAGCGCGCTTCGCATCCAGCCCTTAGCCAACCACGCAGATGCGTGGGCAACGCTTCCAGGGGTTTCGGAATGGGTGCTAAACATTATAAAGAGAGGCTATTCGCTACAGTTTTGTCGACGTCCTCGCCGCTTTACAGCGCACGTCGAATCTACGGTGAATTCAGAAGTAGCACTCCTACTTCGTGCCGAGATATCAGAACTGATGAGCAAAGGGGCTATAGAGCCTTTATCTCAGGCTCAAAGTGAAGGGGGGCTGTACAGCAGATACTTCCTGGCAAAAAAGACGGGGGTTTCAGACCCATACTGGATCTAAGACAGCTGAACAAAGCATTGACGAAACGCAGTTTCAAAATGCTCACAACCAGAAAAATCCTCGCGCATATTCGCCGAGGGGACTGGTTTATGTCAGAATAGATCTGAAGGACGCGTATTTTCAAATACAAATAGCGTCACGTCACAGGCGATACTTGAGATTCGCCTTCGAGGGACAGGCATACCAGTACACAGTCCTGCGGTTCGGCTTGTCCCTAGCACCCCGTACATTTACGAGGTGCATGGACGCAGCGCTCGCCTCGCACCTCTCAGACTTCGAGGCATGCGAGTGCTGAACTATTTGGACGACTGGCTGATTGTAGCTCAATCACGATCAGAGCTCGTGGAGCACAGGACCATTTTACTCGATCACCTTCGAGAATCTTGGTCTCAGAGTCAATTGTGCGAAGAGCTGTCTGAACCCCAGTCAAACGATATCGTTTCTGGGCACAGTCCTGGACTCGCAGTCTATGATAGCGCGGCTGTCATCACAGCGCGTGCTGAACATTCAGCGCGCAGCGAGCCTTTTCGCGCGATCGTCCCGCTCAGGGGTTTTCAAAGGATGCTCGGCCTTATGGCCTCAGCATCATCAGTTCTTCAGCTGGGCCTGCTCCGCATGCACCCTCTGCAGTTCTGGTTGAAAGCACGAGTACCGCGCAGAGCGTGGACGTCCGGTCAGCTGCGTCTCAAGGTCAATCAGAGCTGCGTCGCAGCTCTGGAACCTTGGAAAGCGAGCGACTGGTACCAATCAGGTGTAAGCCTGGGGACTTCCTCGAGAGTGAAAGTGGTGTCGACAGATGCCTCCACCTCGGGATGGGGAGCGCTGCTCGAGGGCAGACCGTTCTTCGGCCAGTGGTCAGAACGGGAGAAGCTCCAACATATCAACTGCCTGGAAATGCTGGCAGTGGACAACGCGCTGACGCGTTTTCGTCCCCTAATAAAGGGCCACCACGTCTTAGTCCGATCGGACAACATGTCTGTGGTGTCCTACATAAATCGCCAGGGCGGTCTCAGATCCCGAAACCTATACAGGTTGGCAGAACGCCTCCTGTTATGGGCTCAGCGCAACCTGCGCTCGTTGAGAGCAGTACATGTGCCTGGGCTCCACAACCTGGGACCAGACAGACTGTCCAGGAACAACATTCCGACGGGCGAATGGTCTCTACACCCGCAAACAGTCCAGCTGTTGTGGGAGAGATTTGGCAGAGCGGAAGTGGACCTGTTCGCGTCTCACGAAAATGCTCACTGCCCCGCGTTCTTTTCTAAGAGCGAAAGCGCGCTGTCCCACACGTGGCCGCGCTGTCCACTCTACGCTTTTCCCCCCGTCTCTCTCCTGTCTCAGGTGATAGAACGGATCAGGGAGACAAAATGCTCAGTGCTGCTTGTAAGCACCGCTCTGGAGGAACCAGCCATGGTTCCCAGTTCTGATGCAGTTAGCAGACACTGCCCCGTGGCCAGTGCCATTGAGGAGGGACCTCCTCTCTCAGGCCAGGGGTTCGATTTGGCATCCTCACCCGGAATTGTGGTCCCTCCACGTGTGGGCGCTCAACGGGTACCCGCTGACCTCTCAGTGGGAGTGCTAAATACTATCACTCAGGCTAGGGCTCCGTCTATCAGACGGCTCTATGCCTCGAAGTGGTCGGTATTCTCCAGCTGGTGCACAGCTTGGGGTTTTTCACCCTTCGACTATAGGGTGACGGAGGTTCTCTCCCTCCTGCAGGACCTGTTGGATAAGGGCAGAGCCCCTTCCACGCTCAAAGTCTACGTGGCGGCTATCGCAGCGTTCTTTAAGACAACGCTCGGTCAGTCATTAGGAAGGAACGATTTAGTCATCCGCTTCCTCAGGGGAGCTAGGAGGCTGAATCCTCCCAGACCTCCTTTAGTCTACTGTTTTGGAAGCCATGAAAGGTGATCCTTTCGAGCCTATCCAAACGATTAGCCTCAAGCATCTGTCTTTCAAGACAGTGTTTTTGCTGGCTCTCGCTTCAGTGAAGCGCGTAGGTGACCTGCACGCGCTCTCGGTGAGCGCGGCGTGCTTAGAGTTCGGGCCAAGCGACTCTAGAGTCATACTCAAACCTAGGCACGGTTACGTTCCAAAAACCCTCAACACGCAGTTTCGGGCTCAGGTCATTTCCCTGTCTGCCCTGCCGGTGTCGGGTGAGGAAGGGGACGCAAGCTCTTTTTGCCCAGTTAGGGCTCTAAGAGCTTATGTGTCTCGCTCGTCTGTTTTCAGACAGACTGGGCAGCTATTTGTCTCGTTCAGTGGACGTTCCAAGGGAGCGGCTGTTTCGAAACAGACTCTATCCAGGTGGATAGTTGATGCCATAGTGCTGGCGTACACTGCCAAGGGCTCACAGTGCCCATTGGGTGTCAGAGCGCACTCCACGAGAGGTGTCACCTCTTTGTGGGCTTGGTCTAGCGGGATTTCCTTACAGGACATATGTATGGCGGCAGGCTGGGCCTCGCTGTCTACATTTATAAGTTTTTATAACCTTGAGGTTCCCGCCTTGCAGGCTAAGCTATTGTCGGTTTAAACGAATCAGTTCTGTCTGATTGGGACGCTGAGATCGTGAGCGCTGCGCGCTGCCGACTGTTATACTATGGGCAGTATTGCGTAAGACGCCCCATTCCCACATTAGTTCAGGCTCCCCGCCTTGTCTATGTGATGTCATATATTGCGTCTGCGACGCTGCTATATATGGACTGGGGGATTCCCCTCCTCTCTCCAGGACTCTCTGTGAGTCCCTATGGTGATTGTGCACTCTAAATCCTGGGCTTCGCTTCCAGGTTTAGTGGTGTTCGATCCCTGCACGCACGGCGCTTTACAATGGGTCCCCAATGCGTTTTTACAAAACGCAGTACGAGAGACCTCTCGTAAGAGAACGTACTCGGTTACTAACGTAACCTCGGTTCTCTCTAGAAGAGGGAACGAGTACTGCGTTCCCCGCCGTGCATGCGATTCACTCTGGTTCGCTTCGGCGATGAAAAATCAGTGAATCAGCCTTTTCGAGCTCCTTTTATAGGGCTAGGCCACACCCGTTTCGGCCTGACGTCACCTCAGGCCTCGCTCGATAGGCTAATGCAGTTGCCGCAGAGCAGCCAATGAGCGAGCGAGCCGTCTCGCCCATGGCTGTGTGCTGCTGCAACGCGCTTTACAACAATGCAAAATTATAGGATAATTTTTTGGCTTCAGTATTTCGTGGAAAAGAGGTTTTCCCCAATGCGTTTTTACAAAACGTAGTACTTGTTCCCTCTTCTAGAGAGAACCGAGGTTACGTTAGTAACCGAGTACGTTCTCAGAATTCAAAAAAGAAACTGGTTTCTGGATGTAAACTTAAATAACCTTTCTCACCTCAGAACACTTTTGATAAATTAATGAACTAGATACCACAAACTAGTGCTATAAAGATTGCTCCTCTTTCTCCTGTATGGCTGTGTACTGCATCTCTGGGCTCTCTGAGGCAAAATCCGATTATTTGTGTATCCTATTGGAATATGATCTAAAATGATTGACTGTCCACATTGTGTATCGGAACTGTTCAGATCTGATTTGTGTGTCCATGCAGCTCTTTCATTTTCCAGAATAGCTACATTGGTTTATATGGCAATGACGTTGCGTTGGTAGGCACACTCCAAAAACAACAACAACCGCAACATGGATGGGGTTTGCAATACAGATATTGTCTTATTAACAACATAGGAGGCATAACCGTAGGAGGCTGGTATGCATGAGTTTATTCTGTGCTGTCATCTCCACCGGATTCAAAACATGTCTCCGTTATGTTGTCATTTTCTGCTCGGCCGGCACTTTGCAACAACACAACCTTGTTTCTGAGGTGACTTTCAGCCTGTTTCTTGTAACAACATCTAACATTTACGTTTTACGTGGTGTGAGAAAGTCACATAAACCATGCGAAATCTAATCAGAGCAGTCAGACTGAAACAGATTTCCAGAAATGGGATTTGAATGGGATTTGAACCACAGATGAATGTAGCTCGAAAGAATGTGTAAAAATCGCATTTCATGTGATTTTTATTTTATTTTTATTTTTTTTTTTTTTCTGTGCACACTTGCTAAATCTGGTCGGATATGCACAGAAATCGGATTTGGACTAACAGTCTGAATGTAGCCTGAATGTCTGCTTAGTGTCCCTGATAATGATCTGATGGCTCTCCATGGCTCTCTGATCAGGATGATCCAGTGTGAAGGTAATAAATCCTAACGCAGATCAAGGAGGTGGACATTCTTGCTGTGTAGTTGCAGGGTTTAGCAAGTGCCTATTGTGTATTTGCTTCTCTGATGGTTTATTATTACTATTATTATTATTACTCTGATGATATGGTTTATTACATTGTGATTTTTTTCTCCCGAATAAAATCCTGTTATGTAGAGATTAGTGCACATAAAGAAACCTAAAATCTTAATCTAAGTTACCTATATTTATATAGTGCTTTTATACAATACAGATTGTTTCAAAGTAGCTTCACAGTGATAACAGGAAAATAATGCATTTCGGCTGAAGTCAGTTTAGTGTTGATTCAGTTCCGTAGTAAAGATCATCAATTACTAAATTATTTAATATAATCTATGAAATTCTGCAAAGAAATGATGTCATCGTCCTGCTCAGTTCAGTTCTCATACAACAATGTCAGTGCAGTCAGATCAATAATATTATTGAATATTAAGTGTCCCCAACTAAGCAAGCCAGATGCAACAGTGGCAAGGAATCCAAACTCCATCAGGTGTCAGAATGGAGGAAAAAAAAACCTTGGGAGAAACCATGCTCAGTCAGGGGCCAGTTCTCCTATGGCCAATGAATGAACACGGTGTCATTATGATTCAGGCTGCATCACAAGACAGAATTCAGATTGGCATCAGCAGCATTTAAATATTCATCCAGTTCCTTTTGCTTGAAGATCAGATTCGTCATGGAGCCGAAGTTGGCCATAGGGTCTGTGCAGAGGACCTGTCTGTTTCTTGTGGTCTCTAGTCAGGATCTGTGCTGATGGCTGTCATGTCGACAAGGCCTTCACAGGGGATTGTCTAGTTTACAGGATCTCTGCTGACCTTCAGGGCTGCGTTGAGGTCATGTCTAGGTGCAGCTCCACCATCTGATGTGGATATGGACCGGATCCGGCTGACTACGGTAACCCCGGGATAGACAGGGTGACTAATATTAGCGTTGATGCCATTCTTACGATGTAATATCAGGAGTTATGGGAAGTGTTCCTGTTTCCGGTTGACCTAATTTATGCAACCTAACAATCCTTTAACGGATGTGAATTATAGGGATGTGATAGTGTTATGTGTATGCCAAGTTAGCAATAAAAGATACTCTGCAAGCATGGGGATAAATTACAATGAGTTGTGTATTTCCCCCGATTAGTCTGAATAGCTTTCTAGTTATCTGGCTAGTTTTGACAATCCACACTGGTTTTCTCCAAATGCCACAAGGTTCCATGCCTCAAATATAGCAATATGAAGAAATAATGTTCTCTTGTATTCATCTGAGACACTGATGGATTGCCTGACATGAATTAAAACAACATTACATTGTCTAGTATGTTCTCACCTGATCTAATCTGTTATTAAATACCTAGACACTCAAAAGTACATAGTGCTCTCTGATAAAGAGGAAATTCTAAGAGCCTGTCTGGCCATAATGCCAGCAAGATATTTTATAAACGAGCTGCTGCTTTGGCTTGCAGTGATACGAGATAATTTTCCTTGAAGAAACAGTCAGGGAGGAACAGAAGAACATTTTTAAGACTCAGTGTCAAATACCACAGCTTGTGTCTGAATTTGCATTCAATTAGCATGTTTGTGTATGTCACAAGGGAACAAGGGCTGTTCTTTATATGACTTTATAAAGCATGATGTATCAGAATAGCCCTCATAGTATCTGTTCATAAGCCATTGTGGATTAATAAAGCTGTATAATCCTGACAACAGAACACATGAGGTGTTCACATTTCACTATTAGAAACAAGCTTCAGTAATCTTTTTATATGATACTGACCCATATATTTTTACCCAAACTGACTCAGTTTTGACATTATTTGTATACATATTTTAGCCTATAGCCATTGTGTGTCTATCACTCTATTAGATTTGGTTCTATTTAAACTCCAAGCACATTTCTCAGAATAAATTTCGTTGTGCAAGTGCTTCTCAGACAACTGCTTTTGGTCACCTCATTATGTGAAACATGTAGGCAATGGATTTTTAACAGACATAGAAAGAAAGAAATCTGCATGGATTTCAAATACTTTTTATTGCAGTTGTTCACTGTTCCTGTTTAAATGGGTATATCATTTGTGGATCTTGGGTAATTCCTGGCATCCATGGGAACTAACAGTTGGATGATTTTTATGTGTGTAGCATTACCCTGCCTTCTGAAATCCTCTCAACACAGAAAGTTTACTGAAGAAAAAAAAATCTTCTCTTTTATTCTGAAATTCCTGCTTGTGAAAGTGTGCTTACTTTTTTCTCATCCTCTTACAGCATTTTGGAAATTGGCAGTCATGGGAATGGTGCATAAAGGTGTCATTGACATAAACCTGTTCAATTTCTCATTAATGCAATTATCTAATCAACCAATCACATGGCAGTTGCTTCAATGCATTTAGGGGTGTGGTCCTGGTCAAGACAATCTCCAAACTGAATGTCAGAATGGGAAAGAAAGGTGATTTAAGCAATTTTGAGCGTGGCATGGTTGTTGGTGCCAGACGGGCCGGTCTGAGTATTTCACAATCTGCTCAGTTACTGGGATTTTCACGCACAACCGTTTCTAGGGTTTGCAAAGAATGGTGTGAAAAGGGAAAAACATCCAGTATGCGGCAGTCCTGTGGGCGAAAATGCCTTGTTGATGCTAGAGGTCAGAGGAGAATGGGCCGACTGATTCAAGCTGATAGAAGAGCAACTTTGACTGAAATAACCACTCGTTACAACCGAGGTATGCAGCAAAGCATTTGTGAAGCCACAACACGCACAACCTTGAGGCGGATGGGCTACAATAGCAGATTCTAAAACATTTCTAATTGCATTAATGAGAAATTGAACAGGTGTTCCTAATAATCCTTTAGGTGAGTGTATATATGAAGACTTCAGATGCAAAAGCCTCTAAGTGCCATCTGAAATTTCCTTCTAGAATGATCATTTTTATCAAGCTTGTATGTTTATGTTCAGTTATTTCACTTTAACACCGGCGCGATAAGCTCGTTTTTTTCCTTATGAGTGCAAAAAAAATAAAAAATAAAAATAATAATTTTTATCTTATATGCTTGTGTTATACATCAATCGATCCTGTTTAGTGTGTATTTTTTTGTGTATGCTCATAATAAAAACAGTGTTGTTTTTCGCCAAATAAAGAAAAATAAACATGATGCGAGTTCTGCCTACTCTCCGTCAGTGAAGTCAATTCTGAAACGCGTCCGAAAATGAACTGTAACTCAGCGAATACTCAGTCAAACAGGCATACAGACACACAGGCATGAAGCTTGAATTCTCTTCTTTTAAATGAAGTAATTCTTATAAAAAACAAATATTCACAGTTTATATAATATGTATGTAAAGAGAGAGATGTCAGTCGTTCTCATCTCAGCTAATTAAGTTGTAATGTGACTCCGCCTACGGAGACCGCGCTATACAAACGCAAATGTGAGGTGATCCATACAAACCTGTGAAACGCCCACATCCGCTGGATAAGGCCGGTGAAACACTGGATGCGTGGCGTAAGCGTCTCAGCTGCGTGGCGTGTCCGTTTTTATTTCGGCTCCCATGTTAACAGTTTAGAGTTTGCACACTGCCTGTGTGAGACTCAGGCGCGGCACGAGCCGCGTGGAAAACGCGTGCATGCTAGAAATAGAACCGACGCCTATTTTTCACGCGACACGCAAGCGTCTTGGAAGCGTTTCCATGCAAAATTGAATAGGAAAATCTGTTTATATGTCATTTTGACACGAATACATATTAATAAATGTCCTTTTGATGTTTAAAAGTGTCTAGGTTTTGACATAAATGAAAATATAAATGTAATTTTACAAAATATTATCAATTTTCAAATACTGCTGTATTGAATGAACAGCTTTTAGCAAACTCTATTGCTATACTGAGATGAGGAATATATACTGTATGTGTTTTGTCAAAAATAAAGTCATCAACTAACTAATGAATCCTTTACTTTGAAATACGTATGATAAAATGTATACTTTAGTTTTGAAAGACGTTGACTAGTTTTGAATAGATTATAAAGTATATGTATATATATACACATATATATATATATATATATATATATATATATATATATATATATATATATATATATATATATATATATGTATATATGTATGTGTGTGTGTATATATGAAGAGTTCAGATGCAAAAGCCTCTAAATGCCATCTAAAATTTTCTTCTAGAATGATCATTTTTATGAAGCTTGTATATTTAAGTTAGCTATAGGTGACACACCTGAATGAATGGCTCATTAAGTATGCAGGGACATTGTCTCATCAGGTGTGAATTACTAAATATGCTTGATGCTGTTGGAACGTTTACGCCCCATCCGCATATTGGCTTTCCAAACTAAAAGTGTTTCACAAAACTTAAATCAATGTATCGTTTTATGTGAATGATTAGGCAGGATGATTTTCACATTATTTTGAAGAAAAAACTCTAGGCGACGTCCATTAGTCAAAAGTCTTATTGCCACATATTTAGTATGTGTTTTTTTGTGCGAGGAGCACTGGTCGAGGCAAATTTATGGTGAAATTATTGTCTTTCCACTTCCATATTATGGCCCCAAAAGTGCTCACTGGACCATTCAGAAGCTTAGAATGGCGCCTATAACCAATGCCATCATTATGTTTTGCAACAATTAGGTTGCGAAGGTCTTGAGACAGCTCTTTGCTTTTACCCATCATGAGATGTGTCTTGTGTGACAACTTGGCAATGAGACCTTTTTGTAGGCCATCATTTGGGACTGAACCAGCTGTTATTAATTTCCACTGACAGGGGGCTGGATTGCTTTTTAATTACTGTAAGTTTTCAGCAGTTGTCTTGGCTTTCCATGCCTTTTTGTGCCTCCCTTTCTTCATGTTCAATACTTTTTCCCTGTGTCATTTTACATTATTACACATAACTTAATTTCTGAACTTCTTTTTGTTTGTTTCTTTGTATGTATGGCTTACTTGGGTTGTTACCAACATCTGGTGAAAATTTCATGTCAATAGCACCTTTGTAAATATATTTACTGAGAAAAATTATGACGTGTTCAATACTTATTTCCCCCGCTGTATATATATATATATGTGTGTGTGTGTGTGTATGAAAAAATAACTTCTCACACCTACTGTACATACAGCATCTTTGTTTGGATCGTGATTAAAATGCAGTGGTTGCCACTCAGATTTTTTTAGGCCAGTTTGGCCTGTAATAGAGCAAATAAATAACAAATACATTTACTTAAAGAAAAAAGTGGCAATCCTCTCTGCCATGAAAAATCGTGATCGGTGCATCCCCTAAACAGGATCTAATCCAGAAGATTTGGAATCAGGTTTGAACGAGACTTGGATAATAGCTTTTTTTCTAGCAGCTGTAAAGCCAGCAAATGTCACCTATGAGACACATGAAACCCCCAGTTTCACAGACAAGGCTTAAGCTAGTCCCAGACTAAAATGATTGTTTGAGCTGTTTTAACTAAAAGCAACTTGCACTGACATCTTAAAATATGTCAGTGCCATTTTGTCTCAATATGCACACTAGTAATGTTTCTTTTCCTTTTTTTTTCTAGGGCACGTTTATAAAAGCTACTTAAATGCCTTAAAGGAGACATATCATGCTTTTAAATTGTTTCTTTTTTACATATAAATCATACATTTGTAGTCTATATAAAGCGGAACTGCAATGCTTGGGTCTGAATTCCTCATTATTATAGCTACACAGGCCCCTTTTCTACCCCTTTTCTGATGTGCGTCTGAGAGCAACTCGTTTTGGTGCGGTCTCTTTAAATACAATTGAGACACTTAATATCCCGCCCCCTCTCCAGGTTGTAGCGGTGACACTCGGTTCAACTCCACCCCGTTCGGCCATTTTTGTAGTTTGATACCAGAGATACGATTATCTAGCGGCACAGAAACGTTTTATTCACACGTTATTAACAAAATGTCAACAACGGAAGACTTGTCCAGCCAGCCTTACATGTTCGAGTCGGAGCCGGAGCGAGATGAAAATGAAGATGACGAACCTGCAGAACAACGTCTTCATATGGATGTATCGCAATGGTGTGTTACTGTATTTACACATGAAACTTTGGTCTTCCGACCTTTTACCACCGTGTCGATTTATTTTGATTAATATGTGCGAGGGAGAGAGAGCAAGACAGCGTCCAGTTTGGAGACTGTGAAGTCTTGTTTACACTTTCGCCTGGCTCCGAAGAGAGAGAGTGTTAAACATCTAGTTCTTTCAGTTAAACATCTAGCTGCTAAACATGCGGCCTGTCACAAGCGCGGCAGTTCATCTATATTAGACGGTGTAATGAAGCGTGTGGGTTACTACATCCAACAACCGAACATTTTAACTTACCCTCTCGTAACTTCTGCATCCTATAGCTTGGACTACAAAATTGCAGCGAGAAATAAAAATGGCGGATTGCTCGAAGTGGTGGGCCGGAAGTCAATATCCTTATTTGGCAGTTCCGCTGCAAATACTGTGACGTAATAGTTCAAAAAACGTCATAGATAACAGAAAAATCGGAACAGGTTGAAAAATATGACCAAAACAGAATATAAAGATATCAACGAAGCACCTGAAGAGAATAATTTAAACTTTTCTGTACTTCTAAACACTCCAAATATACAACAAAATGCATTTAAGGGCTAAAAAAGTGCATTTGGCATGATATGTCCCCTTTAAGTATTTGCCTATTTAAATTCAAACAGCGACTTTTTTCCCCAGTCGGGCAGTGAAGAATGTACTTTTTTAGTGGTCGTGAAGTAATTATTCAAAATAAGTACCTACTCAAGAGAGTATGCGATTTCAGACGCAGCCATACACTTGCAAACTTCCCTAAGCACTTCCTCTCAGGGGAATCCTTGTCGACATTTTGAAGTGTGTTCATTAAGTGGGCGAGGGAAGTTTATTTGGACAGTTTATTTTTTGGAGGCTTTTTATTAGCTTTCCTGAAGTTTGCAACGTCAAGGTCATGGGTTCGATTACCAGGGAAAGCAAGAACTGATAAGAATGTCAAAATGTGTACCGTGGAATGCAATGTAAGTCACTTTGGATAAAAGCGTCTGCCAAATACATAAATGTAAATGTAAAATGGACAGACCCTCGACCCCTCAATTTGAGTCTACTCAATATGTACTGTACACTTCAGGCAGATCCACAGACCACAATGCAACACGATTTTACGTCACAGCTGATTGCACTTAATTTACCCCCACCTCTCAAAATTCTAGTGTATGATATTGGAGTTATTTTGACATTTAACCACATAATACTTGTTGCTACCTTAAGCTGACTGTTTTTTTGTTGTTGTTGTTTTATTTTTTACACAATTATAGTTTATTTTATTGTTATCTCTTTCGTTTGTGTAATTTTTTACATTTTCTCCAACAGTCCAAGCATACATAAATCAGCTACATTGCAGATTCCAGTGATCAAGGGCTTAGGGCAGGGGTGTCCAATGTCCTGCAGAGTTTAGCTCCAACCCCAATTTAAAACACCTTATAACCAGGTAATCAAGGTCTTACTAACCATTCTAGAAACTTCCAGGTCAAAGCCATGTCTGTGAAACTGGGCCATGGTATCATAGGGAAAGATTAAATGAAAAATCATTTAAATAACTAGATGTACCGCATGGCGGTACAAAATATGACCGCCGCTCAGGCCTGCACTGGCTTTCCACAAAAATAAATGACGTGGAGCAATTTGGCTGTATTGCGTGTTTATATATATACCTAAAAAAAGTAGTAGTATGTGCATGTCTGTCTGTGTGTGTGTGTATGTGTTTGTGTGTCTGTGCGTGTATGTATGCGTGCGTACAGTACATGTGTGTGCGCGTGTGTGTTTGTGTGTGTATGTCTGTGCATGTGGATTTGTATGTGTGTGTATGGGTGTGTGTCTGTGCGTGTGGATGTCAGTGTGTGTGCATGCTTGCATTTGTTTGTATTCCTGCATGTGTGTGTGTGACAGTATCATCCTAAACCAGCAACCCTTCGCTCAACACCACCATCTACAGGCCGATGAGTGTACAGTCACTAAATGTGCACATAAATGAATTTATTTTATACCCCCCCATGGATGAAATTCTACGAAACTTAGCAGAGGATACCCCCAGAGGATGTCAAGTTAATCATACACATGAAATATGGTGCAGTTCTGAACATCTCAACTGAAGATAGGGGCGATTAAAGCAGAATAATATTGCATTTTCATTTTTTATGGGAGGGGCGCAAATCACAAATGAGTGATTATGGGCTAGGTTGATGTGGGCCCTTAAGACCAACATACCATACAAATTTCTTCATCCTCTGTGCCACGGTTCAGGTAGTTATTTAGGAAAAACAGCATTTTTTGGGTTTGGGGGGGCCCAGCGCGGGGGGGGAGTGGCCCCCGGGGACCGAACGAAATTTTTCCGTAAAAGTCTAGTGGGGCTACATGCCCACCAAATTTCATGTTCCCCGGTGTTTCGGTGTCCCTGGTATCGTTGACGAAAAATTCAGTAAGATGACGAAAAAAAAAAAAAAAAACTTTGACAATCGATTATGGGCTAGGTTGATGTGGGCCCTTAAGACCAACATACCATAAAAATTTCTTCATCCTCGGTGCCACGGTTCAGGTAGTTATTTAGGAAAAACTGCATTTTTGGGGTTTGGGGGGGCCCAGCGCGGGGGGGGAGTGGCCCCCGGGGACCAAACGAAATTTTTCCGTAAAAGTCTAGTGGGGCTACATGCCCACCAAATTTCATGTTCCCCGGTGTTTCGGTGTCCCTGGTATCGTTGACGAAAAATTCACGGGGGGCCCAGCGCGGGGGGGGAGTGGCCCCCGGGGACCAAACGAAATTTTTCCGTAAAAGTCTAGTGGGGCTACATGCCCACCAAATGTCATGTTCCCCGGTGTTTCGGTGTCCCTGGTATCGTTGACGAAAAATTCACGGGGGGCCCAGCGCGGGGGGGGGGGAGTGGCCCCCGGGGACCAAACGAAATTTTTCCGTAAAAGTCTAGTGGGGCTACATGCCCACCAAATTTCATGTTCCCCGGTGTTTCGGTGTCCCTGGTATCGTTGACGAAAAATTCACGGGGGGCCCAGCGCGGGGGGGGAGTGGCCCCCGGGGACCAAACGGAATTTTTCTGTAAAAGTCTAGTAGACCAACATACCATAAAAATGTCTTCATCCTCGGTGCCACGGTTCAGGTAGTTATTTAGGAAAAACTGCATTTTTTGGGTTTGGGGGGGCCCAGCGTGGGGGGGGAGTGGCCCCCGGGGACCAAACAAAATTTTTCCGTAAAATCTATAGTGGGGCTACATGCCCACCAAATTTCATGTTCCCCGGTGTTTCGGTGTCCCTGGTATCGTTGACGAAAAATTCACGGGGTGCCCAGCGCGGGGGGGGAGTGGCCCCCGGGGACCAAACGAATTTTTTCTGTAAAAGTCTAGTAGACCAACATACCATAAAAATTTCTTCATCCTCGGTGCCACGGTTCAGGTAGTTATTTAGGAAAAACTGCATTTTTTGGGTTTGGGGGGGCCCAGCGCGGGGGGGCAGTGGCCCCCGGGGACCAAACAAAATTTTTCCGTACAAGTCTAGTGGGGCTACATGCCCACCAAATTTCATGTTCCCCGGTGTTTCGGTGTCCCTGGTATCGTTGACGAAAAAATTCAGTAGATGACGGGAATAAAAAAATAAAAAAACTTTGACAATCGATTATGGGCTAGGTTGATGTGGGCCCTTAAGACCAACATACCATAAAAATTTCTTCATCCTCAGTACCACGGTTCAGGTAGTTATTTAGGAAAAACTGCATTTTTCGGGTTTGGGGGGGCCCAGCGCGGGGGGGGAGTGGCTCCCGGGGACCAAACAAAATTTTTCCTTAGAAGTCTAGTGGGGCTACATGCCCACCAAATTTCATGTTCCCCGGTGCTTCGGTGTCCCTGGTATCGTTGACGAAAAATTTACGGGGGCCCCAGCGCGGGGGGGGAAGTGGCCCCCGGGGACCAAACGAAATTTTTCCGTAAAAGTCTAGTAGACCAACATACCATAAAAATTTCTTCATCCTCGGTGCCACGGTTCAGGTAGTTATTTAGGAAAAACTGCATTTTTTTGGGTTTGGGGGGGCCCAGCGCGGGGGGGGAGTGGCCCCCGGGGACCAAACAAAATTTTTCCTTAGAAGTGTAGTGGGGCTACATGCCCACCAAATTTCATGTTCCCCGGTGTTTCGGTGTCCCTGGTATCGTTGACGAAAAATTTACGGGGGCCCCAGCGCGGGGGGGGGAAGTGGCCCCCGGGGACCAAACGAAATTTTTCCGTAAAAGTCTAGTAGACCAGCATACCATAAAAATTTCTTCATCCTCGGTGCCACGGTTCAGGTAGTTATTTAGGAAAAACTGCATTTTTTTGGGTTTGGGGGGGCCCAGCGCGGGGGGGGAGTGGCCCCCGGGGACCAAACGAAATTTTTCCTTAGAAGTCTAGTGGGGCTACATGCCCACCAAATTTCATGTTCCCCGGTGCTTCGGTGTCCCTGGTATCGTTGACGGAAAATTCAGTAAGATGACGAAAAAAAAAAAAAAAAAAAACTTTGACAATCCCTATATGACCGCTTTCGCTAGCTACGCTAGCGGCGGTCATAATAAAAGGTCAGAGTTAGAATCAATACCAATAAAATCTGTATCTGGAGAATAAAGGTCCAAAATTAATGATGGACCAGTTCTAAAATGTATGTAGAATGTTCCTGTTGAGTTATGGCAGGGACTACAATGTGGCTTTGAGACATAATAATTTTGCTCTGTATATTAAGAGTGATTCATGCTTGATGGATGGGAGATGCTAGATTTAAATTACACCAAATATCACATAGGTTAGGTTTGAAGGTCATCCAGCCTAGCTCTTTGCCCAATACCATAGTGATTGAAAGGTTTGTCGAGATGTTCAGTCAATAAATTGGCCAATTTTCTATCCAATCCATTCAAACTGAAAATAGGATGATTGTGTTAACATATTCAAACGTATTCCACAAGCCCACAGATCTCAACTATAATAACATGAACCCGAAGAAAATCCTTTGTTTTTTTTTGTTTTTGTTTTTTTTGGGGGGGGGGGAAATACTGTACATTGGCCTTCAATTTTACAAATATCATTTAACACATTAATGTATTCAGCTGGCCACTATAGGATTATTATATAATGGCGATGACGGAATGTGCCAATGTCTTGAGTGTGGAGCAAATTAGACAAATTCATATAAATGCTTTTGTGTAAAGGGGTCTGTAAAATGGTGATGGTAAACCAAACAGGCTTCTGGACGTTGCACTGGTAAATTGCATTCTTCTTGTACCTGTATTTATCTGAAATGAAATCCCAACAAAAATAATGAATACCAGTAATACTGATAAATAGCTTTCTATTTTTTCTGAAAAATGTTGTCATATTCACCTACCATTGCTTCAGTGAAGCTGAAACTGTTGTGGAATCTCCAATAATTTGCTATTTACCAAAGTATTTTCTATCCATTTGTTATGAATAAGTGGATGATAATTGGAGAGGAGGGAATCAGGATGCAGGGGTTAATACAGAATGTACAATAGCATTACAGCATAGAAAGGAACAGAAAATAATCACCACTGTACTGCAAGAATCGCCTTAATTTATCTTAAATGTAACATTTGCATTTATGCTCACTTATCTTCAAGTTTTAAAAAAACAAACATTTTATTTAATTAATTTTCTATGATTGATCCATTGGTTGTATTGAGACAGAAAGCAGTGAACCAGTTGTCAAGTCAGTGAGGGAGGTTTTGTTTTTGTTCTACTCTGTACAATTACTTCTTCCAATCCACCCAGTCTTATCTTTGCCAAATCCCCCAATGCAAAGCCCTAATTAGCTTTGGTTAAAATGCCTATTTGTCACTTCCAGACATCGTGCTGCTTGCGCTTGTGTGTGTTATTGTAGTCACCCCTGCAGCTGCATATGCTTTGTTTGTATAGTATTGAACATATTTTATTTCAGAAAAAAATGCTTAATGTGGGTGATTGAAATTTTATTGATGTCAAACATTGCATTTTTGCTAATATTAATCAATCATAAATACATCCTTTCGAAGTATTTCAGTATTACATATGAAATATAAAAATGACCTTACCTTAATGTGTATTTTGATATTTTTTATTAGATAATCAAGTTTTCCAGATTGAAGCTGTATAGAAATGTGTCCCATCAACATATTACGGCTGGGTGATAATTTTGGTTAATATATTTTAATCAATATTAATTTTGATTAACTGATATTGTTTCTTAAGTTCTAAAATCAATCTTTTGGTCTGTGCTGTTTTATACTGATAGCGTGAACAAACCTTCGTTACAAACATCATCCAATGATCACAATAAGCTTTGTAACTTTGCAAATGTCAGCTTTCAAATTCTGTAGATTTTAGCTTGAAATTCAAACAATAAAAGACACTTTGATGCTCTTTAATGTGGCATAGCAGATTGCTGTGGCTGTGTATGTATGTATGTACGTACGTACGTTTATTGTTTTATTTTATTAATTTTATTTTACTCTGAGGGCATTTTAAGTATGACACTTGCTAAATATTTTGGTCAAAAGATCAAGGAAAATTTGAATTCTCATGTCATGACCCTTTTAACCTGTTAGTGATGTCTCATGTATTGTGGAGTTTTTATGATAGACACCATTTAAATGTTTATATTTCATCAACCAGATTGGAGTAGAAAGATAATTATAATTTTTAAAAAATATGTAAAAATTGTGTAATGTGCAATTTAAATCCCCACCACTTTTTCATAACAGTTAAATACATGATAGGAAGAGATCCTGGACTTGTGAGACCACCGGAAGCCTGAGTAACAAGAAAACTTTCTACTGATACTGATATTTTTTAACACAAAATCAGTGATTTGCTAACCACTCTTTCCTTTTAAGAAAATCAGTAATTAAATGAATGTGCTTTCTATATCTTTTCCTTCAAGCTGTCCCGTTTCCCCCAAGCCACCGACTGACTGTGAAGGAGGTGTTTGACAGTGAGGGCAAACCCAAAGTAGATGTCCTGAAGGCACACCTCACAAAAGAGGGACGTGTGGAGGAGAGTGTGGCACTGCGATTAATTGGTGATGGAGCAGCAATCCTTCGTTCTGAGAAGAACCTCCTGGACATAGAGGCCCCGGTGACAGGTGAGTGATTCTCTTTCAGATTCTGTGCTGAAACGCCAGTGAAGAGAGATACCCATTTGAACTCATTTGAGTTCTATTGAAGTTTTCAAATTTAAATGATTTTAGGAAAATCAAACTCTAACTCTACGTATAACTCTGTATTAGTTGAGATAATTGTGTATATGTATGTGTATACAGATATATACATGCATATTTAAATGCCTAGATCTGTCATTAAACTCTAGATGGCGCAGGCTGATGGGTATTTAACGCAACCTGATGATATTCACAGCGTTAACTACTTGGAACAAGCTGATTGGTTCATGTCGCATCTGCAGCCAATTAGCTTGTTGCTCACAACATTTAAATGGCTGGTTAACATTCACTATAGCCGTTTGCAGAGTTCCTCCGAAACCCTCCCCCTTTCTCAGCTCCACCTGTATATAAGGGTGGCTACTGAAACCCGGTATTAAATGAGCCCCGATAAATTATAAAAGACTGCAGTATCAATAAGCTCAGACGTTACCTGTTCTGCTGTCATACTGGAGAAATTAAGAAAATGCACTTACCCTTTATTATTGCTATATATTGCCAATTCTATCTTGCCAGCTGTTTCTATAATGCGATAAACCATTTGTCTGTGCTGTGAGGCATTTTTGCTATTTGCAATCCAGGAGAGAGAGATCTCTCTCACGTGGAGCTACAGTGCACACGACATGAAAGCCCCTACTTAATTAGTGATGATGGCCGAGGGAACTAAACAAAAGTTTAGTCTGGTTACACTTGGGCTGTAATATTAATCTAATTTTAATTTCAATTTCGATTTAGGCTTCCAAGGATTATAAAAAGAAGATATTTAAGGTAAAACTATTAAAAACTAGCCACGTTCAGTCTAGCGCAGCTTTCTTTCCTTCACAGCGGTTGCGCATTCTTTCCTCCCTTAAACTCAAACTTAATGTCAGAATCTGCACAATTGGTGATTGTTGTAAAATGCAGTCTCTACAGTTACTAAATTGCGAGACGTGTTTGATAATAAAAAGAGCACAATAATCCGCATAAGAGATGCTGTTTCCAACTTCAATGCTTTGTGTGTGCGCTTCGAAATGGACCGCAACTAGACAAACAAATTATACTTTAGACAAGCACTTTATACTTTAAGCTTCATGTCCGTATCTAAACCATCAAATACACACAAAAATAGCCTATGTCAAAATGACCGGATTGGAGAGTATTCACTTAAACACATTTAACACTCTAAAAGAGCATTTTCTCTGCATTCATTGCAGTGAACTAAAAGTGCAGCGTCCATTCCCTGTGCACTTCAGATCTAAAAAGAGCATTTTTTTACCTAAAAGAGCAAGCACAGGTGTGACGTTGCATCTTTTTAAAGATGTCATTCCACCCGTGTTTTTCTGTATGTGGTCGTTTCCTGGCTCTGTCTGACAGTCATGTGTCTGGGCTGCCTCACGTGTCTGGGCTTAAAGCAGTCTAATGTGGCTTTCGTGGATGAGTCATGTACCCCTTGCTAGAAGATGGCCATCGTGGTGCTGCGGTTAAGACTTGAGGACCTCAAACGAGGTGGAGTCCCCTCTGCTATGTCCAGATCTAGTTCGATAAATACACTAGGCGACCTGAAGATCACAGTGGGGGCACAATTCGGAGTGGCCAACTTTCACGTGATCCTGAGACCCCGGCCCAGATATTTGCCCAAGCTTCCCACCACTCCTTTTAGGGATCAGGTGGTGAACCTTTAAGCACTGTCCCCAGAGGAGGCAGACCCAGCCCTTGCTTTGCTCTGTCCCATTCGTACTTTGCATGGACCAAACGCAGAGCTTCAGGACCTCCCGTGTACTCGCCACAAGTAGCTTGTAACATTGGGGACCCGCTCAGAGTCTTGCTTGCAGTGCCACTCCCCTCCCAGGACGGGAGCTCCACAGGTGAGTTCCCCACCTTGTGAACCCTGCAGGGAATCCTCCAGCACCCTCTGCAGTCAGACACGGCAAAGACATCCGAAACTAGGTCTAGCACTCGTGTGTATGCCCAGAAGGTCAGCCCTTGTACTAGACTAGACTATCTATCACAGAGAACTCCCATATGTAGCACTGCCCTGTTGGGAAGTCCATATTTGTTACTCCACATGTGGTCTCATTAGATTATGACATTAGACATGTGGTCTCCTTAGCGTCCCTTTCCATAGGTATGCTTTGCCAGTGTTATCCAATGGTTCCACTGTATGGGTCAGAAGGAACAGCAGTGATCGGTACTCTCTCTGTGTTTAAGCCCTGTCCTTACTCTGCCCCAGCACGGCCAGGGGATTAGGCAGCTTACGCAAGGTGCTGAAAGGGGCAGCATTTGTGGCGTTTTGGTAGGGATCCCAATTCGTCAGTCCGTCCTATTGCCACAATTGCTCTACCACCGCTGAACGGCCGGGACACACCGTCTCGGCTTCTCAGTACAAAACTTGAATGTCCGAGTGCAAGAGCGCTTCCTTGTATACCCACGTCGCGATGTGGGGTGCGCAATACAAATCCCAATCGTTACCCAATTGAGATCCCAGTTAGTCAGTTAAAGGGATGGTTCGGAGTAAAATCTACCTAGGGTCCTTTGCACCATGACCCCACAACCCCCCCCCCCAGAAGCCTTTTTTCCCTGAACATTATTAAAGTTAGAGTTTATTTAGAGAAATCAGCCGGATGGGTTAGTGCAGGCGCTAATGGATCCTATGAGGTATCTCGTAAATTACCCCACTAATAATGCCCAGAATGGTACCAAACTTATACAGTAGTACAAATAGGTTCTGTACTCATAAAATGAGGCATTGGAAAGTTTGTAAGTACATCAGGAGTTTATTTAAATAACACTTACCTGACGGCTCATGCTACTGCTAAACCAGACGTCAACATCACTTCAGTGGTTTCACCAAAAGTGATGACTGTAAGGGATATTTGCACAATACTTGCTTTTAATGACCTTTTAGCTTCTATTAAACAATCAAAATATGAGGAGTATGTTATATTAGGAAGAAGAATACACTAAACTTGGTTAAAGATTCGAAATCACATGTCATTCATGCTCTGATGCTCTGAGGCGTGATGACTCCGACCTCCAACCAGATGGAACTGGATAAATATTCTGAACGTTCTGATCCAATCTGACTTCTGACCTGTAATGCTGCCTGGATCATAATCATACACTGTACGCTCGTTGGCCAGAGGAGAACAGCCCCCGACTGAGCCTGGTTTCTCCCAAGGTTTTTTTTCTCCATTCTGTCACCTGATGGAGTTTTGGTTCCTTGCCACTGTTGCCTTGGCTTTTGGCTTGCTTAGTTGAGGACATTTAATATTCAACAATATTATTGATCTGCCTTACTTAAGGTGGACGATGATGCAATTTTCTTCTAGAAACAAACTTTGTTGTATTATTTTCATGTTATCACTGTGAAGCTGCTTTGATACAATCTGTATTGTAAAAAGTGCTATATAAATAAAGGTGACTTGACTCTACCGCTTACTGTCGACCATTTCGTATATATACACTCACCTAAAGGATTATTAGGAACTCCATACTAATACTGTGTTTGACCCCCTTTCGCCTTCAGAACTGCCTTAATTCTACGTGGCATTGATTCAACAAGGTGCTGAAAGCATTCTTTAGAAATGTTGGCCCATATTGATAGGATAGCATCTTGCAGTTGATGGAGATTTGTGGGATGCACATCCAGGGCACGAAGCTCCCGTTCCACCACATCCCAAAGATGCTCTATTGGGTTGAGATCTGGTGACTGTGGGGGCCATTTTAGTACAGTGAACTCATTGTCATGTTCAAGAAACCAATTTGAAATGATTCAAGCTTTGTGACATGGTGCATTATCCTGCTGGAAGTAGCCATCAGAGGATGGGTACATGGTGGTCATAAAGGGATGGACATGGTCAGAAACAATGCTCAGGTAGGCCGTGGCATTTAAACGATGCCCAATTGGCACTAAGGGGCCTAAAGTGTGCCAAGAAAAACATCCCCCACACCATTACACCACCACCACCAGCCTGCACAGTGGTAACAAGGCATGATGGATCCATGTTCTCATTCTGTTTACGCCAAATTCTGACTCTACCATCTTAACCCCCTGAGGTCGGCTATCGCGCCGGCGCGATAGGCTCGTTTTTTTCCGTATGAGTAAAAAAAATAAATAAATAAAAAATATTAATTTTTATCTTATATGCTTGTGTTATACATCAATCGATCCTGTTTAGTGTGTATTATTTTTGTGTATACTCACAATAAAAACAAAGTGTTGTGCTTTTCGCCAAATAAAGAAAAATAAACGTGATGCGAGTTCTGCCTTCTCTCTGTCAGTGTAGTCCATTCTGAAACGCGTCCGAAAATGAACCATAACTCAGCGAATACTCAGTCAATCAGGCATACAGACACACAGGCATGAAGCTTGAATTCTCTCCTTTTAAATGAAGTAATATATATAAAGAACAAATATTCTCAGCTTGTGAAATCTGTATTAAAAGAGAGCGATTCCAGTCGAGCTAATTAGAGCTCATTCAAATGTAATGTGACTCCGCCCCGGAGAGCGCGCGCTATTCAAACGCAAATGACTGAGGCAATCCTGCAAACTGTGAACGTCCCCATATCAGCTCGAGAAAACACATCAGATCATTGTACTTTTTTACACAGTCTCGCAGCGCTGTGAGGAATAATACTATAATGGAACATTTACCTCAGAAGTACGAGGAGCAACAGATCCGAGTCTATGAAATAATGTAGTAAGTTTTTTTTTTTTCATTCTCAAGTGCGACGCGTTTCTGTGCATGAATGAATGAATGAACGGCAGAGATGCCGCTGTTTACCACAACTAAAGACGGTTTAAATTTGAATCGTTTCTGTCTGTGAATGTTTTGCTTTTAGCAAACTGTATTGCTATAGGCTACTGAGTAAAAATCGAGTGAAATATGTTGAAATTTAATGTATTTGTATAAGCAACGTATTAAACTGCAAATTAACATTTATATTTCTTATAATAAAAACGAAAGTTACTATGTTACAGACATATGAAAGACAACATTTCGTTGACTAGTTTTGGATAGATTATACATTTTTACTGTAAAATATCTGCCACCTCAAATGAGCTTTTGTTTGCCAATTTTTGCTCATATGTTAAATATAGTATGTTTTGTCAAAAATAAAGTAATCAAATAATATGTTGTTTATTCCAATGTAGCCTAGGCTATATTCAAGTAATGAATTTTGAAATATGTATGATCAAATGTATACTTTAGTTTTTACAAAGATTACACTTGAATTGTTGTTGTAATTGTAAATTTTTAATTAATAAAAAAATACAAGGTAGATGTAAACAAACTAATAAAAGGTAAATATAAGCCTTTTCTTTAAAATATTTTTTTATTGTGTTTTATTAGTGACAAATTTGGGGAGAGGATAAATATTCCAAAACTGAAAATACAGTATGAGATTTAACTGCACAATTACTAGACATGTTTTACTTTTCATATTATAGCCCAATTTGCAAGCACAATTTGTGTAAAAAAAAAAAAAAAACATGAGATGCTTCCAACTGTTTCTCTTGCATTCTTTCTTGTGACACACCTGAATGAATGCCTCATTAAGTATGCGGCCCCATTGTCTCCAGGCGCGAACCACTAAATATGCATTGTTGACGCCCACTCCGCATATTGCCTTTCCAGACAGAAAGTGTTTTGCAAAATATAAATCAATGTATTGTGTTATGTAAATGATTAGGCAGGATGATTTTCACATAATTTTGAAGAAAAAACACTAGGCAATGACATCCATAAGTCAAAAGTCTTATTGAAACATATTTAGTATGTGTTTTGTGGCCTTATTTCAGAAACTTTAATTTTTAGTTTTTTCAATAACCATGCATAAACATTATTCTCTCAAAAATGAAAACATGTACATACATGTGGCTCACATATTATGGTAGTCCTGTTTGTGCTATATAGAGTGTAATTTTTTTTTGCCATTAATATGTTTATAAGCAAATAAAAAAAACACAAATGTCAGGGCATGTCAGAACATCTCAAGGACCCCAAAAACACCCCAGACCCCAGAGGGTTAATGTCTCAACAGAAATCGAGACTCATCAGACCAGGCAACATTTTTCCAGTCTTCAACTGTCCAATTTTGGTGAGCTCGTGCAAATTGTAGCCTCTTTTTCCTATTTGTAGTGGAGATGAGTGGTACCCGGTGCGGTCTTCTGCTGTTGTAGCCCATTCGCCTCAAGGTTGTGCGTGTTGTGGCTTCACAAATGCTTTGCTGCATACCTCGGTTGTAACGAGTGGTTATTTCAGTCAAAGTTGCTCTTCTATCAGCTTGAATCAGTCGGCCCATTCTCCTCTGACCTCTAGCATCAACAAGGCATTTTCGCCCACAGGACTGCCGCATACTGGATGTTTTTCCCTTTTCACACCATTCTTTGTAAACCCTAGAAATGGTTGTGCGTGAAAATCCCAGTAACTGAGCAGATTGTGAAATACTTAGATACAAGTACAATACAAGTACAAATACAAGTTTTATTAACTAAATCACAAACATAACTACACTAAACAAACAAACAAACATACATACATTCATCCATACATGCATAGGTAAAGGGGTGAGTGATGTGGAACCGGAAGCAGGAAATAGAAATATGGAAAAGATCTATTTAACATTGAAAAGAACCATAAGCTTATCTTCAGAGCACCTCATCAAAGTATACTTGCATGGCAGTTGCAATCGTGGACAATTCTTGAAGTGGTTGAAGATTGAATTCGTTGATGGGTCTGTGGCATTGAAGAAGAGCATGGTGGCTTCGAGCACATGGCTGTTGTGAGTCGAAGCCTGCTGCCCTGGCCTGCTGAGGGCACGCTGGACGGCGCAGCGTCCCCAAGTGCCGAGAAGACCAGGAGTGGATCGTTGCGTCAGTGATGGTAAAGTTGCAGTTGTTTTCTGGATTGAAGAAAAGTCTGACTCCCTTTTGGGAATATGAAAGCATGGCAGGCATTGCTCAGGCCTGTAGGGCCCAGAAACTGCGTTGTTGTTGGATGAGAAGCGCTGAGAAAAAAGAGGGCGGTCACTGTGGTCCATCTCTAATAAAGCCTGAGAATGGCCACCCCTCTCTGGGTTTGCTGTACCAATGAGAAGGGTGGACTGCCTGGCGGGAGTTTCCTCTGTGGTGAAGATTTATGACGCTATCTCAAATCTGCCTTACCTCTTTTCTGTTAATTAATACTCAGATAGATATAACAAATCCACACTGCATTCTAAGAGAAGGTGATGTACATCAAAGCGTGAGTCATCAAATGAGGATTAATTAGATAGGAGACATGAAACAGGTAAAGTTACATTGACCGTTGGTTGTATAATAAAATACATACCATGGTGTATACATAATAGGACACAAAACATCACACTCATTCACACAGTTTCTGGGATGCACGTTCATTTCTAGCTCAGTTCGTCTCTGATTAATGCAGCGAAGTCTGCATGGAAGATTGTTTCTTCCCATTGTCTCTCTCTTGCACATGCGGCCACATACCTTTCGATCGTAAAAACTCTCTGTGTTCCCTGTAACAAGACACCGTCCTGCTAGTGTGTTAGCTTCATTTGGGATGTTAGTTTTTGGTGAAAGTTTCACAGTGAGTTTGCTGGATTATTCATTAAATAAATGAATAATTTGTGTGTGTCCGATTGGTCCAGACGCTACACATGTGATTGGTTGATTAGATAATTGCATTAATGAGAAATTGAACAGGTGTTCCTAATAATCCTTAAGGTGAGTGTATATATGAGCATGTGAGCGAAGCGGAGTGGTGTGACGCTCCTCTCAATATTCCGCTCTATGCCAGTGCGCTCAATCGCTCACGGCCCAAGCGAAGGCTCTACTCATGCTCACCAGTAAAACGATGTTCGCTCAAATCCCACTCCGACATGAAATGTATATGTACTGTACTATACTTGTTACCCTCTTTAGCTTTAGACTTAATTGACGAGATGGTGGGATGTTTTGTCACATCCGTCTCGGCAAAGATTTTTCACTACTCCAAAGGAAACGTTGTTGCTAGTGATAAACTCGAGATCTGGTGAAAAGACACCAGGACTGGCTGATTGGTGGATCACTGATTTATAGATTAACAGGGTCTCCGCGGATCCTTAAAAAGTCTTAAAAGGTCTTAAATTAGATTTTTCAAATTTAAGGCCATAAAAAGTCTTAAAAATATATATATATATACGATTAAATGTCAGTTCGATTGTAAGTTCAGTCTTTATGTGCTTAGGAGTGTGCGATGTTGTCTATGAACTATGACGATATTGTAATCATTGTTTTAACTATGTACGAGGCACTGCGAGTGCGAGCTGACATCGCGTTTGTCTCTCATGCTTGCTTTCACTGCGTGATGTGTCAGTGCAGTTATAGATGTCCCCAAATGAGTTTTTGTCTTATATTTATATCATATTATGTCGTTATATTAGAATATCACATGAGAAAGAGTGCTGTTTTCCTTTGCACAATTGCAAATGTGCTATTTATTTTATACAACAGTTAAATTAAAAATAAAGTTAACATTGTGAGTTACTTTTTGGACACAATATTGTCAATTTTCACTTTATATCGCCGACGAGAATTTCATAATGAAGCCGTGGTCCAACAGACAGTGATGTTTTTTTTTTTTTTTTTTTTTTTTACTGAAATATGCATTTTGAATGAATAATTTCAACGCTTCAATGAACAATCACTTGTTTTTCTGAATGAATCAGCCGTTTGAACAAATCCGTTGACTCCAACAACTCGCTTATTAAGACAGTGACTTGCCGCCACCTACTGGTGGTTTTAGTTTCATATTTAAAGTATACTTTAATTAAAATGTTAAAATTATAAATCATTTCATATTTAAATATTGAATAGCTTTATTTGTGCAATTGTAAATGAAATGTAAATATAGTAGGCTAATGCCAGTTTTGCTGCTGCTTCTTTGTCACCTCTGCACTGCAAGGATGGATTTTAATTTAATGATTTATTAAGTGTGCTTGCTGAAAGCAGCACACTTATTGTTCTTCTTAAGTTTTTTTCTTCTTATTATTATTATTATTATTCTTATTAGGGCCCAAGCCCTGAAAGGGCGAAGGCCCTATTGTTTTCGGTAGGATTATTTATTAGGGCCCAAGCCCTGAAAGGGCGAAGACCCTATTGTTTTCGTTAGGATTATTTTTATTAGGGCCCAAGATCAAACACGCTTGCATGTAATAATATGAAACTCGGTACACATAAAGATCTCATCGGGCCGAACAACTTTCATGCTCTAAGTTTTACGCCAGCCCAAAAGGAAGTCGACTATTTAGGGTTGTTTGGAAACGCATGCTTAGGAATTTGAAACACTTCTCCTAGGGAATTCACCCGGTCGGCACCAAACTTGGTGTGCATGAAGTCAAGACATTGAGGATGAAAAATTGCCAGGGAATTTTTGATATCTCGAACGGTTTGGCCGTGGCGAGGAAACGAATTTATGGTGAATAATGGGACACAGGAAGTGTATTATAACTTCTGCATACATTAACTGATCTTGATGAAACTTCAGCAGTGTGTTCATTGTAAGAGCAGTGTGTTCATTCATTGTAAGAGGGCGATCACATGGATGTAACTATTGTGAGTCAAAGTTATAGCGCCACCAACTGGCAGCAGGAAGTGTGTCACTTTCAAAATGCTTTGAAGTCACCCTCTTATTTTTACCCTATTTGCTTCAAACTTTATGTGTATAATGTAAACACACGGCAGATGTAGAACTGTGAAAGGATTATTGATATCCTAGATACTGTTGCCGTGGCAACGCATCAAACTTTAATGTTCATTTCGGATGCGTTTGAGACTCTTAGCATGCTTGAAATTGGATGAAACTCAACAGACACATAACACTTATTAGCCAGTAGACATGTGCAAAGTTTCAGAAACAGGCGTGGTAGGGGGGCTCAACAGCGCCCCCCTGAACGGGGTCTGAAAACTTGGTCCATATATCAAACACGCTTGCATGAATTAATATGAAACTCGGTACACATATAGATCTCATTGGGCCGAACAACTACTCCTCCTAGAGAATTCGTCCCATCCCCACCAAACTCGGAGTGCATGAAGTCAAGACATTGAGGATGCTAAATTGCGGACGGATTTTTAATATCTTGAAAAGTTTGGTCGTGGCGAGGAAACAAATTTATGGCGAGAAAAGAGAAACACGAAGTGTTATAACTTCTGCATACATTAACTGATCTTGATGAAACTTCAGCAGTGTGTTCATGGTAAGAGGCCGATCAGATGGATGTAACTATTAAATTTATAGCGCCACCAACTGGCAGCAGGAAGTGTATCATTTTCAACAAGCTTTTGACAAAAGTGGAGGGGTTAGTTTTACCAACAGTTACAAAAATCAGTATATATATTGGTCTCACAGAGCCGGACAACTATCTAATTTACAGTCATTAGCTCCGAGCAAAAGGAAGTCAGATATTTTGGTTTGAATGTGGATTTTTTTGATATTTCAGACTCTGAGTTTTTAGCTACTCTTCCTAACTGGTTTATTTTATTCACACCAAACTTTTTCAAAATGATGAAAATACATTAAAGATGCTAAATTGTGAACGGATATTAAACATCTCAAACGGTTTTGCTATAGTGAGGGACTGAAGTAATGTACAAAAAGGAAACACTAAAAGCCTCATCTTCTAAAAATGTAATTAAACTCCATTTATTTCTATATAAAAGTATACAAATATCACAACTAAACCCATTTTATTTCTTTTATTTATAAGTTTAAAAATAGTAATTGTACTATTTAGTCCCATAAAAGTCAAGTCATACATAGGGCTATACTGCCCTCTTGTGTTCAAAATCAGGTAGGCCTATTGTATCTACATAAAAATATACTAGGTATGTGACGGTGAGAATATTTTACCACCGGTTAATTGACGTGTGACACCGCTGGGGGCTTTTGAATCGCCAACTTAAAAACGAAAGTAAAATATGTTCGTCCACACTGACATTGATAGTGGTTGAGCGAGCGTTTCAAATGAATTCCTATGGAAGTAGGAATTAACTGAAAAACGTTCACTCTGTTCTGCTCGTTCCTCGCCGTGGACGCGCACCGTTATGTATGCCCGTGCATCCATGAGCATTTTAGTTTAATTTTAAAATTATCGCCTTTTGGGGGGTGGATTGCTTGAAATTATTTTACAAAAGCACAATGTTGTGTTTTATTGCGACTGTACACAAATATAAGTTAACACTTTGCAGTTTGAATGTCGTCCTGTATAATGACGGAGTATGTTTTTATGTGTCCACTGTTCAATCGCACCCACGCTACACACACACACACACACACACGGTTTACTATCTTTGTGGGGACTCTCCATAGACTTAATGGTTCTTATACTGTACAAACTGTATATTCTATCTCCTTACACTAACCCAACCCCTAAACCTACCCATCACAGAAAACTTTCTACATTTTTACATGTCCAAAAAAACTCATTCTGTATGATTTATAAGCTTGTTTACCCATGGGGACCTCTATTTAGGTCCCCACTGTGACACGAGTGCCCATGAGTCTGTGTGCATTCAGATTGAAGTCCCCACCGGGATAGAAAAACATGAACACACACACACACACACACACACACACACACACACACACACACACACACACACACACACACACACATTCCAGCTTTGCCATCTTGACATTGCAGCCTGTTCATTATAGTCTTAATAAAATATAATAATAAAAAAGGTCAACCTAACATATAAAAATTACACTGCTCTAAAAAGTCAGTAGTACAATTCGTACATTCACAGTAGTCACCACTCCACTGTGATGTTTCCAAGCACATTTTTGCACATGTGAAGAGGATAATTTTTCCCTTCAATATTGGAACGTGAGTGAAGTACAAAGCCTTTAATAAACAATAGTTTAGCATCCAAAAAATGTAATTATATATATATATATTAGGGATGCAACAATACAGTTAGCCCACGGTTCAATACATACCTCGGTTTTTTAACCACGGTTTTCGGTTCGGTTCGGTTCTGATGGCTTGACACATAATAGTGTTTTTTTGTTATTCTGTGCTTAGGCAATAGGAACAGTAACGTAAGAGGTTAAGGAGAAAAAAATAAAAACGATTTATTGCAATACTCTATTTTACTTAAAAGCTAAGCAAAGTCCACTAGTTCTTAGTGTATTGTATAATAAACAATTAACACTGACATCTCTTTACCTCAGAGCGTCCGTTTAACTGAATGAATTGACAATATCACCTGAAAATCCGATAAGATAACATCAGCAATTTTCATTCAAGCAGCTGATTTCTGTGAATGAATGTAAAACTAAATGTATATTGCAGCACAGGGTGAAGTCAGTATATACATTAACGACGATTTGAGACAAATAAATGTACATTTAATGTAAAACTATATAGATGGCGCTCTGTGGCGCGGCAGGATTTTGAACACGGTCCTGAGCCGTTGCTGGGCGCCGCAGACAGACGCCGAAAGGCGCCGACGGTGTGTGTAGCGCTACGTACACTCATAGAGAATAATGTGTTCGAATTTAAAAGACGTGGCGCTGCGCGTCCGGTGTGCGACCCCTTTAAATTGACCATTTCAAATAAACATATTTGTGCCTTCAGACAGTGATATTGCTGGGTGATGGCGCCGCAGATGTGCAGTCATGTTGGAAGTGTTTCCGTTTGAGTAGGCTACACGTGTAAAACAATGCTTGCACACAGTTATTTTTATTGTTTACCGGTTTTTCTTCCTCGGCACTATACTCAACGGCAAAACTGAAATGTCCCCACACCACGGATTTGAAAGACGCCGGCGCTTCCTCGTACTGTAGCCTCACTTCACCGCCGCTCGCCATGTTAAAGTGTGGAATGATGGTTAAGCGCCCCCTAAATTTAGAGCATAGTGATTGAATATTTACTCGCGGGGAATTTCCTTGTCAGCTTGTAGACTTACAGGCACACACAAACAGTCAATTCGGAGAGAAATAAAACGCACATAAATTATTTAAACGTAAACCGAAAATACCGCAATTCACAAGTGCGTATTGAACCGTGGATGTCGTACCGAACGGTTCAATATTATATTGAGAATTGTGGCATCCCTAATATATATATATATATATATATATATATATATATATATATATATATATATATATATATATATGTATATATATATATATATATATATATATATATATATAATATAATATTATTATTATTATTATTATTATTATTATTATTATTATTATAATAATAATAATATATATTAAAAATAGGGGAAAAAAATTATATATATATATATATATATATATATATATATATATATATATATATATATATATATATATATATATATATTGTTACACAATATACCGTGTTCAAAATCCTGCCGCGCCACAGAGCGCCATCTATATATATACTGTAGCTGCGAGCAGCGATGGAGGGCCAAAGCCGGTGGCACCGCCATACCCGGTGCCTTTAGGTAACTAAAGGCACCGGGGTTGCTGTGCCACCGGCTTGGGCCCGTAATCGCTGCTCGCAGCTATATTTATTATTATTATTATTTTGTCAACCTTTCGGGCACTTTTGGGGCCCTTAACGTGCTCGAAAACTCTTGAAACTTTGCACACAGGTCAGAACCCGCGGCCATCAGGGCCGGGCTGAGGCTGGTACTCGGGCGTGGCAGGGGGGCTCCTCAGAAACGGGCATGGTGAGGGGCTCAGTAGCGCCACCTTTAGTCAAAAATGGGGGCTTAGTTTTACATAGAGTCACAAAACTCGGTTCGTATATTGTTCTCATCGAGCCGGACAACTTTCTAATTTATAGTCATAAGCTCTGACCAACAGGAAGTGAGATATTTTGGTTTGAATGTGATTTTTTGGAGAATTCTCTATCTCTCTCTCTCTGTATCTGTATCTCAGTGTGTGTGTGTGGGGTGTGGGGGATTTGTCTCTTAGGAGAGATTTGCTTTTATAATTGTTTTTCAAGGTTTCAGGGGCTTTTGGGGCCCTTAACTTGCTCGAAAACTCTTGAAACTTTGCACACAGGTCAGAACCTGCGGCCATCAGGGCCGGGCTGAAGCTGGTACCCGGGCGTGGCAGGGGGGCTCAACAGCGCCCCCTTGAATGGGGTCCGAAAACTTGGTCCATAGATCAAACTAGGGGTGGTTAATCTGTCTGATTTCCCGATTCGATTTGATTACGATTATTGAAGTCCCGATTCGATTACAGTCGATTTTCGATTATTAACGATTCTCGATTAGCGATTATTGATTTTCCATTTCACAACAGTAAACGAAAATACAATACAAAGTGATTGCAGTATTTAAAAAACTCAGCTGCTGAATTACTTAACTCTTTTATTGAGTAACAACAACTCAAAGCACTTTCTGTGTCGTGTAGTTATAACTTCAGAATTATTTGTATGTAGCTTATGTTTTGTAGAACACAGAAATGAATACATCACATTGTGTTGTGACTCATCAAGTTGAACTAAACAATAACAAATTAATGAAAGGCTTATTTCCTTTAGGAAGTAGATCAGAACCAACATACTGTAGAAATTGGACAATTTTCTTCTAGAAAGACAAGGTGTTCAGGTGGAGGAAGACTGCAGGTTGCAGTCGAAACATGTCAAGGTAAAGAGAAAGTTTTTTCTCCACCTGAACACCTTGTCTTTCTAGAAGAAAATTGTCCAATTTAATCATTAAGAAGACAAAATGAACATTTTTGAACAACTTACTGTAGCTTCAATTAGTAACATACAAAGCCACTCTTATACACAACTATAAAATAAAGAGTTATGACTTGAAATGTTTGCTGTATATTACAATCAAAAACAGCTTATAAAAAGTGAATGAACATCTGCAGAGAGCACAGTCAAAATGTAACTTTTTGTGACTGAAATTGCACATATTGCAGTATAACGTACGCATAACAGATCGGTTTACACAGTGTACTGATGTGAAAACTAAACAATACAGAAAGCAGCTCTCATACAAAAATACTAAATAGGTAACAATGAAATTGCCAATTTTACATACGTTAGCTTTTAACGAAGAAGGTGCCGTTCGAATTTGGCGCTCAGCCATCATGAGTCTGTTATGTGCGCGCCACAGACTGTCCGCGCACTGCACGTCCGCTTATAGTTCCGCCTTTTGCGTTCCGTCAATATTACGTTATTAGAAAAAAATATATATATTTTTTTTTTTAGAAAATCGATTTTTTGACATTTGTGAATCGATTCAGAATCGTCCACGTCCGCATCGCGATGCATCGAAGAATCGATTTTTTCCCCCACCCCTAGATCAAACACGCTTGCATGTAATAATATGAAACTCGGTACACATATGAATGAATGAATGAATGAATGAATGAATGAATAGCTTTATTGGTCACTAGTCACAAGTACCAGCGAAATTCCGCCATCAACCTGTCCATACAAACATACATACAATATGACAAGGGGGTAGACAAGACATATAGATCTCATCGGGCTGAACAACTTTTGTGCTCTAAGTTTTACGCCAGCCCAACAGGAAATCAGCTATTATGCGTTGTTTGAAAAACTCATGCTGTGGAATTTAATGTACTCCTCCTACAGAATTCATCCGATCCCCAACAAACTCGGTCAGCGTGAAGTCAAGACATTGAGGATGCTAAATTGCAGACGGATTTTTGATATCTCGAACGGTTTGGCCGTGGCGAGGAAACGAATTTATGGCGAGAAAAGAGAAACAGGAAGTGTGTTATAACTTCTGCATACATTAACTGATCTTGATAAAACTTCAGCAGTGTGTTCGTTTTCAGAGGCCGATCACATTGATGTGACTATTGTGAGTCAAAGTTATAGCGCCACCAACTGGCAGCAGGAAGAGTGTCACTTTCAAAATTCTTTGAAGTCACCCTTTTATGTTTACCCGATTTGCTTCAAACTTTATGTGTATAATGTAGACACACGGCAGATGTAGACCTGTGAAAGGATTTTTGATATCTTTAATACTGTTGCCATGGCAACGCTTCAAACTTTAATATTCTTTTTTGATGCTTTTGAGACTCTTAACATACTTGAAATTGGATGAAACTCGACAGACACATCACATTTATTAGCCCGTAGACATGTGCAAAGTTTCAGAAACGGGCGTGGTGAGGGGCTCAGTAGCGCCACCTTTAGTCATAAGTGGGGGGGTTAGTTTTATCAACAGCAACAAAACTTGGTATGTGTATTGTTCTCATCAAGACGGACAACTTTCTAATTGACATTAACTATCTCCGACCAACAGGAAGAGAGATATTTTGGTTTGAATGTGGATTTTCTGAAGAATTTTCTCTCCCTCTCTCTGTGTCTCTGTGTGTGTGAGGGGAGGGGGGGATTTGACTATTGCTTTTATATTGTTAATCAAGGTTTCAGGGGCTTTTGGGGTCCTTAACGTGCTCAAAAACTCTTGAAACTTTGCCCACAAGTCAGAACCCCCTGCCATCAGGGACGGGCAGAAGCTGGTACCCGGGCGTGGCTGGGGGGCTCAACAGCGCCCCCTTGAACAGGGTTCTAAAACTTGGTCCATATATCAAACACGCTTGCATGAATTAATATGAAACTCGGTACACATATAGATCTCATCGTGCCGAACAACTTTCCCCCGGTCAAGTTTTATGCCAGCCCAACAGGAAGTCGGCTATTATGGGTTGTTTGGAAAACGCTTGCTGTGGAATGTGAAATACTCCTCCTAGAAAATTCACTGTGTCCCCTCCAAACTCGGTGTGCATGTAGTCAAGACTTTGAGGATGTTAAATTGCGGACGGATTTTTGATATCTCGAACGGTTTGGCCGTGGCGAGGAATCGAATTTATGGCGAGAAAAGAGAAACACGAAGTGGAATAACTTCTGCATACATTAACTGATCTTGATGAAACTTCAGCAGTGTGTTCGTGGTAAGAGGCCGATCAGATGGATGTAACTATTGTGAGTCAAAGTTATAGCGCCACCAACTGGCAGCAGGAAGTGTGTCACTTTCAACATGCTTTTGACAAAACTGGGGGGGTAAGTTTTAACTACAGTAAAAAAAAAATTGTTTGTATATTGTTCTTATAAAGCTGGACAACTTTCTAATTTACTTTCATTAGCTCCAGCCATCAGGAAGTCAGATATTTTGGTCTGAATGTGGATTTTTTTGCAAAATCAGCCTCTGAATTTTTAGCCACTCCTCTTAAACTATTTATTTTATTCCCACCAAACTTTTTCAACATGATGAAAATACATTAAATATGCTAAATTGTGAACGGATAATAAATATCTCAAACGGTTTTGCTATGGCGAGGGATTAAAGTAATGTCCAAAAAGGAAACACTACAAGCCTCAAATCTTATAAAAATTTAATTATATACCATTTATTTCTATATAAAAGTATACAAATATCACAACCAAACCCATTTTATCCTGTTTTTAAAAAGAATTTTATTCTAATTTTATTCTAAAATTAAAAACAGTAAAGTAAAAAAACAAAAACAAGTCATACATAGGGCTATACTGCCCTCTTGTGTCCAAAAGCACATCAAAATAGTATATAAAACTTTTTACCAGGTAGGCCAATATTCTATTTAAAGATACATTTATTAGGTATGTGTCTGAGGATATTTTCCCACTGGTTATTCGGTTAATTGTAACTGTTTATTAACCTGTTGTATGAAATCTAGCGGTGGGAGAAAAAATTGATTCTTAGATGCATCGCGATCCGGACGTGGACGATTCTGAATCGATTCACAAATGTCAAAAAATCGATTCTCTAAAAAAATATTTTTCTAATAACGTAATATTGACGGAACGCAAAAGGCGGAACTCTAAGCGGACGTGCGTGCAGTCTGTGGCGCGCACATAACAGAGAAGTTTCTTTTGCTCACCAAGGCTGCATTTATTTGATTAAAAATACAAACAAAAACAGTAATATTGTAAAATATTATTCCAATTTAAAACAGCTGCTTTCTATTTTAATATATTTTAAACTGTTATTTATTCCTGTGATCAAAGCGGAGTCACTGTCACATAATCCTTCAGAAATTATTCTAATATGATGATTGATGCTCAAGAAACATTCATTATTATTTTAAATGTCGAAAACAGTTGTGTACAGTCTTTGATGAATAGAAAGTTCAAAAGAACAGCATTTATCTAAAATCTAAAGCTTTTGTAACATAACACTACCGCTCAAAAGTTTGGGGTTAGTAATAATTTAAATTTTATTTTGGGGGGAAAGAAATAAAATAAATCAATACTTTTATTTATGAAGGATGAGTTAAACTGATCAACAGTTACAGTAAAGACATTAATAATGTTAAAAAAATTATATTTGAAATAAATGCTGTTCTTTTGAACTTTACATTCATCAAAGCATTTTGAAAAAAAAATCTGTACACAACTGTTTTCAACATTGAAAATAATAATGAATATTTATTGAGCATCAATCATCATATTAGAATGATTTCTGAAGGATCATGTGACACTGAAGACTGGAGTAATGATGCTGAAAACTCAACTTTGATCACAGAAATTAATTACTATGTAAAATATTTTAAAATTGAAAACAGCTGTTTTAAATTGGAATAATATTTCACAATATTACAGTTTTTGTTTGTATTTTTAATCAAATAAATGCAGCCTTGGTGAGCAGAAGAGACTTCTCCTAAAAACATTAAAAATCTTACTGAACCCAAACTTTTGAACGGTAATATATATATATATATATATATATATATATATATTTATATATATGTGTGTATGTATATATATATATATATATATATATATATATATATATATATATATATATATATAAAAATATAGCTGCGAGCAGCGATGGAGGGCCAAAGCCGGCGGTTGGGTTGCGGTGCCACCGGCTTGGGCCCGTAATCGCTGCTCGCAGCTATATTTAGGGCCCAAGCCCTGAAAGGGCGAAGGCCCTATTGTTTCCGGTAGGATTATTTATTAGGGCCCAAGCCCTGAAAGGGCGAAGGCCCTATTGTTTTCGGTAGGATTATTAGGGCCCAAGCCCTGAAAGGGCGAAGGCCCTATTGTTTTCGGTAGGATTATTATTATTATTATTATTATTATTATTATTATTATTATTATTATTATTTTGTCAACCTTTCGGGCACTTTTGGGGCCCTTAACATGCTCGAAAACTCTTGAAACTTTGCACACAGGTCAGAACCCGCGGCCATCAGGGCCGGGCTGAGGCTGGTACCCGGGCGTGGCAGGGGGGCTCGACAGCGCCCCCTGGAACGGGATCCGAACACGTGTCCATAAATCAAACACGCTTGCATGTAATAATATGACACTCGGTACACATATAGATCTCATCGGGCCGAACAACTTTCGTGCTCTAAGTTTTACGCCAGCCCAACAGGAAGTCGGCTATTTAGGGTTGTTTGGAAACGCATGCTGTGGAATTTAATGTACTCCTCCTAGAGAATTCATCCAATCTCCTCCAAACTCGGTCAGCATGAAGTCAAGACATTGAGGATGCTAAATTGCGGACAGATTTTTGATATCTCGAACGGTTTGGCCGTGGCGAGGAAACGAATTTATGGCGAAAAAATGAAACAGGAAGTGTGTTATAACTTCTGCATACATTAACTGATCTTGATGAAACTTCAGCAGTGTGTTCGTTGTAAGAGGCCGATCGCACAGATGTGACTATTGTGAGTCAAAGTTATAGCGCCACCAACAGGCAGCAGGAAGTACATCACTATTAAAATGCTTTGAAATCACTGTCTTATTTTTACCCGATTTGCTTCAAACTTTATGTGTAGAATGTAGACACACGGCAGATGTAAACCTGTGAAATGATTATTGATATCTTAGATACTGTTGCCGTGGCAACGCATCAAACTTTAATATTCTTTTTTTATGCTTTTGAGACTTTTAACATACTTGAAATTGCATGAAACTCGACAGACACATCACATTTATTAGCCCGTAGACATGTGCAAAGTTTCAGAAACGGGCGTGGTGAGGGGCTCAGTAGCGCCACCTTTAGTCATAAGTGGGGGGGTTAGTTTTATCAACAGCAACAAAACTTGGTATGTGTATTGTTCTCATCAAGACGGACAACTTTCTAATTTACATGATCTATCTCCGACCAACAGGAAGAGAGATATTTTGGTTTGAATGTGGATTTTCTGAAGAATTTTCTCTCCCTCTCTCTGTGTCTCTGTGTGTGTGAGGGGAGGGGGGATTTGACTATTGCTTTTGTATTGTTAATCAAGGTTTCAGGGGCTTTTGGGGTCCTTAACATGCTCAAAAACTCTTGAAACTTTGCACACAAGTCAGAACCCCCTGCCATCAGGGACGGGCTGAAGCTGGTACCCGGGCGTGGCAGGGGGGCTCAACAGCGCCCCCTTGAAAGGTGTCCCAAAACTTGGTCCATAGATCAAACACGCTTGCATGAATTAATATGAAACTCGGTACACATATAGATCTCATCGGGCCGAACAACTTTCCCCCGGTCAAGTTTTACGCCAGCCCAACAGGAAGTCGGCTATTATGGGTTGTTTGGAAAACGCTTGCTGTGGAATGCGGAGTACTCCTCCTAGAGAATTCATCCAATCCCCACCAAACTCGGTGTACATGAAGTCAAGACATTGAGGATTCGAAATTGCGGACGGATTTTTGATATCTCGAACGGTTTGGCCGTGGCGAGGAAACGAAATTATGGCGAGAAAAGAGAAACACGAAGTGGTATAACTTCTGCATACATTAACTGATCTTCATGAAACTTCACCAGTGTGTTCGTGGTAAGAGGCTGATCAGATGGATGTAACTATTGTGAGCCAAAGTTATAGCGCCACCAACTGGCAGCAGGAAGTGTGTCACTTTCAACATGCTTTTGACAAAAGTGGGGGGGTTAGTTTTACCAACAGTTCCAAAAATCAGTATATATATTGGTCTCATCGAGTCAGACAACTTTCTAATTTACAGTTATTAGCTCAGAGCAAAAGGAAGTCAGATATTTTGGTTTGAATGTGGATTTTTTGGATATTTCAGACTCTGAGTTTTTAGCTACTCTTCCTAACTGGTTTATTTTATTCACACCAAACTTTTTCAAAATGATGAAAATACATTAAAGATGCTAAATTGTGAACGGATATTAAACATCTCAAACGGTTTTGCTATAGTGAGGGACTAAAGTAATGTACAAAAAGGAAACTAAAAGCCTCATCTTCTAAAAATGTAATTAAAAAACATTTATTTCTATATAAAAGTATACAAATATCACAACTAAACCCATTTTATTCTTTTTTTCAATTTAATAATTATTTATAAGTTTAAAAATAGTAATTGTACTATTTAGTCCCATAAAAGTCAAGTCATACATAGGGCTATATTGCCCTCTTGTGTTCAAAATCAGGTAGGCCTATTGTATCTACATAAAAATATACTAGGTTTGTGACGTTGAGAATATTTTACCACTGGTTAATCGACGTGTGACACCGCTGGGGGCTTTTGAATCGCCAACTTAAAAACGAAAGTAAAATATGCTCGTCCGCACTGACATTGATAGTGGTTGAGCGAGCGTTTCAAATGAATTCCTATGGAAGCCATGAGCATTTTAGTTTCATTTTAAAATTAGCACCTTTCGGGGGGTGGATTGCTTGGAATTATTTTACAAAAGCACAATGTTGTGTTTTATTGTGACTGTACACAAATATAAGTTAACACTTTGCAGTTTGAATGTCGTCCTGTATAATGACGGAGTATGTTTTTATGTGTCCACTGTTCAATCGCGCCCACGCCACACACACACACACGGTTTACTATCTTTGTGGGGACTCTCCATAGACTTAATGGTTTTTATACTGTACAAACTGTATATTCTATCTCCTCACACTAACCCTACCCCTAAACCTACCTATCCCAGAAAACTTTCTGCATTTTTACATTTCCAAAAAAACTCATTCTGTATGATTTATAAACTTGTTTACCCATGGGGACATCTATTTAGGTCCCCACTGTGACATGAGTCCCCATGAGTCTGTGTGCATTCAGGTTGAAGTCCCCACCGGGATAGGAAAACATGAACACATACACACACACACACACACACACATTCCAGCATTGCAATCTTGACATCGCAGCCTGTTCATTATAGCCTTAATAAAATATAATAATAAAATAGTTAACCTAACATATAAAAATTACACTGCTCTAAATAGTCAGTAGTACAATTCGTACATTCACAGTAAGCACCGCTCCACTGTGATGTTTCAAGCACATTTTTGCGCGTGTGAAGAGGATGATTTTTTTCGTCGATATTGGAACACGAGTGAAGAACAAAGCCTATAAAAAAGAATAGTTTAGCATCCAAATACATCGCAAATGCTGAAACATTTTGATTCTAATGAGAGGGTTACGTGAGCCCAACAGTGCTTACTTTCGTTTTTATTTTTACATTAAATTTAAAAGATTTGTTGTGGAATATTTTGAGTGTATCATAAAATCAGAATAAGGTAATAAGGTTTCTGTCTTTTATATATATATATATATATATATATATATATATATATATATATATATATATATATATATATAAATATATATATATTTATATATAAATATAGCTGCGAGCAGCGATGAAGGGCCAAAGCCGGTGGCACCGCCACCCCGGTGCCTTTAGGTAACTAAAGGCAACAGGGTTGCGGTGCCACCGGCTTGGGCCCGTAATCGCTGCTCGCAGCTATATTTATTATTATTATTATTTTGTCAAACTTTCGGGCACTTTTGGGGCCCTTAACATGCTCGAAAACTCTTGAAATTTTGCACACAGGTCAGAACCCGCGGCCATCAGGGCCGGGCTGAAGCTGGTACCCGGGCGTGGCAGGGGGCCTCGACAGCGCCCCCTGGAACGGGATCCGAACACTTGTCCATAAATCAGACACGCTTGCATGTATTAATATGAAACTCGGTACACATATAGACCTCATCGGGCCGAACAACTTTCGTGCTCTAAGTTTTATGCCAGACCAACAGGAAGTCAGCTATTATGGGTTGTTTGGAAACGCATGCTGTGGAATTTGATGTACTCCTCCTAGGAAATTCATTAATTCGCCTCCAAACTCGGTCGGCATGAAGTCAAGACATTGAGGATGCTAAATTGCGGACGGATTTTTGATATCTCGAACGGTTTGGCCGTGGCAAGGAAACGAATTTATGGCGAATAATTCAAACAGGAAGTGTGTTATAACTTCTGCATACATTAACTGATCTTGATGAAACTTCAGCAGTGTGTTAGTTGTAAGAGGCCGATCACATGCATGTGACATTTGTGAGTCAAAGTTATAGCGCCACCAACTGGCAACAGGAAGTGTGTCACTTTCAAAATGCTTTGAAATCACCCTCTTATTTTTACCCGATTTGCTTAAAACTTTATGTGTATAATGTAAACACACGGCAGATGTAGACCTGTGAAAGGATTATTGATATCTTAGATACTGTTGCCGTGGCAATGCATTAAACTTTAATATTCTTTTCGGATGCTTTTGAGACTCTTCACATGCTTGAAAATGCATGAAACTCGACAGACACATCACATTTATTATCCAGTAGACATGTGAAAAGTTTCAGAAACGGGCGTGGTGAAATGGCTCAGTAGCGCCACCTTTAGTCATAAGTGGGGGGGTTAGTTTTATCAACAGCAACAAAACTTGGTATGTGTATTGTTCTCATCAAGACGGACAACTTTCTAATTGACATTAACTATCTCCTACCAACAGGAAGAGAGATATTTTGGTTTGAATGTGGATTTTCTGAAGAATTTTCTCTCCCTCTCTCTGTGTCTCTGTGTGTGTGAGGGGAGGGGGGGATTTGACTATTGCTTTTATATTGTTAATCAAGGTTTCAGGGGCTTTTGGGGTCCTTAACGTGCTCAAAAACTCTTGAAACTTTGCACACAAGTCAGAACCCCCTGCCATCAGGGACGGGCAGAAGCTGGTACCCGGGCGTGGCTGGGGGGCTCAACAGCGCCCCCTTGAACGGGGTTCTAAAACTTGGTCCATATATCAAACACGCTTGCATGAATTAATATGAAACTCGGTACACATATAGATCTCATCGGGCCGAACAACTTTCCCTGGGTCAAGTTTTACGCCAGCCCAACAGGAAGTCGACTATTATGGGTTGTTTGGAAAACGCTTGCTGTGGAATGTGAAATACTCCTCCTAGAAAATTCACCGTGTCCCCTCCAAACTCGTTGTGCATGTAGTCAAGACTTTGAGGATGCTAAATTGCGGACGGATTTTTGATATCTCGAATGGTTTGGCCGTGGCGAGGAATCGAATTTATGGCGAGTAAAGAGAAACACGAAGTGGAATAACTTCTGCATACATTAACTGATCTTGATGAAACTTCAGCAGTGTGTTCGTGGTAAGAGGCCGATCAGATGGATGTAACTATTGTGAGTCAAAGTTATAGCGCCACCAACTGGCAGCAGGAAGTATGTCACTTTCAACATGCTTTTGACAAAAGTGGGGGGGTTAGTTTTAAGTACAGTAAAAAAAAAAAAGTTTTTATATTGTTCTCATCAAGCCGGACAACTTTCTAATTTACATTCATTAGCTCCGGCCATCAGGAAGTCAGATATTTTGGTCTGAATGTGGATTTTTTTTGCAAAATCAGCCTCTGAATTTTTAGCCACTCCTCTTACACTATTTATTTTATTCCCACCAAACTTTTTCAACACGATGAAAATACATTAAAGATGCTAAATTGTGAACGGATATTAAATATTTCAAACGGTTTTGATATAGTGAGGGATTAAAGTAATGTACAAAAAGGAAACGCAAAAAGCCTCATCTTCTAAAAATGTAATTATACACCATTTATTTCTATATAAAAGTATACAAATATCACAACTAAACCCATTTTATTCTTTTTTTTTTTTCAATTTAAGAATTACTTATACGTTTAAAAATAGCAATTGTACTCTTTAGTCCCATAAAAGTCAAGTCATACATAGGGCCATACTGCCCTCTTGTGTTCAAAATCAGGTAGGCCTATTGTATCTATATAAAAATATACTAGGTATGTGACGGTGAGAATATTTTACCACCGGTTAATCGACGTGTGACACCGCTGGGGGCTTTCGAATCGCTAACTTAAAAAGGAAAGTAAAATATGTTCGTCCGCACTGACATTGATAGTGGTTGAGCGAGCGTTTCAAATGAATTCCTATGGAAGTAGGAATAATCTGAAAAACGTTCACTCTGTTCTGCTCGTTCCTCGCCGTGGACGCGCACCGTTATGAATGCCTGTGCAGCCGTGAACATTTTAGTTTAATTTTAAAATTAGCGCCTTTCGGGGGCTGGATTGCTTGAAATTTTTTTACAAAAGCTCAATGTTGTGTTTTATTGTGGCTGTACACAAATATAAGTTAAAACTTTGCAGTTTGAATGTCGTCCTGTATAATGACAGAGTATGTTTTTATGTGTCCACTGTTCAATCGCGCCCACGCCACACACGGTTTACTATCTTTGTGGGGACTCTCCATAGACTTAATGGTTTTTATACTGTACAAACTGTATATTCTATCTCCTAACACCAACCCTACCCCTAAACCTACCCATCAAAGAAAACTTTCTGCATTTTTACATTTCCAAAAAAACTCATTCTGTATGGTTTATAAGCTTGTTTACCCATGGGGACCTCTATTTAGGTCCCCACTGTGACACGAGTCCCCAGGAGTCTGTGTGCATTCAAGTTGAAGTCCCCACCGGGATAGAAAAACATGAACACACACACACACACACACACACACACACACACACACACACACACACACACACACACACACACACACACACACACACACACACACACACACACATTCCAGCATTGCAGTCTTGACATTGCAGTCTGTTCATTATAGCCTTAATAAAATATAATAATAAAATAGTCAACCTAACATATAAAAATTACACTGCTCCGTTTAAATAGTCAGTAGTACAATTCATACTATTCACAGTAATCACATTTTTGCGCATGTGAAGAGGATAATTTTTCCCTTCAATAGTGGAACGTGAGTGAAGTACAAAGCCTTTAATACACAAATGTTTAGCATCCAAAAAATTTAATTATATATATAAATATATATATATATATATTTTTTCTTTTTTTTTAAAAGTGTGTGTGTGTGTGTATATATATATATATATATATATACCGTGAATATAAATATATATATATATATAAATATAGCTGCGAGCAGCGATGGAGGGCCCAAGCCGGTGACACCGCCACCCCGGTGCCTTTAGCGTAACTAAAGGCACCAGGGTGGCGGTGCCACCGGCTTGGGCCCGCAATCGCTGCTCGCAGCTATATTTTATTATTATTATTTTTTTGTCAACCTTTCGGGCACTTTTGGGGCCCTTAACATGCTCGAAAACTCTTGAAACTTTGCACACGGGTCAGAACCCGCGGCCATCAGGGCTGAGCTGAAGCTGGTACCCGGGCGTGGCAGGGGGGCTCAACAGCGCCCCCTTGAACGAGGTCCGAAAACTTGGTCCATAAATCAGACACGCTTGCATGTAATAATAGGAAACTCAGTACACATATAGATCTCATTGGGCCGAACAACTTTCGTACTTTTACTTTTTACGCCAGCCCAACAGGAAGTCGGCTATTATGGGTTGTTTGGAAACGCATGCTGTGGATTTTGATGTACTCCTCCTAGGGAATTCATCCATTCACCTCCAAACTCGGTCAGCATGAAGTCAAGACATTGAGGATGCTAAATTGCGAACGGATTTTTGATATCTCGAACGGTTTGGCCGTGGCGAGGAAACGAATTTATGGCGAATAATGGAAACAGGAAGTGTGTTATAACTTCTGCATACATTAACTGATCTTGATGAAACTTCAGCAGTGTGTTCGTTGTAAGAGGCCGATCACATGGATGTGACTATTGTGAGTCAAAGTTATAGCGCCACCAACTGGCAGCAGGAAGTTTGTCACTTTCAAAATGCTTTGAAATCACTGTCTTATTTTTACCCGATTTGCTTCAAACTTTATGTGTATAATGTAGACACACGGCAGATGTAGACCTGTGAAAGGATTATTGATATCTTAGATACTGTTGCCGTGGCAATGCTTCAAACTTTAATATTCTTTTTTTAAGCTTTTGAGACTCTTAACATACTTGAAATTGCATGAAACTCGACAGACACATCACATTTATTATCCAGTAGACATGTGCAAAGTTTCAGAAACGGGCGTGGTGGAATGGCTCAGTAGCGCCACCTTTAGCCAAAAAAGGGGGCTTAGTTTTTCCTAGAATCACAAAACTTGGTACGTATATTGTTCTCATCAGGCCGGACAACTTTCTAATTTATTGTCATTAGCTCAGACCAACAGGAAGTCAGATATTTTGGTTTGAATGTGGATTTTCTGGAGAATTTTCTCTCTCTCTCTGTGTGTGTGTGTGTGTGTGTGGGGGGGATTTGTCTGTTGGGTGAGATTTGCTTTTTTGTTTTTCAAGGTTTCAGGGGCTTTTGGGGCCCTTAACGTGCTCGAAAACTCTTGAAAGTTTGCACACAGGCCAGAACCAACGGCCATCAGGGCCGGGCTGAAGCTGGTACCCGGGCGTGGCAGGGGGGCTCGACAGCGCCCCCTGGAACGGGATCCGAACACGTGTCCATAAATCAAACACACTTGCATCTAATAATATGAAACTCGGTACACACATAGATCTCCTCGGGCCAAACAACTTTCGTGCTCTAAGTTTTACGCTAGCCCAACAGGAAGTCGGCTATTTAGCGTTGTTTGGAAACACATGCTGTGGAATTTAATGTACTCCTCCTAGGGAATTCATCCATTCGCCTCCAAACTCGGTCAGCATGAAGTCAAGACATTGAGGATGCTAAATTGCGGACGGATTTTGAATATCTCGAACGGTTTGGCCGTGGCGAGAAAACGAATTTATGGCGAAAAAATGAAACAGGAAGTGTGTTATAACTTCAGCATACATTAACTGATCTTGATGAAACTTCAGCAGTGTGTTCGTGGTAAGAGGCCGATCATATGGATGTAACTATTGTGAGTCAAAGTTATAGCGCCACCAACTGGCAGCAGGAAGTGTGTCACTTTCAACATGCTTTTGACAAAAGTGGGGGGGTTAGTTTTAAATACAGTAAAAAAAAAAATAGTGTGTATATTGTTCTCATCAAGCCGGACAACTTTCTAATTTACATTCATTAGCTCCGGCCATCAGGAAGTCAGATATTTTGGTCTGAATGTGGATTTTTTTGCAAAATCAGCCTCTGAATTTTTAGCCACTCCTCTTAAACTATTTATTTTATTCCCACCAAACTTTTTCAACATGATGAAAATACATTAAATATGCTAAATTGTGAACGGATAATAAATATCTCAAACGGTTTTGCTATGGCGAGGGATTAAAGTAATGTCCAAAAAGGAAACACAAAGCCTCAAATATTCTAAAAATGTAATTATATACCATTTATTTCTATATAAAAGTATACAAATATCACAACTAAACCCATTTTATTCTTTTTTTTTTTCAATTTAATAATTATTTATAAGTTTAAAAATAGTATTTGTACTATTTAGTCCCATAAAAGTCACGTCATACATAGGGCTATACTGCCCTCTTGTGTTCAAAATCAGGTAGGCCTATTGTATCTACATAAAAATATACTAGGTATGTGACGGTGAGAATATTTTACCACCGGTTAATTGACGTGTGACACCGCTGGGGGCTTTTGAATCGCCAACTTAAAAACGAAAGTAAAATATGTTCGTCCGCACTGACATTGATAGTTGTTGAGCGAGCGTTTCAAATGAATTCCTATGGAAGTAGGAATTAACTGAAAAACGTTCACTCTGTTCTGCTCGTTCCTCGCCGTGGATGCGCACCGTTATGAATGCCCGTGCAGCCATGAGCATTTTAGTTTAATTTTAAAATTAGCGCCTTTCAGGGGGTGGATTGCTTGAAATTATTTTACAAAAGCACAATGTTGTGTTTTATTGCGACTGTACACAAATATAAGTTAACACTTTGCAGTTTGAATGTCGTCCTGTATAATGACGGACTATGTTTTTATGTGTCCACTGTTCAATCGCGCCCACGCTACACACACACACACGGTTTACTATCTTTGTGGGGACTCTCCATAGACTTAATGGTTTTTATACTGTACAAACTGTATATTCTATCTCCTTACACTAACCCTACCCCTAAACCTACCCATCACAGAAAACTTTCTACATTTTTACATTTCCAAAAAAACTCATTCTGTATGATTTATAAGCTTGTTTACCCATGGGGACCTCTATTTAGGTCCCCACTGTGACACGATTGCCCATGAGTCTGTGTGCATTCAGATTGAAGTCTCCACACGGATAGAAAAACATGAGCAGACACACACACACACACACACACACACACACACACACACACACACACACACACACACACACACACACACACACACACACACACACACACACACACACACACACACACACACACACACACACACACACTCCAGCATTGCAATCTTGACATCGCAGCCTGTTCATTATAGCCTTAATAAAATATAATAATAAAATGGTCAACCTAACATATAAAAATTACACTGCTCTAAATAGTCAGTAGTACAATTCGTACATTCACAGTAGTCACCGCTCCACTGTGATGTTTCCAAGCACATTTTTGCGCATGTGAAGAGGATAATTTTTCCCTTCAATATTGGAACGTGAGTGAAGTACAAAGCCTTTAATAAACAATAGTTTAGCATCCAAAAAAAGTAATATATATATATATATATATATATGTATATATATATATATATATATATATATATATATATATATATATATATATATATATATATATATTATTATTATTATTATTATTATTATATAATAATAATAATATATATTAAAAATAGGGGAAAAAAGAATATCTATCTATATATATATATATATTGTTACACACACACATATATATATATATATATATATATATATATATATATATATATATATATATATATATATATATATATGTGTGTGTGTAACAATATATATATAGATAGATATTCTTATATTTATATATATATATATATATGTGTGTGTGTGTGTGTGTGTGTGTGTATGTATATATATATATATATATATATATATATATATATATATAGTGAGGAAAATAAGTATTTGAACACCCTGCTATTTTGCAAGTTCTCCCACTTAGAAATCATGGAGGGGTCTGAAATTGTCATCGTAGGTGCATGTCCACTGTGAGAGACATAATCAAAAAAAAAAAATCCAGAAATCCCAATGTATGATTGTTTAACTATTTATTTGTATGATACAGCTGCAAATAAGTATTTGAACACCTGAGAAAATCAATGTTAATATTTGGTACAGTAGCCTTTGTTTGCAATTACAGAGGTCAAACGTTTCCTGTAGTTTTTCACCAGGTTTGCACACACTGCAGGAGGGATTTTGGCCCACTCCTCCACACAGATCTTCTCTAGATCAGTCAGGTTTCTGGGCTGTCGCTGAGAAACACGGAGTTTGAGCTCCCTCCAAAGATTCTCTATTGGGTTTAGGTCTGGAGACTGGCTAGGCCACGCCAGAACCTTGATATGCTTCTTACAGAGCCACTCCTTGGTTATCCTGGCTGTGTGCTTCGGGTCATTGTCATGTTGGAAGACCCAGCCTCGACCCATCTTCAATGCTCTAACTGAGGGAAGGAGGTTGTTCCCCAAAATCTCGCAATACATGGCCCCGGTCATCCTCTCCTTAATACAGTGCAGTCGCCCTGTCCCATGTGCAGAAAAACACCCCCAAAGCATGATGCTATCACCCCCATGCTTCACAGTAGGGATGGTGTTCTTGGGATGGTACTCATCATTCTTCTTCCTCCAAACACGTTTAGTGGAATTATGACCAAAAAGTTCTATTTTGGTCTCATCTGACCACATGACTTTCTCCCATGACTCCTCTGGATCATCCAAATGGTCATTGGCAAACTTAAGATGGGCCTTGACATGTGCTGGTTTAAGCAGGGGAACCTTCCGTGCCATGCATGATTTCAAACCATGACGTCTTAGTGTATTACCAACAGTAACCTTGGAAACAGTGGTCCCAGCTCTTTTCAGGTCATTGACCAGCTCCTCCCGTGTAGTTCTGGGCTGATTTCTCACCTTTCTTAGGATCATTGAGACCCCACAAGGTGAGATCTTGCATGGAGCCCCAGTCCGAGGGAGACTGACAGTCATGTTTAGCTTCTTCCATTTTCTAATGATTGCTCCAACAGTGGACCTTTTTTCACCAAGCTGCTTGGCAATTTCCCCGTAGCCCTTTCCAGCCTTGTGGAGGTGTACAATTTTGTCTCTAGTGTCTTTGGACAGCTCTTTGGTCTTGGCCATGTTAGTAGTTGGATTCTTACTGATTGTATGGGGTGGACAGGTGTCTTTATGCGGCTAACGACCTCAAACAGGTGCATCTAATTTAGGATAATAAATGGAGTGGAGGTGGACATTTTAAAGGCAGACTAACAGGTCTTTGAGGGTCAGAATTCTAGCTGATATACAGGTGTTCAAATACTTATTTGCAGCTGTATCATACAAATAAATAGTTAAAAAATCATATATTGTGATTTCTGGATTTTTTTTTTTAGATTATGTCTCTCACAGTGGACATGCACCTACGATGACAATTTCAGACCCCTCCATGATTTCCAAGTGGGAGAACTTGCAAAATAGCAGGGTGTTCAAATACTTATTTTCCTCACTGTATATATATATATATATATATATATATATATATAAATATAGCTGCGAGCAGCGATGGAGGGCCCAAGCCGGTGACACCGCCACCCCGGTGCCTTTAGTGTAACTAAAGGCACCAGGGTGGCGGTGCCACCGGCTTGGGCCCGCAATCGCTGCTCGCAGCTATATTTATTATTATTCTTATTTTTCTGTCAACCTTTCGGGCACTTTTGGGGCCTTTAACATGCTCGAAAACTCTTGAAATGTTGCACACAGGTCAGAACCTGCGGCCATCAGGGCCGGGCTGAAGCTGGTACCCGGGCGTGGCAGGGGGGCTCAACAGCGCCCCCTTGAACGGGGTCCGAAAACTTAGTCCATAAATCAGACACGCTTGCATGTAATAATATGAAACTCAATACACATATAGATCTCATCGGGCCAAACAACTTTCGTACTTTTACTTTTTACACCAGCCCAACAGGAATTTGACTATTTAGGGTTGTTTGGAAACGCATGCTTAGGAATTTGAAACACTTCTCCTAGGGAATTCACCCGGTTGGCACCAAACTCGGTGTGCATGAAGTCAAGACATTGAGGATGAAAAATTGCCAGGGGATTTTTGATATCTCGAACACTTTGGCCGTGGCGAGGAAACGAATTTATGGCGAATAATGAAAACAGGAAGTGTGTTATAACTTCTGCATACATTAACTGATCTTGATTAAACTTCAGCAGTGTGTTCGTTGTAAAAGGCTGATCACATGGATGTGACTTTTGTAAGTCAAAGTTATAGCGCCACCAACTGGCAGCAGGAAGTGTGTCCCTTTCAAAATGCTTTGAAATCACCCTCTTATTTTTACCCGATTTGCTTCAAACTTTATGTGTATAATGTAAACACACGGCAGATGTAGACCTGTGAAAGGATTTTTGATATCTTTAATACTGTTGCCATGGCAACGCATCAAACTTTAATATTCTTTTTTGATGCTTTTGAGACTCTTAACATACTTGAAATTGGATGAAACTCGACAGACACATCACATTTATTAGCCCGTAGACATGTGCAAAGTTTCAGAAACGGGCGTGGTGAGGGGCTCAGTAGCGCCACCTTTAGTCATAAGTGGGGGCTTAGTTTTTCCTAGAATCACAAAAATCGGTATGTATATTGTTCCCATCGAGCCGGACAACTTTCTAATTTACACTTAATAGCTCAAAGCAACAGAAAGTCAGATATTTTGGTTTGAATGTGATTTTTTTGGAGAATTTTCTCTCTCTCTCTGTCTCGGAGTGTGTGAGGGGTGGGGGTGATTTGTCAGTTGAGTGAGATTTTACTTTTTCATTTGTTTTTCAAGGTTTCTGGGGCTTTTGGGTCCCTAAACGTGCTCGAAAACTCTTGACACTTTGCACACAGGTCAGAACCCGCGGCCATCAGGGCGGGGCTGAATCTGGTAGCCGGGCGTGGCAGGGGGGCTCAACAGCGCCCCCTTGAACGGGGTTTTAAAACTTGGTCCATATATCAAACACGCTTGCATGAATTAATTTGAAACTCGGTACACATATAGATCTCATCGGGCCGAACAACTTTCGTGCTCTAAGTTTTACGCCAGCCCAACAGGAAGTCGGCTATTTAGGGTTGTTTGGAAACGCTTGCTGTGGAATTTAATGTACTCCTCCTAGGAAATACATCGATTCGCCTCCAAACTCGGTCAGCGTGAAGTCAAGACATTGAGGATGCTAAATTGCGGACGGATTTTTGATATCTCGAACGGTTTGGCCGTGGCTAGGAAATGAATTTATGGCGAGAAAAGAGAGACACGAAGTGTTATAACTTCTGCATACATTAACTGATCTTGATGAAACTTCAGCAGTGTGTTTGTGGTAAGAGGCCGATCAGATGGATGTAACTATTGTGAGTCAAAGTTATAGCGCCACCAACTGGCAGCAGGAAGTGTGTCACTTTCAACATTCTTTTGACAAAAGTGGGGGGGTTAGTTTTACCAACAGTTACAAAGATGAGTATATATATTGGTCTCACCGAGCCGGACAACTTTCTAATTAACAGTCATTAGCTCAGAGCAAAAGAAAGTCAGATATTTTGGTTTGAATGTGGATTTTTTGGATATTTCAGACTCTGAGTTTTTAGCTACTCTTCTAAACTGGCTTATTTTATTCACACCAAACTTTTTCAAAATGATGAAAATACATTAAAGATGCTAAATTGTGAACGGATATTAAACATCTCAAATGGTTTTGCTATAGTGAGGGACTGAAGTAATGTACAAAAATTAAACACTAAAAGCCTCATCTTCTAAAAATGTAATTATACACCATTTATTTCTATAAAAGTATACAAATATCACAACCAAACTCATTTTATTCTTTTTTTTTTTAATTTAACAATCATTTATAAGTTTAAAAATAGTAATTGTACTATTTATTCTCATAAAAGTCAAGTCATACATAGGGCTATACTGCCCTCTTGTGTTCAAAATCAGGTAGGCCTATTGTATTTACATAAAAATATACTAGGTATGTGACGGTGAGAATATTTTACCACCGGTTAATCGACGTGTGACACCGCTGGGGGCTTTTGAATCGCAAACTTAAAAACGAAAGTAAAATATTTTCGTCCGCACTGACATTGATAGTGGTGATAATAATAATAATAATAATCTGTTACATTTATATAGCGCTTTTTCTGAGACCTCAAAGCGCTTTACATAGATGGGGGAATCTCCTCAACCACCACCAATGTGCAGCATCCACTTGGATGATGCGACGGCAGCCATATTGTGCCAGAACGCCCACCACACACCAGCTTACTGGTGGAGAGGAGACAGTGATGAAGCCAATCAGTATATCAGTACATGGGGATGATTAGGAGGCCATGATGGATAGAGGCCAAGGGGCAAATTTGGCCAGGATGCCGGGGTTACACCCCTACTCTTTTTCGAAGGACATCCTGGGATTTTTAATGACCACAGAGAGTCAGGACCTCGGTTTAACGTCTCATCCGAAGGACGGTGCTCTTTTGGCAGTATAGTGTCCCCGTCACTACACTGGGGCATTAGGACTCACACAGACCACAGGGTGAGTGGTTGAGCGTGCGTTTCAAATGAATTCCTATGGAAGTAGGAATAAACTGAAAAACGTTCACTCTATTCTGCTCGTTCCTTGTCGTGGATGCGCACCATGAATGCCCGTGCAGCCATGAGCATTTTAGTTTAATTTTAAAATTAGCGCCTTTCGGGGGGTGGATTGCTTGAAATTATTTTACAAAAGCACAATATTGTGTCTTATTTCGACAGTACACAAATATAAGTTAACACTTTGCAGTTTGAATGTGGTCCTGTATAATGACGTATGTTTTTATGTGTCCACTGTTCCATCGCGCCCACGCCACACACACACACACACACACACACACACACAAACACACACACACACACACACACACACACACACACACACACACACACACACACACACACACACACACGGTTTACTATCTTTGTGGGGACTCTCCATAGACTTAATGGTTTTTATACTTTACAAACTGTATATTCTATCTCCTCACACTAACCCTACCCCTAAACCTACCCATTACAGAAAACTTTCTGCATTTTTACATTTCCAAAAAGACTCATTCTGTATGATTTTTAAGCTTGTTTACCCATGGGGACCTCTATTTAGGTCCCCACTGTGACACGAGTCCCCATGAGTCTGTGTGCATTCAGGTTGAAGTCCCCACCGGGATAGAAAAACATGAACACACATGCACACACACACACACACACACACACACACACACACACACACACACACACACACACACACACACACACACACACACACACACACTCCAGCATTGCAATCTTGACATCGCAGCCTGTTCATTATAGCCATATATATATATATATATATATATATATATATATATATATATATATATATATATAAATATAGCTGCGAGCAGCGATGAAGGGCCAAAGCCGGCGGTACCGCCACCCCGGTGCCTTTAGGTAAAGGCACCGGGGTTGCGGTGCCACCGGCTTGGGCCCGTAATCGCTGCTCGCAGCTATATTTAGGGCCCAAGCCCTGAAAGGGCGAAGGCCCTATTGTTTTCGTAAGGATTATTATTATTATTATTATTATTATTTTGTCAACCTTTCGGGCACTTTTGGGGCCCTTAACATGCTCGAAAACTCTTGAAATTTTGCACACAGGTCAGAACCCGCGGCCATCAGGGCCGGGCTGAAGCTGGTACCCGGGCGTGGCAGGGGGCCTCGACAGCGCCCCCTGGAACGGGATCCGAACACTTGTCCATAAATCAGACACGCTTGCATGTAATAATATGAAACTCGTTACAAATATAGACCTCATCGGGCCGAACAACTTTCGTGCTCTAAGTTTTACGCCAGACCAACAGGAAGTCAGCTATTATGGGTTGTTTGGAAACGCATGCTGTGGAATTTGATGTACTCCTCCTAGGAAATTCATTCATTCGCCTCCAAACTCGGTCGGCATGAAGTCAAGACATTGAGGATGCTAAATTGCGGACGGATTTTTGATATCTCGAACGGTTTGGCCGTGGCAAGGAAACGAATTTATGGCGAATAATTCAAACAGGAAGTGTGTTATAACTTCTGCATACATTAACTGATCTTGATGAAACTTCAGCAGTGTGTTAGTTGTAAGAGGCCGATCACATGGATGTGACATTTGTGAGTCAAAGTTATAGCGCCACCAACTGGCAACAGGAAGTGTGTCACTTTCAAAATGCTTTGAAATCACCCTCTTATTTTTACCCGATTTGCTTAAAACTTTATGTGTATAATGTAAACACACGGCAGATGTAGACCTGTGAAAGGATTATTGATATCTTAGATACTGTTGCCGTGGCAATGCATTAAACTTTAATATTCTTTTCGGATGCTTTTGAGACTCTTCACATGCTTGAAAATGCATGAAACTCGACAGACACATCACATTTATTATCCAGTAGACATGTGAAAAGTTTCAGAAACGGGTGTGGTGAAATGGCTCAGTAGCGCCACCTTTAGTCAAAAATGGGGGCTTAGTTTTTCTTAGAATCACAAAACTTGGTAGGTGTATTGTTCTCATCAAGCCGGACAACTTTCTAATTTACAGTCATAACCTCAGACCACCAGGAAGTCAGATATTTTGGTTTGAATGTGGATTTTCTGGAGAATTTTCTCTCTCTCTCTGTGTGTCTGTGTGTCTGTGTGTGTGTGGGGGGGGGGGGATGGGGGGGGGGGGTTGTATATTCCATTTAATCTTTGTTTTTCAAGGTTTCAGGGGCTTTTGGGGCCCTTAACTTGCTCGAAAACTCTTGAAACTTTGCACACAGGTCAGAACCCACGGTCATCAGGGACGGGCTGAATCTGGTAGCCGGGCGTGGCAGGGGGGCTCGACAGCGCCCCCTTGAACGGGGTTTTAAAACTTGGTCCATATATCAAACACGCTTGCATGAATCAATTTGAAACTCGGTACACATATAGATCTCATCGGGCCGAACAACTTTCGTGCTCTAAGTTTTACGCCAGCCCAACAGGAAGTCGGCTATTTAGGGTTGTTTGGAAACGCTTGCTGTGGAATTTAATGTACTCCTCCTAGGAAATACATCGATTCGCCTCCAAACTCGGTCAGCGTGAAGTCAAGGCATTGAGGATGCTAAATTGCGGACGGATCTTTGATATCTTGAACGGTTTGGCCGTGGCGAGGAAATGAATTTATGGCGAGAAAAGAGAGACACGAAGTGTTATAACTTCTGCATACATTAACTGATCTTGATGAAACTTCAGCAGTGTGTTTGTGATAAGAGGCCGATCAGATGGATGTAACTATTGTGAGTCAAAGTTATAGCGCCACCAACTGGCAGCAGGAAGTGTGTCACTTTCAACATGCTTTTGACAAAAGTGGGGGGGTTAGTTTTACCAACAGTTACAAACATGAGTATATATATTGGTCTCACCGAGCCGGACAACTTTCTAATTAACAGTCATTAGCTCAGAGCAAAAGAAAGTCAGATATTTTGGTTTGAATGTGGATTTTTTGGATATTTCAGACTCTGAGTTTTTAGCTACTCTTCCAAACTGGCTTATTTTATTCACACCAAACTTTTTCAAAATGATGAAAATACATTAAAGATGCTAAATTGTGAACGGATATTAAACATCTCAAATGTTTTTGCTATAGTGAGGGACTGAAGTAATGTACAAAAATTAAACACTGAAAGCCTCATCTTCTAAAAATGTAATTATACACCATTTATTTCTATAAAAGTATACAAATATCACAACCAAACTCATTTTATTCTTTTTTTTTTTTAAATTTAATAATTATTTATAAGTTTAAAAATAGTAATTGTACTATTTAGTCTCATAAAAGTCAAGTCATACATAGGGCTATACTGCCCTCTTGTGTTCAAAATCAGGTAGGCCTATTGTATTTACATAAAAATATACTAGGTATGTGACAGTGAGAATATTTTACCTCCGGTTAATCGACGTGTGACACCGCTGGGGGCTTTTGAATCGCAAAATTAAAAATGAAAGTAAAATATTTTCGTCCGCACTGACATTGATACATTTATATAGCGCTTTTTCTGAGACCTCAAAGCGCTTTACATAGATGGGGGAATCTCCTCAACCATCACCAATGTGCAGCATCCACTTGGATGATGCGACGGCAGCCATATTGCGCCAGAACGCCCACCACACACCAGCTTACTGGTGGAGAGGAGACAGTGATGAAGCCAATCAGTATATCAGTACATGGGGGATGATTAGGAGGCCATGATGGATAGAGGCCAAGGGGCAAATTTGGCCAGGATGCCGGGGTTACACCCCTACTCTTTTTCGAAGGACATCCTGGGATTTTTAATGACCACAGAGAGTCAGGACCTCGGTTTAACGTCTCATCCGAAGGACGGTGCTCTTTTGGCAGTATAGTGTCCCCGTCACTACACTGGGGCATTAGGACTCACACAGACCACAGGGTGAGCGGTTGAGCGGGCATTTCAAATTAATTCCTATGGAAGTAGGAATAAACTGAAAAACGTTTACTCTGTTCTGCTCGTTCCTTGTCGTGGATGCGCACCATGAATGCCCGTGCAGCCATGAGCATTTTAGTTTAATTTTCAAATTAGCGCCTTTCGGGGGGTGGATTGCTTGAAATTATTTTACAGAAGCACAATGTTGTGTCTTATTGCGACACTACACAAATATAAGTTAACACTTTGCAGTTTGAATGTGGTCCTGTATAATGAGATATATGTGACATATATAATGACATATATGTGGTCCACATATATTTTTATGTGTCCACTGTTCCATCGCGCCCACGTCACACACACACACACACACACACACACACACACACACACACACACACACACACACACACACACACACACACACACACACACACACACACACACACACACACACGGTTTACTATCTTTGTGGGGACTCTCCATAGACTTAATGGTTTTTATACTTTACAAACTGTATATTCTATCTCCTCACACTAACCCTACCCCTAAACCTACCCATTACAGAAAACTTTCTGCATTTTTACATTTCCATAAAGACTCATTCTGTATGATTTCTAAGCTTGTTTACCCATGGGGACCTCTATTTAGGTCCCCACTGTGACACGAGTCCCCATGAGTCTGTGTGCATTCAGGTTGAAGTCCCCACCGGGATATAAAAACATGAACACACATGCACACACACACACACACAAACACACACACACACACACACACACACATTCCAGCATTGCAATCTTGACATCGCAGCCTGTTCATTATAGCCATATATATATATATATATAATAAATATAGCTGCGAGCAGCGATGAAGGGCCAAAGCCGGCGGTACCGCCACCCCGGTGCCTTTAGGTAAAGGCACCGGGGTTGCGGTGCCACCGGCTTGGGCCCGTAATCGCTGCTCGCAGCTATATTTTATTATTAGGGCCCAAGCCCTGAAAGGGCGAAGGCCCTATTGTTTTCGGTAGGATTATTGTTTATTATTATTATTATTTTTTTTTTCTACTTCTCGGGCACTTTTGGGGCCCTTAACATGCTCAAAAACTCTTGAAATTTTGCACACACGTCAGAACCTGCGGCCATCAGGGCCGGACTGAAGCTGGTACCCGGGCGTGGCACGGGGGCTCGACAGCGCCCCCTGGAATTATGTCAGAAAAATTGGTCCATAAATCAAACACGCTTGCATGTAATAATATGAAACTCAGTACACATATAGATCTCATCGGGCCGAACAACTTTCGTGCTCTAAGTTTTACACCAGCCCAACAGGAAGTCGGTTATTATACGTTGTTTGGAAAATGCATACAATGGAATGTGAAATACTCCTCCTAGGGAATTCATCCGATCGCCACCAAACTAGGTGTGAATGAAGTCAAGACATTGAGGATGCTAAATTGCGAACGGATTTTTGATATCTCGAACGGTTTGGCCGTGGCGAGGAAACGAATTTATGGCGAATAATGGGACACAGGAAGTGTGTTATAACTTCTGCATACATTAACTGATCTTGATGAAACTTCAGCAGTGTGTTCGTTGTAAGAGGTCGATCACAAGGATGTGACTATTGTGAGTCAAAGTTATAGCGCCACCAACTGGCAGCAGGAAGTGTGTCACTTTCAAAATGCTTTGAAATCACCCTCTTATTTTTATCCGATTTGCTTCAAACTTTATGTGTATAATGTGGACACACGGCAGATGTAGACCTGTGAAAGGATTATTGATATCTTAGATACTGTTGCCGTGGCAACGCATCAAACTTTATTATTCTTTTTTGATGCTTTTGAGACTCTTAACATACTTGAAATTGCATGAAACTCAACAGACACATCACACTTATTAGCCTGTAGACATGTGCAAAGTTTCAAAAACGGGCGTGGTGGAATGGCTCAGTAGCGCCACCTTTAGTCAAAAATGGGGCCTTAGTTTTGCCTAGAATCACCAAAATCGGTATGTATATTGTTCTCATCGAGCCGGACAACTTTCTAATTTACACTTAATAGCTCAAAGCAACAGAAAGTCAGATATTTTGGTTTGAATGTGATTTTTTTGGAGAATTTTCTCTCTCTCTCTGTCTCTGAGTGTGTGAGGGGTGGGGGTGATTTGTCAGTTGAGTGAGATTTTACTTTTTCAATTGTTTTTCAAGGTTTCTGGGGCTTTTGGGTCCCTAAACGTGCTTGAAAACTCTTGAAACTTTGCACACAGGTCAGAACCCGCGGCCATCAGGGCGGGGCTGAATCTGGTAGCCGGGCGTGGCAGGGGGGCTCGACAGCGCCCCCTTGAACGGGGTTCTAAAACTTGGTCCATATATCAAACACACTTGCATGAATTAATTTGAAACTCGGTACACATATAGATCTCATTGGGCCGAACAACTTTCGTGCTCTAAGTTTTACGCCAGCCCAACAGGAAGTCGGCTATTTAGGGTTGTTTGGAAACGCTTGCTGTGGAATTTAATGTACTCCTCCTAGGAAATACATCGATTCGCCTCCAAACTCGGTCAGCGTGAAGTCAAGGCATTGAGGATGCTAAATTGCGGACGGATTTTTGATATCTTGAACGGTTTGGCCGTGGCGAGGAAATGAATTTATGGCGAGAAAAGAGAGACACGAAGTGTTATAACTTCTGCATACATTAACTGATCTTGATGAAACTTCAGCAGTGTGTTTGTGATAAGAGGCCGATCAGATGGATGTAACTATTGTGAGTCAAAGTTATAGCGCCACCAACTGGCAGCAGGAAGTGTGTCACTTTCAACATGCTTTTGACAAAAGTGGGGGGGTTAGTTTTACCAACAGTTACAAACATGAGTATATATATTGGTCTCACCGAGCCGGACAACTTTCTAATTAACAGTCATTAGCTCAGAGCAAAAGAAAGTCAGATATTTTGGTTTGAATGTGGATTTTTGGGATATTTCAGACTCTGAGTTTTTAGCTACTCTTCCAAACTGGCTTATTTTTTTCACACCAAACTTTTTCAAAATGATGAAAATACATTAAAGATGCTAAATTGTGAACGGATATTAAACATCTCAAATGGTTTTGCTATAGTGAGGGACTGAAGTAATGTACAAAAATTAAACACTAAAAGCCTCATCTTCTAAAAATGTAATTATACACCATTTATTTCTATAAAAGTATACAAATATCACAACCAAACTCATTTTATTCTTTTTTTTAATTTAATAATTATTTATAAGTTTAAAAATAGTAATTGTACCATTTAGTCTCATAAAAGTCAAGTCATTCATAGGGCTATACTGCCCTCTTGTGTTCAAAATCAGGTAGGCCTATTGTATTTACATAAAAATATACTAGGTATGTGACGGTGAGAATATTTTACCACCGGTTAATCGACGTGTGACACCGCTGGGGGCTTTTGAATCGCAAACTTAAAAACGAAAGTAAAATATTTTCGTCCGCACTGACATTGATAGTGGTTGATAATAATAATAATAATTTGTTACATTTATATAGCGCTTTTTCTGAGACCTCAAAGCGCTTTACATAGATGGGGGGAATCTCCTCAACCACCACCAATGTGCAGCATCCACTTGGATGATGCGACGGCAGCCATATTGCGCCAGAACGCCCACCACACACCAGCTTACTGGTGGAGAGGAGACAGTGATGAAGCCAATCAGTATATCAGTACATGGGGATGATTAGGAGGCCATGATGGATAGAGGCCAAGGGGCAAATTTGGCCAGGATGCCGGGGTTACACCCCAACTCTTTTTCGAAGGACATCCTGGAATTTTTAATGACCACAGAGAGTCAGGACCTCGGTTTAACGTCTAATCCGAAGGACGGTGCTCTTTTGGCAGTATAGTGTCCCCGTCACTACACTGGGGCATTAGGACTCACACAGACCACAGGGTGAGCGATTGAGCGGGCGTTTCAAATGAATTCCTATGGAAGTAGGAATAAACTGAAAAACGTCCACTTTGTTCTGCTCGTTCCTTGTCGTGGATGCGCACCATGAATGCCCGTGCAGCCATGAGCATTTTAGTTTAATTTTAAAATTAGCGCCTTTCGGGGGGTGGATTGCTTGAAATTATTTTACAAAAGCACAATGTTGTGTCTTATTACGACAGTACACAAATATAAGTTAACACTTTGCAGTTTGAATGTGCTCCTGTATAATGACGTATGTTTTTATGTGTCCACTGTTCCATCGCGCCCACGCCACACACACACACACACATTCCAGCATTGCAATCTTGACATCGCAGCCTGTTCATTATAGCCGTGTATATATATATATATATATATATATATATATATATATATATATATATATATATATATAAATATAGCTGCGAGCAGCGATGAAGGGCCAAAGCCGGCGGTACCGCCACCCCGGTGCCTTTAGGTAAAGGCACCGGGGTTGCGGTGCCATCGGCTTGGGCCCGTAATCGCTGCTCGCAGCTATATTTATTCTTATTTTTTTGTCAACCTTTCGGGCACTTTTGGGGCCCTTAACATGCTCGAAAACTCTTGAAACTTTGCACACAGGTCAGAACCCGCGGCCATCAGGGCCGGGCTAAAGCTGGTACCTGGGCGTGGCAGGGGGGCTCAACAGCGCCCCCTGGAACAGCATCCAAAAACTTGGTCCATAAATCAAACACGCTTGCATGTAATAATATGAAACTCGGTACACATATAGATCTCATTGGGCCGAACAACTTTCATGCTCTAAGTTTTATGCCAGCCCAACAGGAAGTCGGCTATTCAGGGTTGTTTGAAAAACGCATGCTGTGGAATTTAATGTACTCCTCCTACAGAATTCATCCGATCCCCACCAATCTCGGTGTGCATGAAGTCAAGACATTGAGGATGCTAAATTGCGGACGGATTTTTGATATCTCGAACGGTTTGGCCGTGGGGAGGAAACGAATTTATGGCGAGAAAAGAGAAACAGGAAGTGTGTTATAACTTCTGCATACATTAACTGATCTTGATAAAACTTCAGCAGTGTGTTCATTTTCAGAGGCCGATCACATTGATGTGACTATTGTGAGTCAAAGTTATAGCGCCACCAACTGGCAGCAGGAAGTGTGTCACTTTCAAAATTCTTTGAAGTCACCCTCTTATGTTTACCCGATTTGCTTCAAACTTTATATGTATAATGTAGACACACAGCAGATGTAGACCTGTGAAAGGATTATTGATATCTTAGATACTGTTGCCGTGGCAACGCATCAAACTTTAACATTCTTTTCGGATGCGTTTGAGACTTTTAGCATGCTTGAAATGGGATGAAACTCGACAGATACATCACATTTATTAGCCAGTAGACATGTGAAAAGTTTCAGACACGGGCGTGGCAGGGGGGCTCAACAGCGCCCCCTTGAACGGGGTCTTAAAACTTGGTCCATATATCAAACACGCTTGCATGAATTAATATGAAACTCGGTACACATATAGATCTCATCGGGCCGAACAACTTTGTCCAGGTCAAGTTTTACGCCAGCCCAACAGGAAGTCGGCTATTATGGGTTGTTTGGAAAACGCTTGCTGTGGAATGTGAACTACTCCTCCTGGAGAATTCATCCCATCCCCACCAATCTCGGAGTGCATGAAGTCAAGACATTGAGGATGCTAAATTGTGGACGGATTTTTGATATCTTGAACGGTTTGGCCGTGGCGAGGAAACGAATTTATGGCGAGAAAAGAGAGACATGAAGTGTTATAACTTCTGCATACATTAACTGATCTTGATGAAACTTCAGCAGTGTATTCGTGGTAAGAGGCCGATCAGATGGATGTAACTATTGTGAGTCAAAGTTATAGCGCCACCAACTGGTAGCAGGAAGTGTGTAACTTTCAACATGCTTTTGACAAAAGTGGGGGGGTTAGTTTTACCAACATTTACAAAAATCAGTATATATATTTGTCTCATCGAGCCGGACAACTTTCTATTTTACAGTCATTAGCTCCGAGCAAAAGGAAGTCAGATATTTTGGTTTGAATGTGGATTTATTTGCAAAATCGGCCTCTGAATTTTATATATATATATATATATTTTAAAGTGACAAGACAGAGAATATTACTTGTCTGATATATATATATATATATATATATATGTATATATATATATATATATATATATATATATATATATATATATATATATATATATATATAATGTATAAATATAGCTGCGAGCAGCGATGGAGGGCCCAAGCCGGTGACACCGCCACCCCGGTGCCTTTAGTGTAACTAAAGGCACCAGGTTGGCGGTGCCACCGGCTTGGGCCCGCAATCGCTGCTCGCAGCTATATTTATTATTATTATTATTATTTTGTCAACCTTTTGGGCACTTTTGGGGCCCTTAACGTGCTCGAAAACTCTTGAAACTTTGCACACGGGTCAGAACCCGTGGCCATCAGGGCCGGGCTGAAGCTGGTACCCGGGCGTGGCAGGGGGGCTCGACAGCGCCCCCTGGAACGGGATCCGAACACGTGTCCATAAATCAAACACGCTTGCATGTAATAATATGAAACTCGGTACACATATAGATCTCATCGGGCCGAACAACTTTCGTGCTCTAAGTTTTACGCCAGCCCAACAGGAAGTCGGCTATTTAGGGTTGTTTGGAAACGCGTGCTGTGGAATTTAATGTACTCCTCCTAGGGAATTCCACCATTCGCCACCAAACTCGGTCAGCATGAAGTCAAGACATTGAGGATGCTAAATTGCGGACGGATTTTTGATATCTCGAACGGTTTGGCCGTGGCGAGGAAACGAATTTATGGCGAAAAAATGAAACAGGAAGTGTGTTATAACTTCTGCATACATTAACTGATCTTGATGAAACTTCAGAAGTGTGTTCATTGTAAGAGGCCGATCACATGGATGTGACTATTGTGAGTAAAAGTTATAGCGCCACCAACTGGCAACAGGAAGTGTGTCACTTTCAAAATGCTTTGAAATCACCCTCTTATTTTTACCCGATTTGCTTAAAACTTTATGTGTATAATGTAAACACACGGCAGATGTAGACCTGTGAAAGGATTATTGATATCTTAAATACTGTTGCCGTGGCAACGCTTCAAACTTCAATATTCTTTTTGGATGCTTTTGAGACTCTTCACATGCTTGAAAATGCATGAAACTCGACAGACACATCACATTTATTAGCCAGTAGACATGTGCAAAGTTTCAGAAACGGGCGTGGTGAGGGGCTCAGTAGCGCCACCTTTAGTCAAAGGTGGGGGGGTTAGTTTTATCAACAGCAACAAAACTTGGTATGTGTATTGTTCTCATCAAGACGGACAACTTTCTAATTTACAGTAACTAGCTCGGACCAAGAGGAAGAGAGATATTTTGGTTTGAATGTGGATTTTCTGGAGAATTTTCTCTCCCTCTCTCTGTGTCTCTGTGTGTGTGAGGGGAGGGGGGATTTGACTATTGCTTTTATATTTTTAATCAAGGTTTCAGGGGCTTTTGGGGTCCTTAACATGCTCAAAAACTCTTGAAACTTTGCACACAAGTCAGAACCCCCTGGCATCAGGGCCGGGCTGAAGCTGGTACCCGGGCGTGGCAGGGGGGCTCAACAGCGCCCCCTTGAACTGGGTCTGAAAACTTGGTCCATAGATCAAACACACTTGCATGAATTAACATGAAACTCGGTACACATATAGATCTCATCGGGCCGAACAACTTTTCCCCGGTCAAGTTTTACGCCAGCCCAACAGGAAGTCGGCTATTATGGGTTGTTTGGAAAACGCTTGCTGTGGAATGCGAAGTACTCCTCCTAGAGAATTCATCCAATCCCCACCAAACTCGGTGTGCATGAAGTCAAGTCATTGAGGATGCTAAATTGCGGAAGGATTTTTGATATCTCGAACGGTTTGGCCGTGGCGAGGAAACAAATTTATGGTGAATAATGGGACACAGGAAGTGTGTTATAACTTTTGCATACATTAACTGATCTTGATGAAACTTCAGCAGTGTGTTCGTGGTAAAAGGCCGATCAGATGGATGTAACTATTGTGAGTCAAAGTTATAGCGCCACCAACTGGCAGCAGGAAGTTTGTCAATTTCAAAATGCTTTGAAATCACCCTCTTAGTTTTACCCGATTTGCTTCAAACTTTATGTGTATAATGTAGACACACGGCAGATGTAGACCTGTAAAAGGATTATTGATATCTTAGATACTGTTGCCGTGGCAACGTATCAAAATTTAATATTTTTTTTCGGATGCTTTTGAGACTCTTAGCATGCTTGAAATTGGATGAAACTCGACAGACACATCACACTTATTAGCCAGTAGACACATGAAAAGTTTCAGAAACGGGCGTGGCAGGGGGGCTCAACAGCGCCCCCTTGAACGGGGTCCAAAAACTTGGTCCATATATCAAACACGCTTGCATGAATTAATATGAAACTCGGTACACATATAAATCTCATCAGGCCAAACAACTTTCCCTCTGTAAAGTTTTACGCCAGCCCAACAGGAAGTCGGCTATTATGGGTTGTTTGGAAAACGCTTGCTGTGGAATTTGATGTCCTCCTCCTAGAAAATTCATCCTATCCCCACCAAACTCGGTCGGCATGAAATCAAGATATTGAGGATGATAAATTGCGGACGAATTTTTGATATCTCGAACGGTTTGGCTGTGGCGAGGAAACGAATTTATGGCGAGAAAAGAGAAACACGAAGTGTTATAACTTCTGCATACATTAACTGATCTTGATGAAACTTCAGCAGTGTGTTCGTGGTAAGAGGCCGATCAGATGGATGTAACTATTGTGAGTCAAAGTTATATCGCCACCAACTGGCAGCAGGAAGTGTGTCACTTTCAACATGCTTTTGACAAAAGTGGGGGGGTTAGTTTTACAAACAGTTAAGAAAATCAGTATGTATATTGGTCTCATCGAGCCAGACAACTTTCTAATTTACAGTCATTAGCTATGACCAAAAGGAAGTCAGATATTTTGAATGTGGATTTCTTTGCAAAATCGGCCTCTGAATTTTTAGCCACTCCTCTCTCACACACACACACACACACACACACACACACACGCACACACACACGCACACACACACACACACACATGCACACACACATGCACACACACACACACGCACACGCACACACACACACACACACACACACACACACACACACACACACACACACACACACGCACATATTCCAACATTGCAATCTTGACATCACAGCCTGTTCATTATAGCTTTAATAAAATATAATAATAAAATAGTCAACCTAACATATAAAAATTACACTGCTCTGTTTAAATATTCAGTAGTACAATTTATATGATTCATGGTAAACACCGCCCACTGTGATGTTTCCAAGCACATTTTTGCGCGTATGAAGAAGATTATATTGGAACACAAGTGAAGTACAAAGGCTATAAGTGTAGGCCTATCATAAAATCAGAATAAGGTAAGACAAGTAATATTTTTTGTCTTTTTATGTATATATATATATATATATATATATATATATATATATATATATATATATATATATATATATAAATATAGCTGCGAGCAGCGATGAAGGGCCAAAGCCGGCGGCACTGCCACCCCGGTGCCTTTAGGTAACTAAAGGCACCAGGGTTGCGGTACCACCAGCTTGGGCCCGTAATCGCTGCTCGCAGCTATATTTATTATTATTTTTTTGTCAACCTTTCGGGCACTTTTGGGGCCCTTAACATGCTCGAAAACTCTTGAAACTTTGCACACGGGTCAGAACCCGCGGCCATCAGGGCTGGGCTGAAGCTGGTACCCGGGCGTGGCAGGGGGGCTCTACAGCGCCCCCTTGAACGAGGTCCGAAAACTTGGTCCATAAATCAGACACGCTTGCATGTAATAATAGGAAACTCGGTACACATATAGATCTCATCGGGCCGAACAACTTTCGTACTTTTACTTTTTACGCCAGCCCAACAGGAAGTCGGCTATTATGGGTTGTTTGGAAACGCATGCTGTGGATTTTGATGTACTCCTCCTAGGGAATTCATCCATTCTCCTCCAAACTCGGTCAGCATGAAGTCAAGATATTGAGGATGCGAAATTGCGAACGGATTTTTGATATCTCGAACGGTTTGGCCGTGGCGAGGAAACGAATTTATGGCGAATAATGGAAACAGGAAGTGTGTTATAACTTCTGCATACATTAACTGATCTTGATGAAACTTCAGCAGTGTGTTCGTTGTAAGAGGCCGATCACATGGATGTGACTATTGTGAGTCAAAGTTATAGCGCCACCAACTGGCAGCTGGAAGTTTGTCACTTTCAACATGCTTTTGACAAAAGTGGGGGGGTTAGTTTTACCAACAGTTACAAACATGAGTATATATATTGGTCTCACCGAGCCGGACAACTTTCTAATTAACAGTCATTAGCTCAGAGCAAAAGAAAGTCAGATATTTTGGTTTGAATGTGGATTTTTTGGATATTTCAGACTCTGAGTTTTTATTCACAGCAAACTTTTTCAACATGATGAAAATACATTAAAGATGCTAAATTGTGAAAGAATAATAAATATCTCAAACTAGTGCTGCACGATTAATCGTATCGCAATCGCAATCGCGATGTCAAGCCTACGCGATTATATGACGCAAAATGCTGCGATTTTATATTAAATAAACAAATTAGCGCTGTTAACATACTTATTAATGCAAATGCTTTTAAACCATTCATGCGCGATAAGACATAAAAGAACGAGCTGCCTGTGAATGTCCTCCTGACACACACACACAGATAGACGCGTGCCAGTATCAAGTTCTCTTTCGCGGTAGAACGAACAACACACATGTAGCACTATGCCAAAATGAACGCGCTGCCTGTGACTGTGACAGACAGAAAGACTCGCGCTAATATCTGTCAAAACAGCATGACAGAATACAGTTCTCTTTCGAGCTTGAACGAACAATAACACTCACAATTATGCCAAAATGTCTTTTTGTCGAGTGTCTTCATAACATAAGAGTAGTATTATGATGAACGTGAAGAGTTGTGATGACTCGTGAAAGAATGAGGCGCGTGTGAGATCCGCGTCTCTGACAGCGGCTGGTCTTAAAGGGACAGTACACAGTAGCCACTAATTATATCTGTCGCTAAAGTTATTCTTTTTTATTTTTCTATTTTTTTTATTATTATTATTTTTCTTTACCCCTGACATGTATGTATGTATATACATATATATATATGTACATATATATATGTACTCTTGTATGTAAATTATGTTTTGTTCTTGTTAAAATGCAATAATAAAAAAAATCTGTCGCTAAAGTTAATCAAAGAACAAAGGGAACAGAGAAAAACACTCACTGCTCTTGACTAACGAACTTTTTTCTTTAGGCTGATTATCACTAATCTGTGTGTGCATTTATTTTCCTTGAGAACCAAGCAAGTTGACTCATGAAACTATTTGTTTATTATATCGCATATCGCAATATTGACCTCAATTATCGCAATTTGACATTTTCCCCAAATCGTGCAGCCCTATCTCAAACGGTTTTGCTATAGCGAGGGATTAAAGTAATGTCCAAAAAGGAAACACTAAAAGCCTCAAATCTTCTAAAAATTTAATTATATACCATTTATTTCTATATAAAAGTATACAAATATCAGAACTAAACCCATTTTATTCTGTTTTTAAAAAGAATTTTATTCTAATTTCATTCTAAATTTAAAAACAGTAAAGTAAAAAAAAAAAAATCAAGTCATACATAGGGCTATACTGCCCTCTTGTGTCCAAAAGGACATCAAAATAATATATAAAACTTTTTACCAGGTAGGCCAATATTGTATTTAAATATACATTTATTAGGTATGTGTCTGAGGATATTTTCCCACCGGTTAATCGACGTGTGACACGAGCGGGTGCTTTTAAATCGCTAATATAAAAGTGAAAGAAAAATACGGACGTCCGCACGGACATTGATTATGTTGAACACACAAATCACACACACGTTGGAAAGAATGATTCTTTTAAACAACACTAAACCGCCATTAGGTGTCACCAGGCATCCATCTTAATAAGCGAGTCATTGATTCATTCGTTCAAACGATTCATTCGAATGAGTCGATCGTGATTAAAACAGATGTTTACGGATTGATCATTCAATCTTTGAGTCAACCGATTCGTTAAAAATGCTGAATCGTTCAGTTATGAGAAAACACCTGATGCGTGATGGTTCTGCTGTGATCTTTGTTTAACTATTTTTGCTGCTGAAACAGAACAAAAACAGTCAACATTGCATCTAAAATGTAAGTGACTTAATTGTAACTGTTTATTAACCTGTTGTATGAAATCAATGTCACAGTTTCAACTGTGATTGTATTCAGGAAATGACACTCGTCAAGTGAGGTTGCTTAACTGTATCATATGTTATAAAATATATAAAACCTCCATATTTGTAATTTTTATAGTCAGTAGGCCTATGTTGTTAATTGATTATTTTTAAAAAATAAAATCTCAAAAGGTTTTGCTATAGTGAGGGATTAATGTCAAAAAAGGACACAATAAAAGCCTCATATCTTCTAAAAATGTAATTATAAAGTATGTATTATAAGTATTATAAATGTAAATACATCATGCTCTTCTTCGCTAACCGAACAAACAATTCATTGTCTGTGGCTGTGTTTGTGCGCACGGGAAATATGCTGCGCATAACAATTGAAAACAAGGAGAAACGCGCAGTCACATGCTCAAACAATCAACAACGTCTAGAGGTGCGTTGTGGACTGTGAAGTGGACTTCACAGGGTTTTCCGCCATCTTAAGTTAGATTCTAATCCGAAGGGAGCGAACATGTTCAGTTCGAAGGGCACTGCGCACGGCATAGGGAATAAGGGAACATCCAGTGGTTAAATTGGGCCGGGGCTCTCCGGGGCTCAGCCCCGGCACATAAGCCTGCTCGTTTGCAGTCAGTTGCCTACTGGAAATTATGTCACATAAAATTTGATGAAAGTGATGCTTTTGAAAACATATTTCTGATTATAAATGAAAGATTTTGAAATGGCATGTCTATTTTGTCTCGGCGGAGCTGAGATGAGAACAATTGGAACACGGCCGTACTCTTGTTCAGCTGCTTAATCTCGTTGTCAGTCGACCATGATCGCGCACCGCTCGCGCATGCCATGCTCATCTACAGATAGGCTATACTACTCAGAACTCCGACATGGATAAATGTACGCAGCAATAATGAATGTTCCTGGGAGATCCGTAGTTGCGCGGGATGTTGCCGTGGACGTGACACAAAAAATCTTTAACTTTTAGGTGGCAAAATATTTTTTTGTAATTCTGTGAATTACACTGCAAACCAAAGTAATACTACCCACTGGATGAAGAAGGGTTGGCTCTCCACAGAACATAACATATTCATTTTATTTTATTTTTCATGTTCGCATTTATGAGGAAAAAACAATGTTACGGACGTGAGCGCTCTGAAAGCGGCACTAAAAGACTGTTTAAAACTTTCACTGAGACCTCAAACAGAAAGCACAAAGCCTTTCTTTAAAATGAATTTCGTTTTGTATTAATTGTATCTTAATTTTAATCAATGTTTCATCAACCAAGTGCCTGGATTTAATAAATAAGAAGTAAATATAGTGTATAGACAATAGATAATCACGACACGGACGCGCCGGCGAGTGAACTGGACTCTTGTCTCATAAATGAACCGAAACTCAGCGTATAAGGGGATCTACTTGCCTGACAGACCTGATAAATGTATCTATAGAAAGCTTGGAAGGTCTTATTTTAAACAGAACAATTCAAAACAAAAGAAAACAGACCGCTGCTTGTGTAGCCTAATCCGTATGAAATGTGCATTTCTCTCTGGCAAGTTCACTACTGCGAAGATTGCGAGGATAGCATCGTCAACTTCATCTATGCAGGGCACTGACACAGAAAACACTTGTTTATTAATAAACAATTAAAATGTCTCCTTGCTATATTTTACATATTCATAATCATTACTTTGCATTACATTGCCGGTTCTTTGTGACAGCTTTTAGGTGCTTTTTTGGCAGCGCCACCCTTACATGTACGTGTCACCACCGCATCAGCACCGAAAACAGGACATTTTTTTCAATCCCTGTTTTGGCAGAACATCAGAAAATGTAACGAAACGTTGTAGAAATGTAGTGGAGTAGAAAGTATAATAATTGCTGCAAAATGTAACGAAGTAAAAGTCAAAAGTATGCACTATTGATTCTACTTAAAGGGGTGGTTCGGGATTTTTGACATCGGACCTCATTTTTAAGTCAGCCGGGTTGTTATTCATCAGTGGAGACATTTAAAAAAAAAAAATTATCCAGTCCTTATATTTGGATAGTTAGCTGATGCTAGGCTAGCGCGAGTCAATAGTATATGTTAGCCAGCCATTAAAAACCGTTTTACCCACTCCACAGTGCACCAAACGCAAATCAATTCTAACACTAGACTATCGATGTATATGTCCGTTGAGAGAATAATGTTAGAAATGAGCGGTCAAACTAGCCGCCCCTATATTTCGCGGTGTGCGTATACACTAGCTATTACGGTAAGACCGTCAACCTGTCATCTGAACTGAAAACACTGATCTTCCGGCAAAAGCTATTTCACATTCAGTTATTCGGTCTGTCTGTCCGTCCGTCCATCTATCTATCTATCTATCTATCTATCTATCTATCTATCTATCTATCTATCTATCTATCTATCTTTATAATTATCTATCTCTATAATTATTTATCCATCCATCCATCCATCCATTCTGATGTTGTTTTCCAAAATAAGATCCCCCCAAAACTCATTTATTACCTCTTTTGTCCATACATTCAGAAAATCATAAAAATAAAAGTCCTATGCCCGGTTGCATAAAGCACCTTAAGTTTTTCCATTAAGTGTGATACTTAAGGGGCGATTTCCCCTTACCTAAGAGAATAACTTAAGGGTGTTGCATATAATCTCTTAAACGGTTCTCTTAGGTAAGGGAAACATTTAAGTGTTTCACGACAGCGATCCTGGATTCACGTTATAAAAGTCTGTTGTTGCCATAGATACGCAAAACACTAACACGCCGCGTCGCGTCTAGGACAACTGTATCACACACCGGACACGCACTTTCTCAGTGTATGGCCAGCAATATTGTTATGTTTAAGGACATTATGGAATTAAGATAATGTCTGTACGTTATGTTATGTTATGACTGTACTGTACAATTAAATATAATCGTTGCTATAAGTCTGCAGTCTGAACACTTTACCTCAGAGCGTCCGTTAACTGAATGAATTGAGAATGTCACCTGAAAATCCGATACACACTAATTGTAGCCTACATTTATTGAATGGTAGCCGATTTATGCACATGTAAAACATATCCCACTACTGAAAACTCCCAGTTGCAAAAAAAACGCAGTGCTATAAGCAGTTGTAACACCGCAGGTAAAGAGTGGTTGCGATGTGTGACATGGTCAAGGTCGCTCTCTAGTTTGTTAGCGATGTATTGCGCAAATATTGCGCGTCGATCAAATCGGTATTCTTGCAACAATTTTTCATCGCTAAAATGGTCCAAAGGGTTCTCCCTATCCCTAAAAATTCTTCTTGGCACATAATGATCTTCAGCTGGTTCCATAAATTCAGCCATGTCTTAATTTTTTTGTCCACGTTACTCTTAAGGGTACGATTTCCAAACCTTAAGTTATACTTAGGGAAATGACCGTTAAGGAGTTTTATGCAACACTTAACGCTTTTTAAGGGATTATTTAAGTGAAAAAACAGCATTTAAGGGAAATTCTAAGTGTTTATGACGTTTCACTTAAAAAAACCCTTAAGTAACACTTAAGGGTTTTTTTTGCAACACCCTTAGGTTTAAGGGAAACATAAGGGCGAACTTAAGGGAAAATTACACTTAAGGTGCTTTATGCAACCGGGCACTAGCTTCCACAGACCAATTCCACCTCAGCTGGAGAGTACACCTTCTCAAGGTGTCAATTACAATGTTTCAGGACATTCTGATGTTGTTTTTCAAAATAAGAGCCCCCCAAAACTCATATATTACCTCTTTTTGTCCATACATTCAGAAAATCATAAAAATAAAAGTCCTAGCTTCCACAGACCAATTCCTCCTCAGCTGGAGAGTACACCTTCTCACGGTGTCCCCTACACAGTTTCAGGACATTCTGATGTTGTTTTCCAAAATAAGAGCCCCCAAAACTCATATATTACCTGTTGTGTCCATACATTCAGAAAATCATAAAAATAAAAGTCCTAGCTTCCACAGACCAATTCCTCCTCAGCTGGAGAGTACACCTTCTCACGGTGTCCCCTACACAGTTTCAGGACATTCTGATGTTGTTTTCCAAAATAAGAGCCCCCAAAACTCATATATTACCTGTTGTGTCCATACATTCAGAAAATCATAAAAATAAAAATCCTAGCTTCCACAGACCAATTCCACCTCAGCTGGAGAGTACACCTTCTCAAGGTGTCAACTACAATGTTTCAGGACATTCTGATGTTGTTTTCCAAAATAAGAGCCCCCCAAAACTCATATATATGCTGTTTTGTCCATACATTCAGAAAATCATAAAAATAAAAGTCCTAGCTTCCACAGACCAATTCCACCTCAGCTGGAGAGTACACCTTCTCAAGGTGTCAACTACAATGTTTCAGGACATTCTGATGTTGTTTTCCAAAAGAATAGCCCCCCAAAACTCATATATTACCTGTTCTGTCCATGCATTCAGAAAATCATAAAAATAAAAGTCCTAGCTTCCACAGACCAATTCCACCTCAGCTGGAGAGTAAACCTTCTCAAGGTGTCCCCTACACAGTTTCAGGACATTCTGATGTTGTTTTCCAAAATAAGAGCCCCCCAAAACTCATATATTACCTGTTTTGTCCATACATTCAGACAATCATAAAAATAAAAGTCCTAGCTTCCACAGACCAATTCCACCTCAGCTGGAGAGTACACCTTCTCAAGGTGTCAACTACAATGTTTCAGGACATTCTGATGTTGTTTTTCAAAATAATAGCCCCCCAAAACTCATATATTACCTCTTTTGTCCATACATTCATAAAATCATAAAAATAAAAGTCCTAGCTTCCACAGACCAATTCCACCTCAGCTGGATAGTACACCTTCTTAAGGTGTCAACTACAATGTTTCAGGACATTCTGATGTTGTTTTCCAAAATAAGAGCCCCCCAAAACTCATATATTACCTGTTGCTTCCATACATTCAGACAATCATAAAAATAAAAGTCCTAGCTTCCACAGACCTTCAGGACATTCTGATGTTGTTTTACAAAGTATTATTTTGAAAATTATTATGAAAAACAACATAAGAATGTCCTGAAACATTGTAGTTGACACCTTGAGAAGGTGTACTATCCAGCCGAGGTGGAATTGGTCTGTGGAAGCTAGGCAAGGCAAGGCAAGGCAAGTTTATTTATATAGCACATTTCATACACAATGGCAATTCAAAGTGCTTTACATAGAAGGAATTAAAATAATAAAAAGAAATAAGAATAATTAAAACAGTTTAGAAATAAAAAATAAAATACAGTACAGTACAGTCGGACGAACATTGGCACAGTGCTCATTATGCATAGTTAAACAGATGTGTTTTGAGTCTGGATTTGAAAGTGACTACTGTAGGAGCACGTCTGATCTCTTCTGGAAGCTGGTTCCAACTGCGGCTGGCATAATAGCTAACAGCGGACTCACCATGCTTAGAGTGAACCCATGGAGTCTTGTCTGGAAACAAAGCATCTAATTCTTGCAATATTTTTCAGATAGTATGCTGATTTAGTTATTGCTTTGACATGACTACTGAAACTAAAGTCTGACTCTAGTGTCACACCAAGATTCCTGACTTGATTTTTAGTTGTTTGACCCCTAGAGTGAAGGTATGCATTCACCTTGAGAACTTCATCTTTGTTTCCAAATACAATGACTTAAGTTTTGTCTTTGTTTAACTGAAGAAAGTTTTGACACATCCAACTGTTGACTTCATCAATGCATTGGCACAGGGAATCAATGGGGCTGTAATCGTTAGGCGATAGGGCTAAGTAGAGCTGTGTGTCGTCTGCATAGCTGTGGTAAGCAATTTGGTTCTTTCTCATTATTTGGCTCATTGGGAGCATATACAGGTTGAACAGGAGTGGCGCAAGAATTGAGCCTTGAGGGCATGTCATGGATGTCCACTCAAGACTTATGATCTCCTATACTCACATAGTAACCTCTCCCATCTAAGTATGACCTGAACCATTTTAGGACTATCCCAGAAAGCCCCACCCAGTTTTCCAGCCTGTCAAGAAGTATGTTAGGTCGAGTAGTACCAGCACCAATAATTTGCCTGAATCAGTATTTAAGCGAATATCGTTTATTATCTTTATGAGCGCTGTCTCTGTGCTGTGGTGCGGTCGGAAACCAGATTGAAAATTGTCAAAGTATCCATTCGAGCATAAGAATTTGTTCAGCTGATTGAAGACAACTTTTTCAATGATCTTGCCTATGAAAGGAAGATTTGAGATCTGGCTATAGTTGCTTAATATGGTCTTATCCAGATTGTTCTTTTTCAGGAGGGGCTTGACAACTGCAGTTTTCAGGGAGTTTGGAAAACTCCCAGAGAGAAGTGAGGCATTTACCACTTCTAGAAGATCTGCTTCTAAACTGTTTAACACACTTTTGAAAAATGATGTGGGAAGTGTGTCAAGAGCGCAGGTTGATGTTTTAAGGTGCTGTACGGTTTCTTCCCAAATTTTACCATCAATTTCGTTGAAATCAGACATAGTAACTACTTTCTCAAGTGGTCTGATCTGTCTGACCTGAGTGCAACCCAAGGATGTGCTGATCACCTTTCTGATATCTTCCTCTATTGCTGTTCTATTACAAGATAGAAAGTCTAAGGCCTTCAATAGCCGTACAGCAAACCTAACTAATCTGGTGCCTCTTACACGTCAAACTAATATTGCTGTGGGGAAAAGTAAGTCTGTTAAGTTAGCACTTCTAAACATTCGCTCACTTAAAAATAAATCACTTCTAGTCAACGACTTAATAACCACAAACAATCTGGATTTTATGCTTCTGAATGAAACCTGGCTACAAGACAGCTGCAGTGCAACAATCCTCAATGAAGCAGCCCCTCCTAACTTTACTTTTATGAGTGTCTGCAGAGCTGTTAAGAGAGGTGGGGGTCTAGCTGCTCTTTTTAAAGATATCTATCAATGTAAGCAAATATCACTTGGGAATTACTTGTCTTTTGAATATCTGGGTATTGTGTTAAAAGGTGCTCCACGCATTTTACTTATCATTATTTACAGGCCTCCAAAATACTCTCCAGCCTTTGCTGAGGACTTTACAGAACTGTTATCAACAATTATCTCAGAGTTTGACTGTTTTGCCATTGCTGGAGATTTAAACATCCACATAGATAATGCAGAAACCAATATGGCAAAAGAAATCAAAACTGTTTTAAAAACTTTTGATCTGACTCAGCATGTACATGGACCCACACATAATCGCGGACACACTCTAGATTTACTCATCAGTAAGGGTCTAAACATTTCATCGATTGTTATTAAGGATGTAGCACTGTCTGATCATTTCTGTATTTTCTTTGATATATTGATCTCTCCTGCCATTGAAGCTAGATCTGTGTCTGTCAAGAAGAGATGCTTAAATGAGAACACTAGTGTACTATTTATGAAGGCTATATCCTTAACACCAAGCATATCTGCAGACTCTGTTGATTTTCTCCTTGATTCCTTTAACTCAAAAGTTAAAACTGTAATTGATGATATTGCTCCTGTTAAAGTCAGGAAGAAGAGTGGCAGACAAAAAGCACCTTGGAGAAACTCAACAGCAGTGCAAAATATGAAAAGACAATGCAGAAAAGCAGAGCGCATGTGGCGGAAGACAAAACTTGTAGTCCATTATAACATCTACAAAGACAGCATCCATGCTTTTAATATGGAACTAGGCAAAGCTAGACAGACTTTCTTCTCAAATATTATAAACAGTAATTTAAACAACACACGCACTCTTTTTGCTACTGTAGAGAGACTGACAAACCCCCCAAGCCAGATTCCCAGTGAAATGCTCTCAGACAACAAGTGCAGTGAGTTTGCTTCTTTCTTCTCTGAGAAAATCAGTAATATCAGAAAGGTGATCAGCACATCCTTGAGTTGCTCTGGGGTTAGACAGATCAAACCACCTGAGAAATTAGTAACTATGTCTGACTTCAAAGAAATTGATGGCAAAATTTTGGAAGAAACCGTACAGCACCTTAAAACATCAACATGCGCTCTTGACACACTTCCCACATCATTTTTCAAAAGTGTGTTAAACAGTTTAGAAGCAGATCTTCTAGAAGTGGTAAATGCCTCACTTCTCTCTGGGAGTTTTCCAAACTCCCTGAAAACTGCAGTTGTCAAGCCCCTCCTGAAAAAGAACAATCTGGATAAGACCATATTAAGCAACTATAGACCGATCTCAAATCTTCCTTTCATAGGCAAGATCATTGAAAAAGTTGTTTTCAATCAGCTGAACAAATTCTTATGCTCGAATGGATACTTTGACAATTTTCAATCTGGTTTCCGACCGCACCACAGCACAGAGACAGCGCTCATAAAGATAATAAACGATATTCGCTTAAATACTGATTCAGGCAAATTATCAGTGCTGGTACTACTCGACCTCAGTGCTGCATTTGACACTGTCGATCATAACATACTTCTGGACAGGCTGGAAAACTGGGTGGGGCTTTCTGGGATAGTCCTAAAATGGTTCAGGTCATACTTAGATGGGAGAGGTTATTATGTGAGTATAGGTGACCATAAGTCTGAGTGGACATCCATGACATGTGGAGTCCCTCAAGGCTCGATTCTTGCGCCACTCCTGTTCAACCTGTATATGCTCCCAATGAGCCAAATAATGAGAAAGAACCAAATTGCTTACCACAGCTATGCAGACGACACACAGCTCTACTTAGCCCTATCGCCTAACGATTACAGCCTCATTGACTCCCTGTGCCAATGCATTGATGAAGTCAACAGTTGGATGTGTCAAAACTTTCTTCAGTTAAACAAAGACAAAACTGAAGTCATTGCATTTGGAAACAAAGATGAAGTTCTCAAGGTGAACGCATACCTTCACTCTAGGGGTCAAACAACTAAACATCAAGTCAGGAATCTTGGTGTGACACTAGAGTCAGACCTTAGTTTCAGTAGTTATGTCAAAGCAATAACTAAATCAGCATACTATCATCTAAAAAATATTGCAAGAATTAGATGCTTTGTTTCCAGACAAGACTTAGAGAAACTTGTTCATGCTTTCATCACCAGCAGGGTGGATTACTGTAATGGACTCCTCACTGGCCTTCCCAAAAAGACCATAAGACAGTTGCAGCTCATACAGAACGCTGCCGCCAGGATTCTGAGCAGAACCAGAAAATATGAACATATCACACCAGTCCTCAGGTCTTTACACTGGCTCCCAGTTAAATTTAGGATTGATTTTAAAGTATTATTACTGGTATATAAATCATTTAATGGCCTAGGACCTCAATACATTGCAGACATGCTCACAGAATATAAACCCAACAGATCACTCAGATCATTAGGATCATATCAGCTAGAATTACCAAGGGTTCACTCTAAGCATGGCGAGGCCGCTTTTAGCTATTATGCCAGCCGCAGCTGGAACCAGCTTCCAGAGGAGATCAGATGTGCTCCTACAGTAGTCACATTCAAATCCAGACTCAAAACACTTCTGTTTAACTATGCATTTAATGAATGAGCACTGTGCCACTGTTCGTCCGAATGTTTGTACTGTACTGTATTTTATTTTTTTAACTGTTTTAATTATTCTTATTTCTTTTTATTATTTTAATTATTCTTCTTTCTTTTTATTATTTTAATTTCTTCTATGTAAAGCACTTTGAATTGCCACTGTGTATGAAATGTGCTATATAAATAAACTTGCCTTGCCTTGCCTTGATATTATTGATTTTCTCAGAGAAGAAGGAAGCAAACTCACTGCACTTGTTGTCTGAGAGCATTTCACTGGGAATCTGGCTTGGGGGGTTTGTCAGTCTCTCTACAGTAGCAAAAAGAGTGCGTGTGTTGTTAAAATTACTGTTTATAATATTTAAGAAGAAAGTCTGTCTAGCTTTGCCTAGTTCCATATTGAAAGCATGAAGGCTGTCTTTGTAGATGTTATAATGGACTACAAGTTTTGTCTTCCGCCACATGCGCTCTGCTTTTCTGCATTGTCTTTTCATATTTTGCACTGCTGTTGAGTTTCTCCAAGGTGCTTTTTGTCTGCCACTCTTCTTCATGACTTTAACAGGAGCAATATCATCAATTACACTTTTAACTTTTGAGTTAAAAGAATCAAGGAGAAAATCAACAGAGTCTGCAGATATGCTTGGTGTTAAGGATATAGCCTTCATAAATAGTACACTAGTGTTCTCATTTAAGCATCTCTTCTTGACAGACATAGATCTAGCTTCAGTGGCAGGAGAGATCAATATATCAAAGAAAATACAGAAATGATCAGACAGCGCTACATCCTTAAAGGAGAAGTTCACTTTTAAAATGAAAATTCTGTCATCATATACTCACCCTCATGTTGTTTCAAACCTGTATGAATTTCTTTCTTCTGATGAACAGAAAAGAAGATATTTAGAAGATTATCAGTAACCAGACAGTTTTTGGGTCCCAATGACTTCCATAGTAGGAAAAAAAATACTATGGAAGTCAATGGGACCCAAAAACTGTCTGGTTACTGATAATCTTCTAAATATCTTCCTTTCTGTTCAGCAGAAGAAAGAAATTCATACAGGTTTGAAACAACATGAGGGTGAGTATATGATGACAGAATTTTCATTTTAAAAGTGAACTTCTCCTTTAATAACAATCGATTAAATGTTTAGACCCTTACTGATAAGTAAATCTAGAGTGTGTCCACGATTGTGTGTGGGTCCATGTACATGCTGAGTCAGATCAAAAGTTTTTAAAACACTTTTGATTTCTTTTGCCATATTGTTCTCTGCACTATCTATGTGAATGTTAAAATCTCCTGCAATGGCAAAACAGTCAAACTCTGAGGTAATTGTTGATAACAGTTTTGTAAAGTCCTCAGCAAAGGCTGGAGAGTATTTTGGAGGCCTGTAAATAATGAAAAGTAAAATGCGTCGAGCACCTTTTAACACAATACCCAGATATTCGAAAGACAAGTAATTCCCAAATGATATTTGCTTACATTGATAGATATCTTTAAAAAGAGCAGCTAGACCCCCACCTCTCTTAACAGCTCTGCAGACACTCATAAAAGTAAAGTTAGGAGGGGCTGCTTCATTGAGGACTGTTGCACTGCAGCTTTCTTCTAGCCAGGTTTCATTTAGAAGCATAAAATCCAGGTTGTTTGTGGTTATTAAGTCGTTGACTAGAAGTGATTTATTTTTAAGTGAGCGGATGTTATTTATTTTTAAGTGAGCAGACTGAATGGGCCAGTAGCTAACATGGAAGCTGGAATGGGCCAGTGCTAACTTAACAGACTTACTTTTCCCCACAGCAATATTAGTTTGACGTGTAATAGGCACCAGATTAGTTAGGTTTGCTGTACGGCTATTGAAGGCCTTAGACTTTCTATCTTGTAATAGAACAGCAATAGAGAAAGATACAGGCACACTGGGTTCCCGCTTGTTCTGTAAACATTTGAGAAAGTTACTGTTATCAAAACGGGGACCCGACACATATCACTGAGAGCTGGTATCAGCTGTTTTTGGTTCACCTCGAGCAGATGGAGGAGGGTGTGGGCCTTGGCGTTGTGGCAGAGGCCGAAGAGCTCTCACCGGAGGGGGAGGGCGAGCTGGGCCCGCAGGCTTTGGTGGTAATGGTGCCTGTCTTTTTTTGGTTGGTATCTGGGGGCTTGCAGCAAAAGAGTGGGAAAGTCTGGTTCCAGCATGCACCAGTTCTTCCATTTTCTGTGAGAAGCACAGAAGTGGCGATGCTGGGGAGAGGGTTAACGTGTCTGGTGAAAGGGGCTGTTGCTCTGGTGTTATCGGAGGATGTAATATGCTGTCCTGGCTTCCCTGGCTGTTTTCCAGGAGGTCGTCCTTGGGTGTTGAATCTTCAAGCAGTTCTGATATGTCTGTCTGTGGTGAGCTCTGTGGGCAGGGCTCAGCTGAGATTGTGTCCGTGAGCAGAGGTTGTTGTGGCGGAGTGGTGTTATCATGTCCATTTTGCTGCTGAAGTGAAGTCCCGTGGTCATTCATACTGAATCCAGGTGTGTGTGTGCCGTTCAGATTGAGTGGATTGGCACACACTGCAGAAGGATGATTGAGGGAGAAGTAGATATTGTCCTTTAACACTTTTGAACCAAGTTTGTTTGGGTGATGGCCATCCCGATGAAACAGTTGTCTCTGACTCCAGAAAAGATTGAAATTGTCAAGGAAGTTCACTGCTTTTATATTGCAGGTTTTTTGCAGCCATGTATTATGCCCAAGTAACCATGAAAACCTGTTTGTTCCTCTTGCTGGGAGAGGTCCAGTGATGAATGTTTGAACTTTCAGTCTTTTAAGTGTTTCAAAAAGTTCATGGAAATCCTTCTTAAGGAGTTCTGACTGCTCTTTATGAACATCATTCTTCCCCACATGTATGATGAGTCGATTTGCAGTCTTATGTTTCATCAGAATGTTCTGAAGTTCCCTGTTTATATCAGAAGTTGTTGCTTGTGGAAGGCAGCACGTAGTTGTATCCCTGCTGCAAATGTTTCTGATTATGGAGTCCCCCACTATCAGAGTCCTGGGCTCGGCTGCGCTCTGAGCTGAGTGCCGCTGTCTGCTCGACCTTGAGCGCCAGTTAGCATCAGTGTTAGCTACTGGCCCATTCAGTCTGTGTTCGATCACATTCATCACGTTTGGGGATTCCTCATTTACATTCCTTAGTACTTCAAATCTGTTCTCAAGATGTATAGGCGGTGGTTGGAGACCAGTGTTTGCAATCCTTGTCAGAGCTGTATCTGGGGTAGAGGATGCTACTGCGGCAATATGTGATGCTCGTGACAATCTGATGTCTCGAGTGCCTTTGGGTCTAGCTCCCTGTTTGTGCCATCGATTTGTAAGTCGATCGGCTTGTTTCTCTATCTGTCGAGGAGTACTAGTTTCATGGGAGTCACCGGTATGCTGAGGGTGTCCATGAAGGAGCTCTGTTGTGTGCTCTGTCTGGTTTGGTGGTCCCGTAAGTAACTTTGTTTCAAGAACTGCAATACTTTGTAAAAGTCTGTGGCAGTTAGTGCAGCAAGTAGATTCCAGAAGAGGCATTTTCTCTTATACTTGAGGCAGTTGTGTTTTCCTTTCCCGGTATGCAAGCTGGTCGGGTAAAAGAATTCTCAGTTTTTGTAGTAATCCAAACTTTGTCGTATGAGCACTGTGCTGATTTGCTGAAGTTAAAATTAGGTGATAAAAGGAAATAAAATAAAGGAAATAAAATATAAAAAAATAGGAGATAAAATGTAAAAGCGATAGAGCAAAGCGCGGAGCAGTAAGCAAGAGCGTTTGAACAGTAGCTGAGCAGAAAGTCAGAACTAGGACTTTTATTTTTATGATTTTCTGAATGTATGGACAAAACAGGTAATATATGAGATTTGGGGGGCTCTTATTTTGGAAAAAAAACATCAGAATGTCCTGAAACTGTGTATGGGACCCCATGAGAAGGTGTACTCTCCAGCTGAGGTGGAATTGGTCTGTGGAAGCTAGGACTTTTATTTTTATGATTTTCTGAATGTATGGACGCAACTGGTAATATATGAGTTTTGGGGGGCTCTTATTTTGGAAAACAACATCAGAATGTCCTGAAACACGGTAGTTGACACCTTGAGAAGGTGTACTCTCCAGCTGAGGTGGAATTGGTCTGTGGAAGCTAGGACTTTTATTTTTATGATTGTCTGAATGTATGGACAAAACAGGTAATATATGAGTTTTGGGGGGCTCTTATTTTGGAAAACAACATCAGAATGTCCTGAAACATTGTAGTTGACACCTTGAGAAGGTGTACTCTCCAGCTGAGGTGGAATTGGTCTGTGGAAGCTAGGACTTTTATTTTTATGATTTTCTGAATGTATGGACAAAAGAGGTAATATATGAGATTTGGGGGGCTCTTATTTTGAAAAACAACATCAGAATGTCCTGAAACATTGTAGTTGACACCTTGAGAAGGTGTACTCTCCAGCTGAGGTGGAATTGGTCTGTGGAAGCTAGGACTTTTATTTTTATGATTGTCTGAATGTATGGAAGCAACAGGTAATATATGAGATTTGGGGGGCTCTTATTTTGGAAAACAACATCAGAATGTCCTGAAACATTGTAATTGACACCTTGAGAAGGTGTACTATCCAGCTGAGGTGGAATTGGTCTGTGGAAGCTAAGACTTTTATTTTTATGATTTTCTGAATGTATGGATGCAACAGGTAATATATGAGTTTTGGGGGGCTCTTATTTTGGAAAACAACATCAGAATGTCCTGAAACATTGTAGTTGACACCCTGAGAAGGTGTACTCTCCAGCTGAGGTGGAATTGGTCTGTGGAAGCTAGGACTTTTATTTTTATGATTGTCTGAATGTATGGACAAAACAGGTAATACATGAGTTTTGGGGGGCTCTTATTTTGGAAAACAACATCAGAATGTTCTGAAACTGTGTAGGGGACACCGTGAGAAGGTGTACTCTCCAGCTGAGGTGGAATTGGTCTGTGGAAGCTAGGACTTTTATTTTTATGATTGTCTGAATGTATGGAAGCAACAGGTAATATATGAATTTTGGGGGGCTCTTATTTTGGAAAACAACATCAGAATGTCCTGAAACATTGTAATTGACACCTTGAGAAGGTGTACTATCCAGCTGAGGTGGAATTGGTCTGTGGAATCTAAGACTTTTATTTTTATGATTTTCTGAATGTATGGACGCAGCAGGTAATATATGAGTTTTGGGGGGCTCTTATTTTGGAAAACAACATCAGAATGTCCTGAAACATTGTAGTTGACACCTTGAGAAGGTGTACTCTCCAGCTGAGGTGGAATTGGTCTGTGGAAGCTAGGACATTTATTTTTATGATTTTCTGAATGTATGGACAAAAGAGGTAATATATGAGATTTGGGGGGCTCTTATTTTGAAAAACAACATCAGAATGTCCTGAAACATTGTAGTTGACACCTTGAGAAGGTGTACTCTCCAGCTGAGGTGGAATTGGTCTGTGGAAGCTAGGACTTTTATTTTTATGATTGTCTGAATGTATGGAAGCAACAGGTAATATATGAGTTTTGGGGGGCTCTTATTTTGGAAAACAACATCAGAATGTCCTGAAACATTGTAGTTGACACCTTGAGAAGGTGTACTATCCAGCTGAGGTGGAATTGGTCTGTGGAAGCTAATACTTTTATTTTTATGATTGTCTGAATGTATGGAAGCAACAGGTAATATATGAGTTTTGGGGGGCTCTTATTTTGGAAAACAACATCAGAATGTCCTGAAACATTGTAGTTGACACCTTGAGAAGGTGTACTCTCCAGCTGAGGTGGAATTGGTCTGTGGAAGCTAGGACTTTTATTTTTATGATTGTCTGAATGTATGGAAGCAACAGGTAATATATGAGTTTTGGGGGGCTCTTATTTTGGAAAACAACATCAGAATGTCCTGAAACATTGTAATTGACACCTTGAGAAGGTGTACTATCCAGCTGAGGTGGAATTGGTCTGTGGAAGCTAATACTTTTATTTTTATGATTTTCTGAATGTATGGACGCAACAGGTAATATATGAGTTTTGGGGGGCTCTTATTTTGGAAAACAACATCAGAATGTCCTGAAACATTGTAGTTGACACCTTGAGAAGGTGT